>OY292332.1:1200000-1557619 GCA_958496145.1 Heliothis peltigera
TTCTCATCGCCCACTCAGATCGTTACAAGACGACTAGTCTTAATATGGATTATAATGCAAATAATTGAATACTTAATAAAGGTACGCATTATCCCAGAACTATATTTGAACCAACAAATGTTTAGGTATAGACGCCAGCACATCTAGCAAACTGTTAAATTCCCGCAATCAATTTTGAACCATATGCTTAAGGAACAAAAATGAAAATCTATGAAGGAATTTGACAGATTTTAGTAGCAAAATATCAAAAAACCATGTGTTTATGTAACTGACTATGTCCTCATAATATCTGTTAAATTAATTAGTTACAGAATTACTCGTAAGACCCGTAAGTCAAAATATTGCGCAAGAGCAGAATGATACATTATCTCCATCAGACAGCTTCCGATTCAATAAAATGTGTTGTCATCATGCGTTTTGTGTTTCTTATCAATGTTTTATTTTTGGTATGTGTTATGAGAACTATGGTTCACGAAGTACTAGGAGGAATGTTCCAAGCCGGGGTAAATATGGCAGCACATCAACCTACCTCAATCTGTCAAATTTCTTTAATGGATTTTCAACCTTATCACATTACCGGAAGGTTAATATTCGATTGGTAAAATTTTTCAGATTCGGGTAGGTTGATCTGCTGGCGTCTGTACCTACACCTGTCACTACAGCCCTCGTCAAAATAATGTTTTTTTGACGCTCTAAGTGAGCTATGTCTGCCGGGCCTGCGGAATTGTTCGCAAGAGTACCGTGGCCCTGGCACACAGGGACCTCAAGAAGGAACATAGTGGGTTTTAGTCGGTAAGGGTCTGCGGCGGGAGGAGTCATTATTATTATGATTTCTTGCGCATGTGCAGTAGTAAAAATCGTTGGTATATTTTGACTTATAAAGTCACTGTACCAATTTTCAGAGTGAAGCTACTACAATCTGTTAAATTTCCTTAATACATTATCAACTTTATCGCTTAAGCTTATGGTTCAAAGTTGATTGGGTAAATTTTACAGTTTCGGGTAGCTTGATGTGCTGGCGTCTGCACAGTGTGAAAGCTTCAACATCTTTTGAAATATCCATTGCAACTACTTTTAGTTTTACTACTAGAATTATTTTCTTATTATCATTATTACTACATAAGGAACCGTATATAAACTGCACGTGTTTCAAAATACAATAAAACGTAGCGAAATTATCAGATTTGTCGTCATTTATTTGTTTGGAAGACAATTGCTGATATCTGGGTATTTTATTAAATCTCAAACATGCACCACACTGCTAAGAATAAAGGTAGTAAGCTAATCTATTTCAATTACTATCTGCGAACGACTTTATACAGGGCGTAAGGGACAGCCCTCCGCAGACTGATGGGGTGAGTTCAGTATACCATACTAAGAAGACTGGTTCATGAAATTGTTTCAGCAACGTTATGGAAATAAAATAAAACAGATTTGTCTTAAACCCTCACAAAAAATTTACAGCTGATTTCACGCGTCGATCGTCCGTATAATTTCAAAATCCAGATTTTTTATTATAGCGATATTATTTAAAAAAATTAAGTTCTGCGTGCAAAGAATGTAATTTTGCATTGAATGAAAGAAAAAAAATACGGAATAATCTGAAAAAAGTAAAAAAAAAAACAGTGAAATATAATTCAAAATAAGGAGCTGAATGCAGCCTATCAGTTTGTGGAGGGCTGTCCCTTACACCCATTATTAAAATATAAGTACATCGCCATCAGCCTTTTCATTGCCCCACTATTGGGCACAGGCCTCTTCTCGCACAAAGAAGGATTGAGCGTTAATCCTTCTTTGCTCAACGCAGGTTGGTTATTTCAGACTTTATAGTCCAGCTTTCCTCGAGATGTTCTCTTTCACCATTAATCAGTCATTGGTGTCCAAGAAAAACTTAGAAAGTACGTATAACTTGGAAAAGTTACATTGAAACTTGTCTGACCTGGAATCGAACCCGCACCCTCATACTCGAAAGGCTGGTGCTTTAACTACTAGGCCATCGCGACTATGTATACAAAATATATGTATATAACATAATTTATAACCTTTTTTCTTTGTACAGACAGCACATCAAGCTACCCGAAACTGACAAATTTTCCCAATAAACTTTGAATCATATTCTTCAGCGATGAACTTGAAAATCTATTAAGGTTTTTCAGATTGTAGTAGCTTGACGTGCTGGCGTCTCATAAACTGCTTAAAATTAAACTGCATCAGATTTCGTAACACTCAGCTTTATTATTTTTGTTATTGTGCTTATCTACTAGGTTTATTAATATTGTGCAAACACAAAGAACAGCATTAACAGTAGGTCAAACTGATCTTAAAAAATAACTCCAACGCTGACGTACAGACGGCAGCATATCAAGCTACTACAATCTCTGTCACATTTCCTTAATAGATTTTCAACTTTATAGTTGAAACATTTGGTTCAAAGTTGATTGGGAAAAGTCAGTTTCGGGTTGCTTGATTTGCTGGCGTCCGTAGGTACTTCAATTGTTTAAAGTCCTATATTCTTTCAGTAAATTGAGTGTTTATGGGTTCCTTGAATGGTGTATTCCAACGTCAGATCTAAAACGCTAGGAACTACTAGACTACTTAACTACTAGGCCACTGTTTTGGTGGCCTAGTAGTGTAGCTAGAAAATGTTTTTATTTTTTATTAGCAATTCGCATCGATCAATATGGCAATTCGTCACGTTTTTTTTTATAATTTAATGGTTATTATTTACCGTTGAAGGAACAAAATAATATGATTAAGTTATAATATAAATAATATCATCTTAATTCGTGCACTGTTCGATTACAAAATATGAACAATTTTATTTAAATTCTTAGAGATCATTTTTTTATTTTTGCATAAGTGCAAATTTCACAATGTCCAAATAGCCACTATCTACCGAATAAATTCAAAAATAGAACAGAATTTGTATGAAATTATCTACCAAATAAACTAACTGGAACTTATTCGTATGTGGTAAAACAGACCCAGAGGAAAATACACGTGGTAGTAAGTCTGGAATTATCTAAAAAAAACTGGCTCTCGCTAGAACTTATGTATATGAAAAAGTTCAAGTTCCGATAATAAAAAATAAGTGTGCAATTTCAAAAACATTTTTTGATTTCTTATTCCATTTAACTTAATTGCGACTACCCATGGTTTTCATGCTGCGTTTTTTTTTTCAAATACAGTGACATAAGAAAAGAAACCGGTTCATGATTATTTATTTAAAAATAAAATTTTTACATTTTATTGGGTTATCCCTATTTATTAATTTTATATTTGAAAAACACTTCTTAATCGTAATAGAAAGTCAAATTTGAATTATCTGAAAATATTCAAAATGTGTAAAACTTTCGGAAATTTTACGTCTCAGAAAAGTAATTGGACCATGACTGATTTAACCTTAAAATTTTGTTTTTTTTAAAGCTTATCGAACTAAATAAATTTTTAACACCACAAAAAATTACTCGTATATTCAAAATAGTGTTGTAAACGAAAAAAATACAAATAGTTCCCCTCTGAACTCCAGAACAGTTGTCTACTTGCTCACTCTTTAAGACTTCCTAAATCCTACTGTCTCTTTCTTACACAAAAACAATTAAAATGACACCTTTAATAAACCAGACTTCCAGCACACACTATAGGCTCACCTGTCATATTCAGCGCCTCTTCAAAAGGAACCTTATTCCCCTTGGCCGTCATTTTTCACTCATATACACTACTTTAACACTAGTTGCAAAAAATTTCTACTATTCTATTCTCGTCATGCCAAATTCTTGGCAATTACTGCTCTATCCACTGTCACGGCCGTGTTTTATAATAAAAGTATTGGAGTCAGGCGCCGCTTTGTGACGTACTAGAGGTTCCGTAGTAATATTTGTATCGTGTGCAAATTATGGTAAACGTTGTGTGAGGGTGTGTGTGCGTGTGTGTGTGTGTGTGTGTGTGTGTGATTATATAACTTATAGTACAGATAAATGGGGGTTTAAGTATATGTATTGAAACAATTAAAAATCATAAATTTTACGTGTTTAATAAAATAAAATTTAAAAAATACGTTTTAATAGAGAACACACGATAACTCTGTCTTGTATTTTCGTTTTTTTTTAGAATTTTACAAATAAATACAGTTAAAATTAACAGGTTGTTTAAAGTAATGATAAAAGTAGCAAACAAATTGAGATTTTTTAATCCTTTTTTTGAAAGAACCTACAAATATCCTACACACAATAATTATGTGAAAGTTTTTGAGATTGTATATTTCATATTTTGATAAAATTTGGCAGTATACATCAAAATAAGAAAATAAATATAGCAAAAGAAAATGAAATATTAAGAATAATAGCTACTTACATATATACCTACTGGTGCGGGGAGAAATTGATTCATTGACCCTAGGTGGAGGGTAGTAAATAAAGATATTTACTTTCTGTTAATCGTCCAATAAAATCACTACATAGTATAAAACAAAGTCGCTTTTTCTGTCCCTATGTCCCTTTGTACGCTTAAATCTTTGAAACTACGCAACGGATTTTAATGCGGTTTTTTTTAATAGATAGAGTGATTCAAGAGGAAGGTTTATATGTATAATAACATCCATTAAATAGTGGAGAAGTACTGTTATTTTTGAGGTTTCTAATGTGATGTCGTAAATATTTCCATTTTTTCTGCTTACATTGCAAACGCAGGCTGAACCCCACGAGTTTTATCAAAATAATGTACTAAGTATTGTACACATTGAAAAGGTCTACAGAAAAGTCCATGATGGTATATGTCTATCTCTTATGGATAACCCACAATAACTCTTTTTTGTCATTTACTTTTTACGACAAATAATGGCTAATTTTCGAATCGATTTTAACCAATACAGCATTAATCCTTAACCAATTAAATATCTTGAATACATTGTTCATTTAATATAGATCTATATGGCCCTTTACACCGTATGGTTTAAGTGAATATTTTCGAAGATATTACAGATTTAAAAATTGCGGGACGTAGCGTTTGCGGCGGTACCGGCCGGCCAGTATGTTTTTATATACAACGTTCACAGTTTTTGTGCCAGAAGTCAGCAGTGGCGAAATCGAGATCGCTCTGAGACAGCTCAAAAATGGAAAAGCCCCTGGCGAGGATGGCATTACAACAAGGAGCTCCAGAAGCTTTTTAATGCCGTCCTGTTTGAAGGGAGAACTCCAGAGGCGTGGAGTAGGAGTGTTGTCGTCCTGTTCTTCAAAAAGGGAGACAAAACCCAGCTGAAGAACTATCGACCCATTTCCCTCCTAAGCCACGTATATAAGCTGTTCTCAAGAGTGATCACGAACCGACTTGCGCGAAGACGCGACGAATTCCAACCACCGGAGCGGGCTGGGTTTCGGAGCGGATACGGTACCATAGATCACATCCACACAGTGCGGCAGATTATACAGAAGAACGAAGAGTATAATCATCCCCTGTGTCTAGCATTTGTGGACTATGAGAAGGCCTTTGACTCGGTTGAAATCTGGTATGTTCTGGAGTCCCTGCAGCGTTTTCAATTAGATTGGCGATACATCCAAGTGATGAGATGTCTCTACGAAGCCGCTACAATGTCCGTCCAAGTACAGAATCAGCAAACAAGGCCCATACCGTTGCATCGAGGAGTGAGACAAGGGGATGTTATTTCCCCGAAACTGTTCACTAATGCAATGGAGGATATGTTCAAGACGCTGAACTGGAAAAGACGCGGCATCAACATCAATGGCGAATACATCTCTCACTTGCGATTTGCTGACGATATCGGCATCATGGCGGAAACGCTGCAGGACCTACAACAGATGCTTAACGACTTGGCTAAATCTTCTCTACGCATCGGCCTACGGATGAACTTGGACAAAACCAAGGTCATGTTCAATGAACATGTTCTACCGGAACCGATTGCGATACACGGCGCCGTTCTCGAAGTTGTTCGGAAATATGTATACCTCGGGCAGACATTGCAGTTAGGTAGAAACCACTTTGAGGACGAGGTGAATAGGAGAATTCAGTTGGGTTGGGCTGCCTTTGGGAAGCTACGTCGAGTCCTAACGTCGTCGATCCCACAGTGCCTAAAGTCTTCAATCAGTGCGTCCTACCTGTCATGACTTACGGAGCCGAAACGTGGACACTGACGGTACGGCTGGTCCACAAGTTTAAAGTCGCTCAGCGGGCTATGAAAAGAGCTATGCTCGGCATTTCTCTGAGGGATCGCATCAGAAATGAGGTAATCCGTCAGAGAACCAAGGTCATTGACGTAGCCCACCGAATCAGCAAGCTGAAGTGGCAGTGGGCTGGCCATATCAGCCGAAGAACCGATAACCGTTGGGGTAAACGAGTTCTAGAGTGGAGACCACGCCTCGGCAAACGTCCTCAGGCACGGTGGAGTGATGACTTGCGCAAGACGGCTGGCAGGAGCTGGATGCGAGAAGCCGAAAATCGATCTCAGTGGCGTGCACTTGGAGAGGCCTATGTCCAGCAGTGGACTGCGATAGGCTGATGATGATGATGATGATGATGATGATGATGATGATGATGATGATGATGATGATGACAGTTTTTCTGTAGTGTATTTAGTATCAGCATTGCACCCGTGCGAAGCTGGGGCGGGTCGCTAGTACTTTAATAAACTGACAAAACGCTAAATGAAACGAAATTACAACAAAGAAAGAATTAATGTTTATTATTAACATTTAATTACACTTGTACTGTATGATTAACTAAGTGGGGTATATTGTAGTTCTGTTTACATTATTCTACCAAAATATTTAGCATATTGTTACATTTTTTATCAATGCGATAGATAGTTTTTTGTTTATTATGCAAAAATAGGAATCATCATCATATTACATATTCATGAAATAGGTATTGTCAATATTACTCGTACATCTTATAGGTTGCAATAATTTGTGGGGTATACAGTTCTCCGCAAACTTTAACCTTTTGACCGCCACTTCAAAAAAAGAAAGACGTGCTCTCAGCGCCCAGCTAAGAAATCACCCACAATATAATAGTGAGTTGTTTGATTAAAACTGACTTTTTTTACTTTAAAAGTCTGTCATGTAGTCGTTTGGCTTGTCATCCATAAGTGACTGTGGCGGTCAAAAGGCTAAAACCTTAAATTAGACCCTCTTAAAAATCATCAAAATATACTATCCAACTTATTTTAAAATGTAATGAAAGATGTGAAGTGATCATAGCCGTATTAATTAATATTACGGCTGAAAACTGAGGTTGATTACAAAAAAAAACATCAGACATGACGTCGGGGAAGAAACCCAAGGGGCACGTCAACTGTCACCTTATCAGCAACATAATCGCTTCAAAGGCCCTAAAGCACACATACAAAGATTATCCAAAATTGATAAAAATATCACCTCTTTTATCTTATTATTGCTTACTATTTATCGACAGACAGAAACCAGACATCTTTGAAAGCTTATAAACACTTTGATGATATATATGTCTGATCGTGATAATAAAAACTGCAAGGGTGCATTACTCAAGGTAAAGCAACGCTTCGCGCGGTCCGTTCTTCGCAAAGGTGACTATCAATGCCATAACGAAGGTCTTGCGAATTTCAGAAGCCATGTTATATGAGGGTTTCTTACATGATCTACGTTAGATGGCAGCACAGTTGAGTCAAGCCCAACCAAAAAACCACCAGAAATTTTTTAATAAGCCTTTCTCCGATAAAAGAGACTTTTGGGTCTCTTCTTTAAGATCAACTTCTTTTTTATAGTTGGTTCAATAATGTCTTTTTAGACGGAAAAATCAGAAAACAACTGAAAACTACGTCACTTAAAAAAATAGTTAAAAAATACTTAAATATTTACACAAAATTATAATTAATCAAATTCAAATTAGATTTATCGTTCCACAATTTTAAATTAACATGCGGTACCCTAAAACGTAAGATGTTTGTATCATCTGATAACGGGATTTGTGTATAGTAAATATATATGTAACATAGCTCACTCTTAGCATAATGTAATTAATATTATTAGAATGTAAAGTAATCCTATATAAGTGCTACCAACATATAACTATGTTTTTAGAGTACGTATTTAAATTACCATTCATGATTACTCAACATTTAACTTTGTTTTATAAAGATAAATTCCGTGTTTCGGAAGACACGTTAAATGAGTGGGTCCCGACTGTCATTCGTACATCTTTGGCAGTCGTTACGGTTAGTCAGAAAGTCTGCCAACCAGTCTTACCAAGGGGTATCGAGTTGCCCAGGTAACTGGGTTGAGGAAGTCAGATAGTCAGCTCATGTAAAACACTGGTACTCAGCTGCATCCGATTAAGACTGGAAGCCGACCCCAACATAGATTGGGAAAAGGCTCGGCAGATGAGGCAAATGTTGAGATTTCAAATATGTCAATAGTCACATATTTAATTTATGCATTATAACTATATGACATTAAAACATTGTTGTTGTCAGCGGTTTCACCTGCATCCCGCGGGAACTTTTCCGCGCATCCCGATAAAAAGTATGTCCCCTATAGCCATCGTCGATAAGTGGGCTCTCTAACACTGAAATATTTTTTCATAACGGTCCAGTCGTTCCTAAGATTAGCACGTTCAAGCAAACAAACAAATTCTTCAGCTTTGTATTAGTACAGATTAACTGTCTAGTGCTTTATCTTTCCGCCCACTTTGAGAATTATCATTTTATTTACTTTATATCATTTTATTTGTTTGTTTGTGAAACGTATTTGTTAAACGACTTCTTTTTTTAAATCTATTCACCATTTTTTTTTAAGATTAAGTAGTTTCTCCATACCTTAGAAACTTCCATCAAAATTTATTGGGACGTTTACCTTGGAAGTCAGTGTACTCGTATGTACAATACAAAATGTTATCACAAAATAAACAAACAATGTTTAGTATATTATTTCTTGTTACCCTTAGTCTAACCAAATAACCTTAGTCGCGTCGATAAAAGTAATTTTACAAACCCGTATAAAAAGCCAAAATTTTAAAATCTTTGGGAGAACGCAAAAACAACACAGGCCTGTCGTCGCTAGACTATCGTATGGCGAGCTTCCCATTACTAACTGTCCATACGGTAGTTGCGAATAGTCTCTCGACACCCGGCGCTGGCGCTCGCGCCTTCTCCCACCCGATTCGACGCATGCACATACCTCCAGCACCCATCTCAAGTGAGGAACTGCTTCACGCAAGACACAATGACACAGTTTACTCATATTTTTTAGGGTTCCGTACCCAAAGGGTAGAACGGAACCCTATTGTTTTCGCTCCTCTGTCCGTCCGTCCGTCCGTCTGTCACCAGGCTGTATCTCATGAACCGTGATAGTTAGAGAGTTGCAATTTTCACAGATTATGTATTTCTGTTGCCGCAATAACAACAAATACTGAAAACTAGAATAAAATAAATATTTTAGGGGGCTGCCATATAACAAACTTGTTTTTTTTGTTCATTTTTGCTCGATATCGATAACGGCAACAGGTAAATGATTGAAATATTCACAGAATGTGGAATGTATTACTTAATTCAAAAATAAGTAATTGCATTAAAATAATATTTAAACAGACATGATTTTTTGTCCGTTTTATAAATAATGGTACGGAACCCTTCGTGCGCGAGTCCGACTCGCACTTGGCCCGTTTTTTTTAAAAGAATTGTTTGCATAGAACACAAAAGACAGATATCAAACAAAATAATTTAATTCAAACTTCACCTGTACTCCCTATTACATCAACCTTTGTTATCACAAAACTTATTGACAAAAATCTTAACAAAGAACTAAATTCTTACGCTATTTACTTAAATAATATTTATTTACACACGCTACATCTCCTTTTATTTTAAGGAGAAAGATAAATGGCCATTCTTGTATAGAATCTCATAGCGGTTTGCACACTGATGCACCAATCGTGTTTATCTATACCCGTAAGGGATAGCTCTACACAGACTGATGGGGTGAGTTCAGTTCCTATACCATACTAAGAAGACTGGTTCATGAAATTATTTCAGGAACGTTATGGAAATCCAATAAAACTGATTTGTTTGCAAACCTCACAACAATTTAGCAGCTGATTTCACGCGTCGATTGTTATGACGATTTCATAACCATTGCTGGCTTTATATTTTAGCGGTACTTATTATAAAAAAAATAAGTGCTGCGTACATACAAAGAATGTAATTTTGCATTGAATAAAAGAAAACATATCCGAATAAATGGTAAAAATTTTAAAAATCCTAAGAATATTTCCAGTGGAATATAATTCAAAACAAGGAGCTGAATGCACACTATCAGTCTACGGAGGGCTGTCTCTTACACCCTGTATAGTTAAGCGAATTTACGGCCTCCATTATTTGAAGAAAGAAAATAACACACTTATTGATATATATAAGTTCGATCTATTTCAAATTCAATTTATCCAAGAGCTTAAGAAAAAAATACTTCATTATAAGAAAATACTACCTACTATTAAAATGAATGGATATTTCAAAAGATATTAGAGCTTTCACACTATCGAATTTTGCCAATCAAGTTTCAACCATATGCTACAGCAATAAAATTGAAAATCTAACAAGGAAATTTTACAGACAGTAGAAGCGTGTGCTGACGTCTATACATTGAATTATTTACAGCGACGAGGCGAATTTGAAGTTAACGAAACTGTCGTTAATGTACTCAAAAAGACATAGAAGGTTACTGTCTAGCCGCATTATCGAATTTGACGTATTTCAATGATTACCGAATATATTTTACGAAATTATCGAATTTATTTAAGTAACGAACTAACAAGTAACTAGGTCAAATAAAGACGATTGGTATTCCTTCAATATGACCATGACGAGAACATGATGCATGTATGGTTGGTACAACCGTACAAATTGTAAACTAAACTGTAAAATTTTCGCAATCAACTTTGAACCGTATGCTTCAACGATAAAGTTGAAAATTTATTAAGGAAATTTTACAGATTGTGCTAGCTTGACGTGCTGGCGTCTGTACATTTCATGCTTTGCCAAATTAATATCACAATAATTATCATGAATGTTATGAACCAAATTAGATGACAACTGAATTATAAGTAGCTTAAGTCTGGCCAGCACATCAACCTACCCCAGTCTTTCAAATTTCTTTAATAGATATTCAACCTTATCACAATATCGGAAGGTTAATATTTAATTGGTAAAATTTGACAGATTCAGGTACGTTGATCTGTTGGTGTCTATACATTTTAACAAGAACAAACCAACGTCTTTAATAACCACATAAAGTTTCAATCGTTGTTTCCCATGTTTTCATTAAAAACAGTGGCAACGACTTTGACGGTGTGTCGGTTTGTCTGTCATTATTTACACTTGAGCATGAATCTCATCTACTTGACCATACCCAGTTAAACGAGGCAATAACAGGCAATGTTTTCACTATCATATATTTTGTACTTCTTTATTTGATCCCACGTACAAACGGGCATTTTCACAGTCACCATGGAAACGATCATTTACAATTTTCATAAGAATAAATTAAAAGAAAAATCTTTTTTTTAAAAAGCTTTTATAGTCCGCCATATTGGATTTAGAATTACGTCAAATTATTTTTTCACTCTCAATAAGCCCTTTCATTTGATACCCATATTGTTGAAATTCATTAAAAATAACTACTCCGACTCCAGACGGTATGTCGCTTTTTCCTTGGAAGTTGGGTAGGACTTTAGTGTGGGACGCGACCTGCGTTGATACTCTTGCGCCATCCCATCTTCCTAGGACTGCGTGTTGTGCTGGCTCCGCTGCTGCGGAAGCAGAAAACCTCAAGCGGCGCAAATATAGTAGCCTTATCGGCAACTACATGTTTGAGCCGTTTGGGGTTGAAACCCTCGGGACGTGGGGACCGAGTGCGCGCATCCTCGCAAAGGATATTTCCAAGCGCCTGGTTGACACTTCCCGTGACCCGAAGGCTGGTTTTTATTTCGCACAACGATTAAGCATTGCCATCCAGCGTGGCAATGCTGCCAGCCTTTTGGGTACACTACCGGGTGGCAACGATGAGGATGAGTTTTTTGACGCTATTTATTAGTTTTATATTATTATTTTAGTTGTAAGTTTTGTATAAGCTTGTATATATTTATACCTAGTATAGTTAATGTATATATGTATATTTTTAGTAATAATTAAACCTACTACATATGTATATATTAAAATAAAGGTATAGTTAAATAAAAGCTCCGACATCTTGGACGGTCCGCCATATTGGATTTAGAATGACGTCATATCACATATCTTGCATTGTCATCCAGACTGAACGTGTACTATACAAAATTTCAGCTCAATCGGTTGAAGATATCTACTTCAAAATTGAGTTCAAAGAATCCACCGTAACATACATACACGGCAAGTTAAATAAAAGCTTTTAAAATAGATAATATTCAAAGGAATCATAATAATTAGCTGCTTGACACACAACGACCTTCAGAAGGAACATATAGTGGGTTTCAGTCAGTAAAAGTTTGACCCGCCCCATGGATTGTCGGCGGTAATTTCCCACAAAAAGAGTAATCGTTACGCCATTGCAAACGGCCTACATTCACCATTACAGATCAATAATGTAATATAATTAGTTATATCTTATTTCTTAAGATTGTGCAATAATAATAATGCCGTGCAAGTATTGGACTCTGGGGTCATAGAAAAAAATGCATGCGCCACTAAAATCCACATACAAGCACCGCCACAATCATCTTACAAAGATGCAATGTGGCCAATGATGATGATGATTTCTTAAGATAAAGTCCAGATCAGATGGAAACTTAAAAACGATCTTCACTAAAACACTTATTTTGGCGTGTCGCTCTGTTCTTAGGAGCTGTCTTCTTCGTGAGAGTCTTCTGGCTTCAGCTTTAGTTTGTGTTCTCTCATCAGCTGCTCTGAAGGTAGAAGTAGTCCTAATAGTCCACCAGCTGAAAATAAAGGCAAATCTATTAATAACTATATTTTTGACGTTCATTCTATGGAGCTTATGTATAGGAAACTGTAAGGGATAAAAATCTTATATGCAATTAAAAAACAACATCATAGTTATAAGCCTATTAGTTATAAGACCGATTGCCAGCCACGAAGACAGCTGCGCATGACATATTATAGTGCACAAGCATTTGTGCAGACACAGGTGTATTCTTTACTCCCTCACTCTCCCAGCCCGATGTTTTGGCAATCCGACCAGAGAGAAAGATCAGGCATAGGACTGACATTTACGTGCTCTCCGATGTAAGGGTGTATCAATCACCAACTTCCAGACTTCGAGTTGCTTTTGTGTAAGTTTCTTAAAACCCAAAAAGCAATTTTAGCCCGACCCAGGTATCGAACCGACATTTCCCCACTGTCGTTCGTTTCAGGCTGTGCGTCCCACTTTAAGGTTTTAATTTTGTTGCAGGTATAAACTGAACTATGGCCCGACTTTCACGAGAGATTTCATTTATATTAATTATTTGTTAATACTTTCTGCAGATTCTACTTACCGAAAGCAATGGCTCCAAAAATGTAGAAAGCCAGTTCGCAGTTATTATTCAGAAGTCGTTTGATGATGCTGACGGCCATCATGGCGTTACCCCGACCACCCATTGGAGTCAGGGCTACGGCTGACGCTCTGGAGAGTTAAAATATAACATATAAAATATATAATACAACAATATGAACCTTCTGAGACCATTTTGAAAATACAAATATTGTCAATCAGCACAATAAATAATTAAGAACAGAAGCGAATTTTTTTTATTATTATTAAGTGTGAAGGTTATCGCTCAGTCCTTCTCCGTGTGAGAGGAGGCTTGTGCCCAACAGTGGGACAATAAAAAGGCTGATGATGAGGAAGTGTGATGATAAATAAAATAAAATTCTTCAATGCAAAATTTTTGTTCTTTCTGGTATTGCAATGTTTTTCAAAACTAGACTTACTAACTATTGCTATATTCTTAATTTTGCATTCTACTATATATTTTTTTTAATCCTTTATTATTATGTCCTGTATTATTATCACTTAAACTATTTCATAAACTATTCCCATAGGATCAACTCTGCGCACCCGGATAAAAAGTAGCCTATAGCCTTCTTCGATACATGGGCTATTGAACGCTGAAGAACTTTACAAATCGGACCGGTATTTGCTGAGATTAGCGCGTTCAACCAACCAAACAAACAAACTCTTCTACCGTATAATATTAGTATGGATAAGAATATACATGGTAAACTTACTTGTAAAAAGTCGGAAACACGTCGACGCTGTAAGAGTTCACGACTCCGATGTTGACTATGGCAGACATGAAGATCATGAACATCACGGAGCTCAGTATCAAGAAGGGGCTGGTATTGACGAGCAGTCCAGCTAATCCCGCTACGAACTGTAATAAGATGGTGTAAATTAAGAGACTAAGATACGACGATGTCTTGTTAGTAACGACGTACGGTTTGAGAAGGTTATAAGTGACGAATGTTACCATTTGCAATTTATTATTTCTACTGAATGGGTTTTAGAAAAGTCTATAGCATCCTTGAGAACCCTATACAGATATATGACTTGTATATTGAATCTTTGTTACAGGAATTAAACTAACTAATGTAACCTTACCTGAACTACAAAACACAAGCAATGTTTTGAACAATATAGTTTTAAAATTGCAAGAATATTATATTAAACAAAAGATGCAAATACAAAAAAGGACAAATTAAAATAATGAATCAAGAAATTCATCCGCATCGCTGTTAGCGGGGATCGTACCCAAAAGGCTGGCCGCTTTACCACGTTGGATGGCAATGCTGATTCGTTGGCCAAGGTATTGGCCAGCCAATATTGGTCAGGTATTGGTCAAGTGTGCATAGATACTTACTTGGATTCCAATGAAGAGAGTCTTCTTACTGACGCAATACGTCATGCCGCTTATGAAAACGTTGTAAAGAGCCAGTATCATGGTGACACCAAACACGAGATTCAAGGCGTCCGTCGCCACAGGACAGACTTCGGTCTAAAAATTAAAACAAATGAGCATCAGTCAAAAATCCAGGAATATGCAGTTAGATAAAATGAGAAAGAGCGTTTGAGCTGGATAGCTGTACCAAGGCTTGACTGAGGTATACATATGATGAAAGAGGAATAGTTTTTTTTGTTCTATAATTTCAAATCTTGTATTTTGAGTTAAAATATTGTGGTAAATATGGTTAAAATCCTTACGTTTTCATGCGCAGAAGTATGATTATTGTAGATCCTGATCATATCACAGATGGTGAGACGCTCCTCGCTTCCAGCTGACTTCATCACAGCGTCTAGTATGGTAGGCAACGTAATTAAGAAGGCATACACGCTAGAAAAAGGAAAAACCTATAATTAATTTACATGCTGCGATCTCTACCCGTGTTCACTCACTTTTTATGAACAATATTTATTTTACTGATCTCCAAAGATACGAATCTTTCAGTAGGTAGGTAAAATTCGCGAGTTAATATGTGTCAGGATTTTATTAGATGTTCAAGTTCAGACTCTTTTTTTACGTATTTATTTATGATGGGATCGCTCTTGATCCCAATCCAGCCCGGTGGGCAAGGATGGAATCTACGGCGGTACGAGCTTACCCAGAAGAAGCCTATTCACTCTTTACTTAAAGGGTCTTGGGTTGTAAGTACTCGGAAATACATACACCGGCAGAGAATTCTACACTTTGGCTGTGTGAGTGTTGAAAGATCATCGAATGATCCTACTGTGGATGCAGCCGGAGGGGGTTCCTGACATTTATTGACTAAACCTCCCTTTTGTTTCTTTTGGAGGACTCTCAAAAATGCTTTGTCTGTTGTTTTTGATCATACTTTAATCATATAATCCTTGAACTCTAAATACTTACGTAGCATAACCAACGATGTACAGCCCCGACATCACGTTGAAATACCTCCGCACTGGTACCCTGACCATGGGTAATGTTCTTTCTAGAACTGATTTGAAGAATCCTTTGTTTGAAGGCGAAACTTGCACTTCTTCTAGTTCTATGGATTCTACCTGAAAATTAGAAAATAAACTGTTAGGGGCCAATAGTACAAACAACCTATTTTTGTCAAAACATTTACTACACATTAAAATAATTTGTAACCTCACAAAACCAGGCAGGTTCGCTAGACCATATAAATCATTTTAATAAAGCATACTAAACGGTCGTGTTCTGGTGGCCTAGTGGTTAAAGCACCAGCCTCTCAAGTGTGAGTGTGCGGGTTCGATTCCAGATCAGGCAAGTACCAATGCAATTTTTCTAAGTTGTATGTACTTTCTAAGTACATCTAAGACACCAATGACTAATTAAAGGGGAAGGAAAACATCTCGAGGAAACCTGGACTATATAGTCCGAAATCACCAACCCGCATTGAGCAAGCGTGGTGACTAACGCTCAATCCTTTTCAGTGTGAGAGGACGCCTGTGCCCAGCAGTGGGACAATAAAGAGGCTGATGATGACACTAAACGGTCAAAAGTAAGCACTTCGTCGCTAACTCGGTTATTGTGGATAGATGAAAAATGTAACCCATTTCCTCATTTTGTAAGTAATAATGACATCCAGACCAGCGTCGTAGCCCAGTCGTCGCGGCAGGGCTGGTCGACACCACGGGCGCCGGGTGTTTGGGCGGCGGGTTTGGGTAACTCATCTTCTGTATGTCTAACGACGACAGGCCCGTGTCGGCGGCGCGTTGTGTTCCACGCGCTCCTCGTAGACGTGTCAGCAACATAGGAGGGGTCCATTGGGGCCAGGGTCTGCCTGGGCTGCGGGTTGTTCGCAAGAGTTACCGTGGCCCTAGTACACAGGGACCTCCCGAAGAACTATAGTTTATTACTATAGTGAAAAAAAGGCCAGTTTCGTAGGGCTTTTATTATAGTGCACAAGCATTTGCTCAGACGCAGGGTGCGCTCTCTATTACGTCATTCTCATAGTTCTGTCCTGTGATTATAAGATATCAAACGCATGACTAACATTTACGAGCTCTCCGATGCGCGGGTATATTTATCACCAACCTCTAGACTCGGGGCCGCTTTATGAAAGTCTCTTAAAACCCACAAAGCGATTTCGGCCCGACCCAGGAATCGAACCCGAGACCCCGGGCACAGCAATTCGCTATACGACTCTATTTATATTAGAGAATTTACTAACCATATAAAATCCAGCGTCATTCCTGGTATTACTTGTATAGATTTTCTTCAAAACTTCTAAGGCTTCTTTATCCCTCCCAGCGCAAAGGAGGTACTTAGGACTTTCATAAGTGAACTTGACCAAAATTGCACTGACTGCAGATGGCAGGGCAAATAGGAGATTCAGGAGTCGCCAGGAGTTGAAGTAGATGTTCAGGACTGGTATGTGGAAGGAGAACTCCAGTGGCAGGATTGCTTTTGCTGTAGCTGAAAGATTGAGAAGATAGATTAGTACCTACACATTAAGGTCAAATTTAAAGCGCGAAGCTCAAGACCGAACGCTATGGCGAAGCACTGTGGATGCCCTCTGCCCCATCTAGGGGACATAGGACTAAAAGAAGAAGAAGGTCTCTTTTAAGGATGAAGAGTACACTGTATGACGAACATTGTACATAATCATGCTCTAAAATTCGTATGGTTATATTCAAAATTATGAGAGTATCAACGGTTTGCATAATTTTTTCAACTTTTGCTGACATATCAGACTGAGTTATGTTGATTTATGAGAAGGCATTATGTGTACTGAAGAAATTTTAGATTCTACAGATGTAGGTCCCGAGGGAACTACGTCCTACACCCAGGGCCACGACATTTAGGCAATTGGATCAGCCAGCCGAAGTGGAACAAACAAACTCTCTTTCGATTTTATAACAAGAGGAAAGATATCCATACCTGCCATGACACCAGGGGCCATTAAGAAGCTAGTAAATATCAGTATAACAAGGCTGCTCCTATGTTTAGCTGGCGTGCATTCACTCAACAGGATCAACGAAATCATCATAGCTGTTCCTACTCTGAAAAGAAAATATCATGATATTGAACAACTTGTATTAATTGAAGCTAGCTTCCACTACGAATTTCAGTATTCCAAATTTTGTAGACGGTATGCCGATTGTACTTAGTTTTAAAATCACCCAGGTCTTAATATATTTTACGGTATGCATGAGCAATGAAGGCTTGTGTCTGAAATTACCTTTTGAAGAAAATGTTATAGAAGTTTGAAATGGATCTGGGCAATCAGCTGGTAAGCATTTGTCGGTCTTCCTGGACTCAACAGTAACAAAGGAGGTCAAGAAACTGACGAACCATCTATACCATCAGAAATGATATTTGGGTAGGCCACTTATAATACTCAAACTGTCAGATAGAATTACATTCTAAGCCAAAAAATAAATAAAAAAGACCCACATTGTTCACACATTGACACATACAATCATAGATTCCCCAAACATACAAACTAAATCTGTAAATCTGAGAATACTTACGTCGCTGATGCTAAGCATTTCAACATAATCAGCACAACCCAGTGGGGTGAGAAGGTGGCAACTGTTCCACTGATAGAGCTGATAAATAAAGTTATCATCAGCACCCTCTGTCGGCCCTTCGTGTCAGCCATGTAGCCCAAGAAATGGGTCGTCAAGAAAATGACTGCAAATAACAATACATTAAGGGTTAAAAAAAATGGCGCAGTTGATCCATAGATGGGTGGTAATCTTATGTCATTACGAGTTCCTTCGTATTTTGGAAGGCACGTTGAGCTGTGGGGTCTAGCTTTCATTTGTACACCCTTGACAATCCTTACGGGTAGTCAGAAGCCAGAAATTCTCACAACCATTAACTCATGAACACTGACTTGCCCGGGTAACTGGGTTGAGAAGTTTAAACAGGCAGTAGCTCCAAATAAAACACCGATACTCAACCGCATCTATCGAGACAGCAAACTGACCCTAACAGAGTTATACACACGGCTACACATCAAGCTATACAAAACGAGTATAAGCTGATCGTTCAATTAGTAGAAAGACCATATAAAGCGAGTCCAAGACAAACTGGTTTTGTATAGCTGTGTGTACATAGGGAATTAGGCTAGGCAGATGATATGAATAACGTTAACCGTGTCCTCCGTTTGTAACAACTTATTGATTGATATTTTTTGCTTCGGTTAACTCGTATTTATCATCCGCTACATCAGTAGTCGTCGGTGTTACAGTGCCTGGTCATGGGCCATCAAGCGAATTAGAAGACATATCTGACACTGGAACTAGGTGGTTGCCCACACAATAAGAAGGAAAAATCTTATAAATAGTTAGAATCTGTAGCTATTACTTACATAACATAGGTATACTCTCGATCAGTCCTTGCTGACTCTCAGTCGTGCCCAGCTCACAGGCACTCGCTACCGAAATATAAGCTCCTGAATTCATTTCCAAGGTCATCGTGAAAGTGATGCAGGCACATACTGCTACTATCCAGATGTTGTAGCGACTGAATCCTATAAGACAAACGAAGGAAAATTGTTTAACTGAACATTTAGTAAGATGTTATTGGTGTTAATTTTGTCATCACTTAGCCTTACAAAATAATCAAAACTTGAGGATAAGGAGCTCTAAGGTCAGCCATTTGACGCTTCGCGCATGCGCAGTATTGTTCTTTTCTCTTTCTTTCTATTTGACAAAAACTGAATGTTTGTCTATAACTACATAATATTGAGCCTTGGCAGACATCAAAGATACGGTGGCAAGTACATATCGTAAATGTTGAAGGTTTTTTAGATAGGTACGTATGGCTCATGGTATTTAGCAGTTTAATGGAGATAAAGTAGTAGATGACACATCGTACGATTCCATTAAAGAACACATAAAAAGTCACATTCTCAAAAGTACAAATGTAACGCTAGTTCAGCAAGCTATCACAACAAACTGTCAAATTTCTTTAATAGATTTTCAACTTTATCGCTGAAGCGTAAGGTTCAAAGTTGATGGGGAAAATTTGGCAGTTTCGGGTAGCTTGATGTGCTGCCGTCTGTACATTTAAATATTTTGTTAGTCATAAACTTGAGTCAGTAAATACGAAATTGAACAATATTGGCCGTGGGTTTGTCCAGGCTGTTGAACAAAACATTTAACTAAAACATACCATGAAATTCCTATTCAATAGAAAAAGCATGATTCATAATAACGAAAATTAACTACTATTTTATGTAATCACAAATAATTTTGAAGATTGACAAATTATAATGATAATGACAGACTTTTAAATGAGCGATGAGGAAGAGTTTTTTGACGTTGTTTATATAGATTTTTTTTTCTGTGAAAATTAATAATGATTTGTAAATAAGTATAAAAGTAAAAAATGTAGACTTTAAAGGTTCTTAATAGATTAGTGACTCATGAAGATATGAGTGACAAGACTCAGTGTAAATAAGTTAAGTAAGGTTAGCCAAATTTCGCATAGTCGTCGGGGGTAGCGACGAATGCTTCGGCGATACCCACCTCTCCGACACATGGGTAGATGAGGAACACGGGTTGGTTTTTAGTCAGTAAGAGTCTGACAGTACCCTTCGCCCTTCCCCCAGGGAGACCCTACTCCTACTTAAAAAAAAATCGCTTAGTGCCTTTACCCGTCACCATCCAGAAAATTGGACCCATTTCTCACCTGCCCTATTCAAAGCCTCTTCATAAGGTAAATTGATCTCCTTGTGTTCCATTGTAGGACGAGTTTCCACAAACAAATCTACCAAAAACTTTATTTTATATAAGTATAAATTTACTGTTGTCACAATAATTATGACTTCATCTCACTGTGATCTCGGGATGACTGGCTTGGCTGTCGCCAGAAGCGTGTTTTATATAAAACAGTTTAGCCGATTTGTTGATAGACATTTGATTCTGCTTATCTTATGCACTGGTTTATAGATATCGTGATATGACTCAGGAGTTATAGATTAGCATCACCAGCGTTTTCGACAGCACGCTTTTTGTAACACCTGTCTAGCATTTTCCCACATCATAATCGTATTTAGTCCTTTGTTAGATTAGGTAACTTTTTTGGATCGTTATCGATTATATTTTTGAGAGGGCCCAGGTGTGTAGGTATAAGGAATATTATTTAATTATTGATGATAAAAATTAAATCAGTTGTAATTAGATCTTTGTATAAAATTAAAGAATGTCGTTTTGGTAAAATCATGCCAATCAATGCCTCTTTTGTCTAGTAGTAGCATAGCGTGACTGCTATGCATGGGTTCGATTCTCGAGTCAGGCCGAAATCGATGTGTGTTTCAAGTGACTTTCTTAAAGCGGCCTGATTTTTCTTTGATGTCGGATTTACCGTGCCATTGGACTATGAGAGTGAGGGAATAGAGAGTGCACCTGTATCTGCGCGAATACTTGAGCACTATAATATGTCCTGCGCAGCTATCTGATCTCCTTAAGGTATCTTGACTAGAACAGGTAAATCACTTCTATTAATCAGACTGGGCAGCATGACTGGATGGTTTGAGAATCTTAACAAATTATTGCGGTTTGTTACCTACACGTCATTAACGTAACCCCGATAGTAGTCATCTATCTATCTCACTTTTTTATATGCAAACACTATAGTATTGTTTTCTCCTTCACTTTGCTATTAAACGGTCATTCTATTAAACGGTTGTGGGGAAACTAAAATCTTATTGGGTGACCCAGGTAACTGGGTTGAGGAGGTCAGATAGGCAGTCGCTCCTTGTAAAACACTGGTACTCAGCTGAATCCGGTTAGACTGGAAGCCGACCCCAACATAGTTGGGAAAAGGCTCGGGAGATGGGATGATGGGGAAGGTAAAATGTATGACCAAATTAACTAACCATTTACCCCATCTACATTAAACACACACGGTAGGTTTGTTGGTCAAACGTATTTAAGTTTTAGTTTCAACCAAATTAATCGATTGCCAATATATCTCGTATTATCCATATATCTAAGATAAAAACAAGCTTATAATTAATTTGGAAATATCATGTAGCACTTTTTTATCATAATAAAGTGTTTGATCAATAATCCAACTAGCTTATTAATTACGTGCTGAGTAATTGAGTTAATAATAGAGTACCTACTAGATCAAAAAATTTAAAGTTGAAATCGAGGTCCGCGATTGTGAATTTTATGTATGTTATTTGTACTTTATGTTATGTATTAATGAAGGGTGGGCGTCTTAGGGGCTGTTTTTTGTTATTTTTGACGTTCAAAAATTGCTGTTTTGCAGCCAGGTTTAAAATTTAACTTTGAGTTTTTTGAAAAATCTATAGATATAAAAATGAATCCGGACGGCTGCTGGACCGATTTCAATTTTCTTTTTTGTGTTTGTTATTGTCAGAAGGTTCTTATGAATTAAAAATAGGACAATGTCTGTCGGGTTAGCTAGTAATTGATAAATTATTCCCGGTCTTACGAATTCTGGACGACGCTACTTTTTAACCCTGCTGATCTTCTTGTGCTATCTGTGTTTTCATTCATGTATGGGACGAATACTTTAAAATGGATTCATAATTTTAAAAACTGATTCAACCGTGTCTCAGCCATACCCATACCCGGACAACTTTTTTTTTTGAATTTATTATACATACATATACACTATCATTACATTATCTTTTGTATTACCCAATACAAAAGTGGTGCCTCCAGCTCACCACACAATACACAAGCGAGAACAACTGGACTTTTGAATAATTTTCTAAGAACAATAACTTTATTTTATCCTAATAAATAATTCTAATTTATAAGTCGAAATCATAAACCCGCATTGAGCAAGCACGGTGATTAACGCTCAATCCTTCTCCGTGGGAGAGGAGGCCTGTGCCCAGCAGTGGGACGATAGAAAGGCTGATGATGAATAATCCTTATTAATAAATAAATAATCCTAATAAATATCGCCTGTAATGTTAACATCCAGGACTGTTGTAGCTTCCCAACAGTGAAAATAATTCTTCAAATCTGTTTAGCATTTTTGCAACTTATTCAATAAAAACAGACAAACAATCAAAATCTTTCTGCTTTTATTATTATTGGCGTAGTTCCCACACCCGGATAAAATGTAGCCATGTTTCTCAGGCCCTAGACTATGTGTGTACAAAATTTTATTTATATCGATTGAGTAATTTTGGCCTGTAAACCCGACCGACAAACAGTTTCGCATTGAGAATATTAGTAAGGATTACAATTGTTTATTGCCATAATAATATAGATAAGCCGTAATAATATCTAATGACTCATTACCTAAAATATTTGTAATCTATCGACTAACAAAAGGCGATAGCGATTCTCTTTTACTCGGAATCACAGCATACCTATCATGAGCAAGCATACGGAGAATTACATAAATCAATGCATAAAATGTCATCTTGCCCAGCCATTTGTAAACCGACGTTGTTTGGCAGACTGTTCATAACACATAAAACTGCTTTCAAACGATATTGACTGCCCTAATCTATTGCAGAAACTTAATCCACGTTATTATAAAACATGGTTTAAAAAAAGAACCGCCTTTAGTACCAGATTTAGACCATAAACTTTGTTCAAGAAGGTTGTACTAAAGGCGGTACTTTTGACTTGAACAATGTTAATGGTCTAAATCTAGTACTAAAGCCGGTACTTTTTATTAAAACCAAGTTCTATAATAAGGGGGAATTTGTCTGTTTCCCAAAGATCTGCTCGGTGTAACCCACTAACATCAGTACCTACCATTTTCATCCTGAATGGCTGTTACCAAGCCACGAGCTCCTCTCACAGAATTCGCACATTCAGCCCTATTTACTCAAAATAGATTTCCAAAAAAAATCTGAACATAATATGTAAATGAATATTATAAAACAAACCAAGCAAATATAAATAGTCTCTTTAATCCATAATAATATCGGCTTCTGTTATGAAATTCGTGTAATATGTTTAAGGAAAGTAATTAAAATCTATACTTATATGATAAAGAGGAATGATTGTTTATTTGAATTGAATACGCTTCACAACAACTTGACAGATTTGAAAGATTCTTTCACTGTTGGGAAGCTAAACTATCCCCGGTGACTAGAGGTATGTTTTATTCTTAGGATGATATTTAGAAGTTCTGTTAATATGGTTACATTTTGGTCGTTTTAGTCCTGCGGAGGGATAAAATTAAAAATTAAGTATTTTTTTTTTGTTTTTGTTTGCATTATTTACTCACGCAGGCAAAAATTACTTCAAGTTAAAAAAAAATACTTTATTATTCAAATTTTATCTTTTAAAATCGATAGTGTTCCATGCATCGGTTTGACCCTGCAAAGGATTAAAATGACCAAAATGTAAAATCGATAGTGTTCCATGCATCGGTTTGACCCTGCATAGGATTAAAATGACCAAAATGTCACCGTGTATATTAGACAGTAACTTTGACTTGACGTTATCACCGAGATGCGCTTATCGTGTGTGTTCTTAACAATATATCCACTCGAGATCACTGAGTCATGGCCATATCGATGTTCACCGAGATGGAAAAACATTCAAATAACAATATTGATACAAAGATAACAAACCTATTTAAAAATTATCTGATTAGTATAGGTACTGACTCATAGAAACAAAAGGTGATTATTTAATGTTTTTACCTGTAGATAAAGTACATAATAAGTAGGTAGGTATATTTGTAAACACGTGAGTTCTAATTTGGGAATTCTACAAACTTAACGTTATCATTGAATTATTTCAAAACAATAAACCCCCCAGCATGAAAAGTATCAGTCAAACCGAATAAAATTATAAAAACATACCGATTGCCGGTCACAGCGGCCGTTCCCTCTAAGGAGATCAGCCAGCTACGCAGGGGATATTAGGTATAAGTGCACAAGCATTTGCGCAGACTCAGGTGCACTCTCTATTCCCTCACTCTCATAGTCCGATGGGACGGCAATCCGACACGACAGGAGAGAGATCAGGTGCAGGACCGATATCTACGTGGTCTTCGATGCACGGGAGTCTCAATCATCAACTTCCAGACTCCGGGCTGGCTTTGAGAAAGTTTCTTAAAGCCAACCCGGGAATTGAATCCGAGAAACCGAACAGTCGCGATGCGACTACTAGACCACAAGGCAGTTAAATAAAAACAAATTTTAACAAGTGTTCATAGCAACAGTCCTCAAACTGTGATTACTCAACTTTTTTCTGCATTATCAGTCCCTAAGTTGAAATTTTCTATACAGGCTGTTTGTTATTTTTTTATTTCAGTCTTTTTAGTTTTTTTTTTTTATTATGGACTAGCTTCCGCCAGCGGTTTAACCCGCTTTCTGAGGGAAGTACTTTCCATACCCGGATAAAAAGTAGCCTATATGTTATTCTGATGTATAAGCTATATTGTGGTAAAGTTTCATCCAAATCCATTCAGTAGTTTTTACGTGAAAGAGTAACAAACATCCATACATCCATACATCCATACTTACAAACTTTCTAACTTAGTAGGATAATTGTTATACCTTAACCTATTATCAATATTCATTCACTGCATTTAGGCGTACATTCATCATTTTAAAGTTAACAAAGCTACGTAGTCATAATATGCGATGCGTACAAGTCGAGTACTTATTTTATTTGGATAATAAAGTAATGTTTATTTTGATAATATAGTATAAAATTTATGATTGAATTTGATAATGATATGCTATTTTTAAACATGTACATTAACATAATAAATAGGTTAATCTAATATAAGCCCTTATTTTTTTACTACCTACACTGACAGCTCACAGTCGCCATATTGTTTTTCTTTAATGTCACATATCTAAACACAGAATCAAGACAAATGCCCCAATTTCCTGTGTAGTAAGTGGCTGCCCGTCTCGGCATATATTATAGTTATATATAGATAAATTTAGTTTATTTTAGTTAGATGTTTAAATGTATAGAAATAGTATTTTAATTATTTTTCTAACGTAATACTAGCATTGTCCTGATAGGTAGATATATTATCTGCTTATTAATATTATTTATAACAAAAAAAAAAAAAAAGGTCAGTACCTAATTCCGATCAAATATTTTAAAAATAAATCATAAGTAGTTGCAAACTGCAGAATGGGTCTTATTCTGTTTGTTTGGTTGAACGCCTCTGAGCTACTTGTCTTATTTGATAGAAAAACAATGTTAGATAGCCCATTTACTAAGGAAGGTTGGAGGCTTCTTTTTATCCGGGGGCACGAAGAAATTCCTACAAAACGTGGACTAGGGTCAAATATTTAGGAGTTATGATGATGCATTTTGCTTCCTAGCAATTTCTTTATAATCTATTAGCCAAGAAACAGTTAAAATTATTAAGGTGTACCTGTCATTCGTTGTGAATCATTCGTCAAAGAAATGATAACAGCGATACCATAGGTGTACGTGTAGCCCTCCTCGAGTGTCTAAAGATAGATACAACTGTCTTATCAAAAGATTAATCATATTGATTTGGACACTAAATGTCGAGAAACCGCTCAGTTTATGTAATAACGTCACAACAATACGGTAGGTGACAAGTAGTCAAATTCATTACTTTTATTGAACTGTCAAAAACGGTTACTCACTAAGCAGTTTGTATGAAAGTAAGAATCTATGACGTCATATTTGCGGGTTGGTGATTTCAGACTCTATAGTCCAGGTTTCCTCGAGATGTTTTCCTTCACCTTTCATCAGTCATTGGTGTCCAAGATAAACTTAGAAAGTTACATTGGTACTTGCCGGACCAGGAATCGAACCCTCGCCTTCATACTTGACTTCTTAATTAATATCATAAAAAAAAAACTATTTTTTCAGTAGTACATGATAATTTGTGACGATCTGAGGCTAAGCCAGCCTGGAGAGCCGCTGGTCACCATGTCCGATTGCCGAGCTGCGGGTCCCAGGTTCGATACCCGGTACGGACGATATTTGTGTGATAAAAGTGCTTGTTGGCTGTGGTCTGGGTGTTTAATTACGTATTTATATTGTATAAACTCTATATATAGTTTATCAGTTATGTTAATATCCATAACACAAGCTTATCAAAAGATTACCTTGAGGCTAACCGACCGTGTGTAAAGGGTGTTCCGATATATTATTATATCATAAGTCTATGTCGCGTTTATACTACCTAATACTAATAGTGAGGGGCTCATGACTAAGGAACAGCTGCACGGGTAGATCGATCATAAGGTTAAGCAACGCTTGCCACGTACGGTCCGTGGATGGGTGGCCAACTTGTCATGACGAGTTTCTCCGTATTTTGGGAGCAAATTAAATTGGTCGCGGTTGTCATACGTATATCTTTGGCAGTCGTTACGCATAGTCAGAAGCCAGAAAGTCTGACAACCAGTCTTACCAAGGGGTATTGGGTTGCCCAAGTAACTGGGATGAGGAGGTCAGACAGGCAGTCGCTCCACGTGAAACACTGGTACTCAGCTGCATCCGGTTAAGACTAGAAGCCGACCCCAACGTAGCTAGGGAAGCGTCTAGACAGACAAGATGCATTATACTAATACTAGCGTCTAGTAACTAGAGTCTCCACAAGCTCAGAATACATATGCTAGTTACTCGTACAAAAGCTTGCGTTGATGATGAGACCAAGGTATTAGCAGAGATTCTGCTAGTTCCTCGCATTGCCAGTAGGCTGGAAAATGGAGTGCGCAAGTTTTGCTGTAGCCAGTCGCTTGCTATAAAATTTCTTGTACAGAATTTTTTCAATCAACTTTGAACCATATGCTTCGGCAATAAAGTTGAAAGTCTGTAGAAGAAATTTGACATACTGTACCTAGTAGCTTGATATGCTGGTGTCTGTACACGCTCAAACCTTGATAACTTTTGAAGTAACGCGCCTTATATAAAGACAAAGATAAAAAGTAATTTATAAAAACAAAGTAGGATGACAATCATCGGAACTTTTTGAAGGTCAATTTTACAAAAGACAAGTTTCTAAAATATACAAAACAAAATAGCAATCAATTTGACGTCAATATTACAATCAGTTTTAAGTCTAACAGTAAAGGCCAGCACATCAAGCTACCTGAAACTGTAAAATGTTCCAAAACAAATTTGAACCATATGCTTCAGCAATAAAGTCGAAAATCTATTAAGAACATTTGATGGATAGTAGTAGCTTTATGTGCTGGCGTCTGTACATTACTATTCCGTACAATATTATAATTTAAAGGGGAACTTTCCGCGCTTCTATACACTCGTATTGTGTATGAAAATAAATACAGATACAAATAGATAAATCTCGGCAATTTATATTTAACTTTTGTTAATTTTGCGTACAGGTTGATAAGGCATATTCTAAGGAAACCATTGAAAATAGAACAAGACATTGTGCTATAATCATCATAATCATCATCACAGCCTTTTTTATCGTCCCACTAAGTATTTTTTTGTTTTTATTTTATTGTTTTAATTTTTTATTCACGTAGGCGAAAATTGCTTCAAGTTTAAAAAAAAACTTTATTATTAAAATTTTATCTTTAAAAATCTATAGTTTGTTGAAAATCTATTAATGAAATTTGGCAGATTGTAGTTTTGTGATGGTTGCATACACATTGCTAAGCATTCACTTACCGAACTCCCAGTACTTACGCAATAAAAAAAATCTGTATTTTTCTAAGTTATCTGAAAAATTCTATAGAAACAATTTCTTAATTTACTCTAACCTATGTCAACAGCGAGTTGTATCATTATGTCTGCTAGTTGTCAGCTGAGTAAACAGGGACATCCTTTTGTCAACGTTCTCAGTATAGCAAATAGTAGAGTTGTGACGTCACCGTGAGTCGTAGATGATGATGTAATCGGAATGCTATATAAAGGTTTGAGCACGGGGTTATTTCGCATTGCAGTCCGCGTGAGGTACAAAACGGTCACCACGGGCGCCGGGTGCCGAAGGATGACTCCGGGCCACCGTAGGCGCAGGTCTGTGGGCGGTGAGTTTGGGTAGCTCACCGTCCGAACGTCTAAGGACGACAGACCCGAGTCGGCGGCGCGTTCTGTTCCACGCGCTCCTCGAAGAGATCACATGGGACACCATGGATCACCCCCTTAGGGCCAGGGTCTGCCTAGCCTGCAGGTTGTTCGCAAGAGTTACCGTGGCCCTGGCACACAGGGACCTCCAGAAGGAACATAGTGGGTTTTAGTCAGTAAGAGTCTGACACTCCCTCCAGCTGCACCCTCAGCGGGATCATTTGATGATTTCCCACAAAAAAAAAGGTACAAAACGGTCTCTTTGTTTTAGGGGCAGAGTTTTAATATCGTAGGTAAAGTGGTAGATTCTGTGGCATCGCAAAGCGTTGGCGAAGTAGGTTTGAATGTGCTAAGTTACACTTCTAAGTTCTGTATGAGCTGACGTCTGCCGCCGGCCAGGGCGCGTGGCTGTCTCGTGCTTCGGAAACGGTTTCATACATTCCCATACTGTGATTATCGCCTTGTTTTTAACCGATTTCCCAAAACGGAGGAGGTTCTCAATTCGATATGTTTTGTTAGTGTCGCCTTGGCCGTGCGCGACTTTGCAGCAGCGAGCTGTGTCCAAAGGGTAGGCTAGGGAATATATTTATAGTGTAAACTTGGGCCCCAAGTCTTCTATTGAAATTTGTGTCAAAAGAGTCTAAGACTGACAGATCAATGTTGATTTTGGAAGATTTTTAAATAATAGATTACCAAAACTCAAACTGAAAATAACCTATCATGATTTCAATAATAGACCATTTTTTCATAATTGGTAACTGGTACTGCTTGTAAACTTTAGGGGATCGTTGGGAATGATAAAGCGACACAAAACTTGTAAATAATATATTAATCACAGACAGACCGGAGAACAGCTGACAGACAAATTTTGTTTTATAACGCTACGTTCCACGACGCGATTGGCATCGCCGTCGCCCTGTTCCACGAGCGTGGCGAGCGTGGTGGCGAACATACCCCACCCCAGTGCTGTATCAGCAGCACTCATCATGTATAGATATCTTTGCGACGCGTGAGACTGCTCTTGTTAATGTTCCGGCTTTAGTCTTTACTTTGACAACTCTCACTCTATTGTCATTTCCCCGAATGAGCTCTTCGATGAGCCCCTTGGGCCACGAGTTGCGGGGACCATTCGGATCGACTACTAGCACGAGATCACCAACTTGTAGCTCCTTGCGCTCTTTATTCCATTTTTTACGTGGCAACAGGTCTGGCAGCACTTCTTTCACCCATCTGTTCCAGTACTGGTCAGCTAACTGCTGCGAAATTCTCCATTGTTTCCTTAAATGAAGGTCCGAATCGTCAAATATTCCTATTTGAGGCAGGTTAGATGACGACCCTAAAAGAAAGTGGTTAGGGGTCAAGGTTTCAGGATCATTTGCGTTAACGGATACGTGTGTCAATGGCCTGCTGTTTACCATATTTTCTACTTCCGTTAACAGGGTCATCAGAGTCTCTTCTCTGGGTGCGCGTTCCTTTAAAATAGCATTAAGACTTATCTTTACGCTTCTAATCAGCCTTTCCCACGCCCCACCCCAGTGAGGACTTGCGGGAGGTATGAAAGTCCACTTAATACCTCGATTAGAAGCCTCATCTTTAAGCCTCTGTTCGTCTAGATTTTGTATGGATCTTTTGAGTTCTACGTTCGCACCTCGCAGATTGGTACCATTGTCGGAAAACAAACATTTTGGCCAGCCTCGTCTTGATGCCATTCTCCGTAATGCCATTATAAAAGAATCAGTGGTGAGACTGGTGACCACTTCTAAATGAATCGCTCGAACAGTAAGACATGTGAATAAAACACCATATCTTTTCTCGTGGCGCCTTCCTGTCGTAACTTCCATGGGACCAAATAAATCAACACCACAATAACTGAAGGGCCGTTGATGGTGTGCCACTCGAGCGCCTGGTAAGTCCCCCATTCTTTGTTCTGCAGGCTTTGCTTTTCTAATCTTACAAGTTGAGCATAAAGATGTAACATATTTTACAGTAGGTCTCAATCTTGTAATCCAATATTTCTGCTTTACTTCGTTTACTACTGTTTCTTGATTTCCATGACCGTAGTAATGATGATAATACTTCACAATTAATCTAGCAGTATAATTTCTCCCGTCTAATATTACAGGGTTTTTAGTTTCAGGTGAAATGTCAGCAGCAGTACTGATGCGGCCACCAACGCGCATGACCCCGTACTCGTCTAGGTAAGGAGACAAGGTAAGTATATTGCTTGTTTTTGATACACATCTGTTACTTTTTATTTCAGCTAACTCTTTGCTGAACGATTCAGCTTGTGATTTTTTTAGTAATAATATCTCCGCTTTCTCCATAGTATTGTCAAACTCAAGATCAAGCCTTTTACATCTGTTGATAAACTCAAGTACCAAAGAAGCTGATCGACGTAAGCGAAGCCAGGAACTGAACCGAGTAGCATCAGGCACAGGTAGGTCAACATTTTTGACATCAATGTTTATCACGTTAATACTTTCCAATTGTGTGTCTATCCTTTCCGCAGATATTATGTCGCCAGGCCATTCATTTTCCTCACAACATAAAAAGGTAGGTCCATATAACCAGTTATCTTGTAGGATGGGGCAGACATAGTTCTCTCTGGTAGCAATATCAGCGACGTTGAGTTTCGTTGGTATGTAACGCCATTCATTAATACGCGTTAACTCGTCGATCTCACCTAAACGGTTTGCTACATATACTTTATAGTCACGAGCATCATTTCTTATCCAATGCAGCACAGTTGTTGAGTCGCTCCAAAATATACGTTGCTCAGCCTTCATATTGTGTTCTCTAGCAACTGAGTCGGCTAATCTGGCCGCTAAAACAGCAGCTTGGAGCTCTAGACGTGGGATCGTAATAGGTTTGTTTCCTACAACTCTGCATTTGCTGGCGATGAATGCTACCCGTATACATGACTCTTCGTCCATCCACCTCCAATAAGCGACGGCGCAGTAAGCCTTACTCGATGCATCGCAAAATATATGCATCTGTAGGTGTCTATAGCCAGCTAGGCTAGTAATGGTACCTTGATGAGCAGCTCCACAGCTGTCCTTTGCCGTACTTGTACCAGACTCGGCATTTTCTCCATTCATAACTGAAGTTTCTTTGTGGGACGGTGACAACGAAATATTTCTGTTTTCCGTTTCACTCTTTCGTTTGGTAGCATCATAGTAGTACCTCGGTATGCTCACTTCTTGTATTGATTTTAATAAACAAATCCATTTTGTCCATTTTTCGAACACTGAATCGCTTATCTTATCGTCCCAGCCGATTTTTAATTTCCATGTTTCTTGTAAGATAATTTTTCCACTGATTGTGTACGGTGCTAAGATGCCATACACATCGAAAATCGACATAACTACACGTAACATTTCTCGTTTGGTCGGCTTTTGTGTGCCGTTTAAAATTCCTTCAGGTATCCGTTTGAAAGATACGTCGAATCTAAGACAGTCGTCACAAGGATGCCAAATCAATCCCAACGTGCGTTCACCTTCATACTCTTGACCAACTTTGAATTTGACAGCTGCATCACTTAATAGTTCTTTAGGTAAGCTGGCGAGTACCTCTTTGCTGTTACTCGTCCAATTTCTCATCAAGAAACTGCCCTTCTGATGAATTGAAATTATATCGTGAATAAGCTTAATCGTGGTCTGTTCATCAGGCAGGCTGTCTATATAATCATCCATATAATGACTCTTGTATATCGCATTTGCTGCAGCTGGCATCGAAGTCTCGTATTGTTGAGCATTTTTATTTTTAATAAATTGGGCAATGAAAGGAGAGGAGTTCGCGCCAAAAATTAAAGATGTCATAACGTAAGTATTAATGGGTCCTTCAGGTTCCTCTCTATATAGGAATCGTAAGGCATCTTGATCTTCTGGTCGAATCTTTACTCTCAGAAACATATCTTTGATATCTCCAGAAACAGCTACTCGATTTTCTCTAAATCGGAGCATTATACCAAATAGCGACATTAGCAGGTCAGGACCTTTCAGTAAAAAGTCATTTAGTGACAATCCCCTTGTTTTAGCTGCGGCGTCAAATACTAAACGCAGCTTCTTTTTGTTCGGGTTGTCAACCCCAAAATGAGGCAGGTACCATGTTTTCGATGATGTATGATTTGAGTTACATAGAGGCTTAGCGAATTTGTTTTCAAGTAGATGTCGTATGCGTTCTTCGTACCTTTGTGCATATTCATTATCACTTTTTAATTTTCGTTCGACCCCTCTCAGTCTACTCAAGGCTGTTGGATAGGAGTCTGGCAACACACACTTCTCATCTCGCCAAGGTAAGCCAACTTGCCACTGCTCGTTGATAAATACAGAAGTTTGTTCTAAAATTTCAACAGCGCGTACATCTTCTGCATTCTGTCTTGGCTTTCCTGACACTCCCATGGATTCAATAGCAAACGACTTTCGTACCTCCTCGTGCAGTTCTTGTAGTATACGGTTGGCTTCTAAGGTGTCACTGGAGACAAGCAATGACGAATGACATATGACAGAGTTTGAGTGCCGCGTATTAGGTACCCTGCCATGAATGCACCAACCCAGAGGGGTCCGGGTGGCACAGGGTTCTTCAGGTCGACCCACCTTTATTTCTAATTGCAAAAGCAGGTGACAATTGTCTTGTCCAATGAGGATTTGCGGTTGTACTTGTGTTGACTTACAAAGGTATCGGCTGACGTCATTCAGATGCGAATAATTTTTGTAATTTACAGTCGAATTACTCTTAGGCAGATTTAGCTCTTCAACAATTCGTGCTTCGATTGTAAACATCGTGTTATCAAAACCAGATAAATTCAATTTCGCAAGTTCCGCATCACAAATTAATTCTGTGTCAGCCCATGCCCCACGCATGCGCAAACACTCCCGGCGGCCACGCAATCCTACTTGTGCTGCCAGTGGAGCGCTAATCAAAGACACGGTAGAACCATCGTCGAGTAAGGCGTTGGCGGTAATACTTCCATTTGGTCCGTGAATTTGAACAGGTACAATTTTAAGCATGACAGTACAGCTTGCATTGACGTTAGTAACTGTTTCTGATTGCTCTTCAGTTTGTGCCGGTGGCGCATTATTAGCTTCTGGACGCGGCACAAAATGTAATAAGCGGTGATGCATTTGTCCACAATTGTTTACGTCACAGTTAGGTGCGGTGCACATTTCTTTACGATGATGCTCTACTAAACATTTATAGCAAATTTTGTATCGTTTTACATACCGCCATCTGTCTTTACGTAAGGACTTCTTAAACTTCTTGCAGTCAGTTAACTTATGTTGAGAAGTACGACAGTAACGACATTTGTCCATGTTTCCTTTGTCTTGCGCTAATACTGACTCTGTAGTGTTAACGTACATCTTATCAAAGTGTCTTCTTTTTGACATGTCTGTTCTTGGTTGCAATAGAGTTGCACTGCATGTTGAAATTTTAAGTGCTTCTTCGGTGAGAAAAGTCGATAGTACCTCTAGTCTCGGTTTTGGTGTTGGATCAGTGATGAAAGGATAGCTGTAATCAGTCCACTTGGCGAGCAAGGTCGTAGGTAATTTATGCAGAATGATGTTAGCTACTTCCATTCCTTGTAGATATTCTTGGCGACCAAGCGCTCGAACAGCTGCTACGTAGTTTTGCACCTTAGTGGAAAACGGTACTATGTCTCGGTGGTAGTCCGTAGATAAGAAGTTAAGTTTTTTAATGTCAGTCACAATGCGAGATAGGATTACTTCAACATTACCAAATTGTAACTTGAGTGTGGACATAATATCTGCAAGTGAGGCTCCAGAAATAAGAAGGCCTGACACGGCTTCATGCGCCGCGCCGCGTAATGATTTTCGTAGCCTCCATATGTTCTCCTTCTCAGTGAAGTTACAGACTTCAGTGGACTCCTTAAATGCTTGCTCAAAGTGAAGCCACTCTTTCGGGTCCCCATTGAAAATAGGGAGTTCTTTTGGCGTGCTGAGACGACTGAGAAGTTTCGTATTTTGTTGGATAGCCGATGAAGTGATGAGTTCTTTTAATGCGCTTGTCAACAGTTGAACTGTTCCGTCAGTGGCCGGGCTCGCGTGCGAGTCGTGTTTTTCGTCAGTGGCCTGCAGTTCTTGACTTTGCTCCATCCATTTCTCGACTCGACCTTCCAATACTTCGGTATGTGCAGCACGTGATTTTCCTTCGTGACTGTATTCCTCTAGGTCGGCGAGGTCTGCCGCTAATTTTTTGTCGATCAATTCCATCTCGATCCGAGCCTTTGCTTGGGCTGCTGCAAGCTCTAGCCGCTTGCGTTGGGTTTCTATGGACAGTGACGATGACTGCTTCTTGGACCGTAATGACGCGTGTGACGTAATCGAAGGCGGATTTTTATTACCATCACGTTCCGACCTTATTACGTTCGTGCCACAGGAAGCTTCGCCTGGATCGTCTTCTCTCTGCTCATTTACAGGTCTTGTCTCGGCAGCTTGAATTTTTTTAGCAGTGCTGCGGGTTATCATTATCTTCGCTGGTGGTGTGTGAAACATTCACACTACGATCCGGCTCGAAGGACCAATGTAAACTTTAGGGGATCGTTGGGAATGATAAAGCGACACAAAACTTGTAAATAATATATTAATCACAGACAGACCGGAGAACAGCTGACAGACAAATTTTGTTTTATAACGCTACGTTCCACGACGCGATTGGCATCGCCGTCGCCCTGTTCCACGAGCGTGGCGAGCGTGGTGGCGAACACTGCTATTGCTTCAGTTGACTAGGACCGGGACCCTGTACTACATAAGTAGGTATACCTTTCTCAAGAAATGTTACTTTACCCATGGGATTGACACTGTTAAGTGCTAACGTTAAATCTATGGCTATATATAATAGGTCAGTGCTGATGTTATGTTTATTGTGTGTACTAGTAGGCAGTATTCATAATATGCTAAATCAGATTATGAGAACATTCGTATATGGTGAACGGCCCCGTGGGTAGCAATGGTCGTCTGCCGTGCAAAGGGATCCCGAATTTTATCCTGGGTAGGTATAGTTTTAGAAACTTTCGCTAAGCAGTCCGGAGTCTGGAAGTTGGTGGCGTTACACTCCCATTCCTGAGAAGACCATAAAGCCGGCGTCTCCGAATGCTACTCAGTATCAGTCGTTGTTACAGTTCCACGTCACATGCTAACAGGTGGATTTGAAGAAACTCTGACATTAGGGCTTATTAGGTGACTAAACTGGCAGCTCAATCGATAAGAAGACGATGTTCATGATGATTCATAGAAGAATATTATATTCATAAATTCAAAGGAAATTTGTATGAAATTCTGTAGGCATACCATCAAGCTTATCTTGGCAGTTTTTCATAAAATAAAAAAGGAATAATAAAACATCATTCTATATTTACAAAATATATTACAAATATATCACAATTTTATTACTTATTTTATTAATTTTCTATCCGCTGGTAAAAACAGCGCCACCACGACACCACCTGGAAAAAATATTATTTATTTTTTAATATTTCTGATGTCTCTGCCAAGTTTTACAAACATCCATTCAGTAGTTTTCACGTGGAAGAGTATTTGTTGTTGGTACATCCAACCAGTCACACAATATTTCGTTTTTATAATATTAATAGGAGATTTTCCTCAAAAATAAGAACCAACAAAATTCAAAGCCAAGAATTCGCCCGCGACTTCGCACCGCAATTTCGACCTCAATCCCTCCATCCAAATAGAAATAGCCTGTCTCCCGAGGTGTCAAATTTCATCTCTATAATTTTTACCATATTTCCGTGTAAGCGTAAGAAACAAACTCCCTTCGCATTTCCAATATTTGTAGGGATATAGCAGAAAGAAAGTGAGATAGTAAATACTCACAAACGCATGACGCATAGACATTACAAAAGTTAAAGAATATAGACGAAAAACAGCTAACAAAAAGATTAACAAAAGAGAGTTGACAGAAGAAAACAGATAGAGGGAAGTATGTGGTATGGAAACTTACTCAAGGCCAGCAAAGACATGAAGTAGAAGGTGACCTCGCAGTGGCTGATGATCACGATGCCGATTATATTGATGCCCAGGAACGACACCATTCTAGCCACCATCATCCCTAGGCTGGTTACTAGACCTCTGGAAACGAAAGAAAAGTAAATTGAAGTGAAACTTCTCTAGTTCTTGAACAAAGAAAGCCTCACCAACTCCAATAATTTTGTTACGGAGTTAATCAGACCTTATGAGACAAAACACAAACATTTAAAATCATCTACATTAATATTTCAACTAGAGTAAGTTTATATGTTTGTTTTCTTGACTGTGTTCTGCTTAGAAACGAATAATGGCGTCTAGATAGATTGTTGGTCATGGCGGCCGTTCTCTTTAAGGGGATCAGCCAGTTGCGCATGACACATTATATAGTCCACAAGCATTTACGCTAACGCAAGTGCACTTTCTACACGCACAATTACTCATGTATAGAAGGTACAGACGCCAGCACATCAAGCTAGCCGAAACTGTCAAATTTCCCAATCAACTTTAAACCATATGGTTCAGTGGTAATGTGCTGGCATCTGCACATTGACTTAGAAAAGATTAACAATGTTACTAAATGGTGTTTTAACCACTAGGCTTTTAACTTTAGCAATTGTTTGTAGATAACGATCATTATACTGAGCAAATTCTACCTGAACGTATTTCCAAAAATTCAACCGAAAAACAAATACTTACCTATGACAGGTAGGATACAAATCTACAAAATATGTAGCCACGCATCCAATTCCTACAGCCGTCGTCTGCACCAGCGTGAAGAACACCATATTAGCCACTGGATCATTCAAGTTCACTAGCGTGGAACTGACTCCAGAGACGATAAGGGTACCGATGAGGACCAGACGTGTTCGAGAGGCGAATGTGGAGATGGCTAGGTTCACCACGAAGAAGAATAGGCCACAGAGCATCCCAGAATAAATGGTGTACATGGAGATCGTGTCGTTGCAGGTGTACTGGAAATAAAATATGATTCTTTTATTATCATACGATGCGAAGGAATGAGGATCATGTTGAGAGGAAGGTTGTAAGCATAAATGTGGATGGATATAGAGGAAGGGGACGAAAAAAATATCGATGGATGGATTGTTTTTAAGCCGATATGGCTAGAAAGAATGTTACTTGTGAGATGAAGGCAGATATAAGAGTGTGGAAGAAGAAACCATGCTGAGCCGACCCCAAATACATATTGGAAAGGCAGAAGGGTGTTTCGTGGATGCGCTAACAAACATACTTCTTATATGAACAAAAATATATATATGGGTGGATAGTTAGATTCGTATGTAAGAATCGATGCATGTATGTTTGTTATACTTTTACGCTAAAAACACTAGATGGATTTTGATGAAACTTGGGAGTAATAGCTTATGTATCAGAATAACATATAGGCTATGTTTTATTTAAAGAATATCATATAGCTTAGTATGTATAAGCTTAAGCTTAGTATGTTAGCTTATTAGTATGATATACCCCGTCTAACTTCCCTAACATGGCTGTATCTGTGACAATTAAATAGTGATTTGTAGTGACTGTTCCATTATGTGTAAGTATAATAAGAATTTCGTATGACTAAGAAATAATATATGTATTAAGTATTATATGACTAATAGTATCTGATATTAGCTGTTAAAACTTACTGAATCAATATCCAGTGGATCGATCGACGACCAGATGACGACCAGATGGCGTGGTGGTTAGTGAACCTGCCTGCCACGCTATAGGTCGCGGGTTGGATTCCCGCATAAGTCAAACATTTGTGTGCATGAACATGGGTGTTTGACTTAGTCTGGGTGTTTCTATGTATAATATGTATGTATTTATAAAAGAAAAGTATATAAGTATGTTTATCAGTTGTCTAGTACCCATAGTACAAGCTCTGCTTAGTATGGGACTAGATGACGTTGTGTGAATGTGTGAGGGATATTATTATTATATAATATTAACTGTTGGTACTTACTGAATCAATATCCAGTGGATCTATCGTCTGACTTTGTATCCTCTCACAGAAGCTTGGACTGGTTCTGTTCATCTGACCCTCATCGAAGGAATTGAAGAAGAAGTTCACCATTGTAGGGAACCACATCGCGAATATGTTATTTCTGTAATGAAAGGTTTATTCTGAATTATTGGTAGGTAAGACACATACAGAAGTTGAATCATAGGTTTAAGGTCATAACTATATTTCCCAAAATCCACAATTCCGAACTGACTAATTAATTAGTACAAGTAAATACCTTATTCTTTCTAGCTATTGGTTTACTCGAGAAACTAATATAGAAACACTTCTTTTGATAACTAATAAAAAATTAAATTATTTCATTTAGAGAATCGAATTATTTTTTAATCCGACTCTAATCCGACAATAATGTTTTATAAGCAGCTTTTTTCGTGCAGCTGGACTCCAGCTGAACTCCCAGCAGCAGCTGCTGGAGTTCAGACTTTTACTGACCAAAAAGGGCTTCGATAACTCTTGCGAACAACCCTCAGTAATAATTCCGCGCCTTAAATTAATAACAAAGCAATCTTACGTGCTGCAACACAATGCCAGTAGGAAAAACAATTGAAGAGTCCTCCACAGCAATGGCGGCTTAAATATTGGTATTGTATGCTCAGCTATGGATTTCCAGAAGGTTGTATGGATTTTTGTGTCCGATTCTGTAAGCAGTATGCACTTCACCTGAAATTAATACAGGACCATTATCTACTTGAATAACATTGCTAAACATTTTCGTCAGGCGTCGAAAAATCAATTTGTCGTGTACGTAGTGTTAACAAAAATAAATTGTTTGTTATTTTCATTGCAATCATCACAATCATGTTTTGCATTCATAAATTCAATGAAAAGGGTAATATTATTTATGATTATTTTGATATTGTAACATTTAACAATCACTATTACTTGAGATATCATAAGTAAGATTTGGTCCTTCAGTACGCAAAACATATGACTTTTTAATGATTTTGCTGTTTTTATCCATATCCATTTACTACACTTCTTAACTTACAATTCTGCCCCTTTCTGTCCATTTATCAAACATCGCAAATAAAATTAACTTGAAACTTTGAATCCAAAAAGGAAACAAAACATTCCAGCCAATAGTACAGTTGTATCTACAAACAAAAACCTACCGGATATCCGTCCTTCTTTCCACCATTAATCTTATAGATCCTCTCCAACACTTCCAAGGCTTTGTGATGGTGCCCCTGGCTGGCCAGGAACTTGGGGCTCTCCAGCAGCAGGAACATGAAGGCAGCACCGATGCCCAGGGGTAGAGCCAGTACGAAGGTCAAGAGCCGCCAGGGTCGGTAGGTTATACCGAACCAGGGTAGGGGCACGTTGAAGTCCAGGGATAGGATAAAATAGGCTAGACCTTTAATTAAAAGAGAGTCAAAGTTAATTAAAAAAAAAAGTGTCTTTAGTAATATTATTAAAACTTACTAAGCTTAGACGAAGAGTTTGTTTGAACGCGCATATCTAAGAAATTACTGGTCTGATTTGAAAAATTACTTCAGTGTTAGATAGCCTATTTATCAAGGAAGGTTAGATGTTATATATATTTCCAGATACAAGGAGAAGGCTGAAGGCTGAAGCTAGTATAGATACAGATTTCCACCTCGGACCTCATTTCTGTGATCTTCGATTTGCATCTAGATGATGATGATGGCATTCAGGCCGATTGTCGGATACGGCGGCCGGTCTCTTTTATGGAGATCAGCCAGCTGCGCAGGACATATTATAGTGCACAAGCATTCGCGCAGATACAGGTGCAATCTCTATTCCCTCTCATAGTCCGATGGGACAGCAATACGACACAACCGGAGAGTGATCAGGCGCAAGACCGACATTTACGTGCTCTCCGATGCATGGGTGAATCAATCACCAACCTCCAGATTCCAGGCTGCTTTATAAAAGTTCCTCAAAACCCACAAAGCGATTTCGGCCCGACCCGAGAATCGAACCCGAGACCCCGTGCACAACAGTCGCTCCTTGCGACTGCTAGACCAATGAGGCGGTTACTACTAAAGTCTAGATACTACTGTACCGACTATTAACATCTTAATATTTAAATTCGTATAGCTTAGCAAACGATAAAAACAAATGCCTACCACAATATTTAGATAAGATGATAATCAGTTAGAGAACCTTGAACGTAACAGATTATATTCCACTTCAGACCAGATTTCGTTTGTACAGATGCCAGCACATTAGGCTACTACAATCCGTCAAATTTCCTTAATAGATTTTCAACTTTATCGCTGAAGTATAAAGTTCAAGTCTCTCGCGGTTTCTCTCCCGTACCCAGATAAAACATAGCCTATGTTCATCAGGGATAGTGTAGCTTCCCAACAGTGAAAGAATTTTTCAAATCGGTCAAGTAGTTGTGGAGCCTATTAAATTCAAACAATCAATCAAACCTTTCCTCTTTATTCCGAGAAAAGCCTTACGTCAGGGTACATTAGATAACTTTTTCCACAGATATACCCACACCCTAGGGTAGGTATTGCTAATATTCAGATAATCTGTTAAAAAACCTAGATATAAAAGCTCCAAGGCCTTCATATTTTATTCTTCTGTGACTTTCGCTGTTTCCAATTTATCATTCCTAAATTCTAATTCCTTAAAGCAAAAAGGGGTGTTAATATTAAGTTTCACCACTATGGGTGTCCGTCTGTCTTTGGCGCCGCAGCACGTCAACAGATGAACCAATTTCGATGTGTGTTTTAGTTTAAAGCTAGGCCTCCAACAGCGATTCTTCAAAATCTACTCAGCTGTTTTAAAATTATGACAATAACACTTACCGAAACCAACTACCTCTGAGGCTAAATTAAAAGAGTTTAAGATCTGCAAGTACTGACTCCTGTGTCTCGCTATTGTACACTCTCCCAGGATTGTCATACTCAGGGTCAAGCTTGCCGTGGAACTGAAACAGAAGGACATAGTTGCTAGAGAAGGTTCCAAATAATTTCAATTGAATATACATCATTTAAGTTTCATCATAAAAGTTTTATAGGTCTAGCAAAACCCCTAAAAAAATACTCAAACTGATTGAATTAACGACTGATTACACAAAATAGACTAAACACTAAAAAATGCGTCTATCTTAAAATTAATTATTTAATACGAGGATGTGAAAAACAAGATATTGTTCAACATATTGATAGAATTTCTTTCGTTTTTCAAATCGGTTACAACATCCATCTTAATAATACATCATCAGCCTTTTTTATCGTCCCACTGCAGAGCAAAGGCCTCCTCTCGCACGGAGAGGGAATGAATTAATCACCACGTCAATTATATTAAAATAAACAGGTAGCTTGGACCCTGTTCCCGATATCGGTGGACAACTATTTTTTTTATACATATTTTAAATGTTAAAGTATGTTTTTTTTAGAACATTTAAAGAAGATATCTCATATATTGAAAAAGAAATGTCCGAATATTTAAAATATCGGAGACCAGTCTGCAGATAGATGACTTAGCATATCAAAAACCCACGTGCCTATTGCATATGTAGATTTATATCAGCTAAAATCATGTCCCGTCTCCAATTATAAAGATACCGGTGATCGGAGTCCGAACAATTGAATAATCCGCAAGACCATATAAATAATCCTGATAAATAAATTACCATAAAATAATGTAATGACAGATAGTTGCTATCGGCAGACAGACAAAAATGCTATACACCGATAGAAAAGTTACCTAAACCTGCCTAAGAAAGGTCTTTCTCTTATGAAACTTTGCATGGCTTTCAAGCGATTGTAGCGAATGTACAATATAATTAAAATAATTGCCGACCTCCAATATAGTTGGGAAAAGGCTCGGGAGATGATGATGATGGTAGGGAGTGTCACGACGTTTACAGCATTTTTTGGATTAGACATTCGCAGTTTTAGGGACATAATATAATTCGCCACACAATGCCAAGCTATTGTAGCGTAGTTGGAAGAGAGCTGCTCACTGCTACTGCTGACATTATGCTGCAAAGCATCAGCCGAAGCCGCACTGCACATATTTTACGAAACAAACGGTGTGGGTCTTATTCGCGATGGAATTATAAAGGTATATGATACACCGCGAGAAAAGACCGGCTTGTTAATTCTTGTGTAAAATATGGTTTGTATGCATCTATATGAAATGACCTTTGAGCCCCTTAGCTTTCGACCGTTTCCATGCAATCGCTGCACGCGCTCTCTTCCAAGTAGCACCTTAAAGCGTTTTTGCACCACGTCCAGGGTATTTTTATGGCCATTTACGCATTAGATCCGATCTCCATCATCTGATTTCGCCGTGATTTCTAGACCAATATTTTCACGCGTTCGGATCGGACATATTGCGAAACTTCTCTTAAACTTAAAAAATTTACGCATCATCGTCATCAGAAACAAAATTTAAATATTGAATATCATCGCTACGTCATAAATACCTAGCAATTGATTGCTTATCACTATGAAAATTAACAGACAGTCATAACATTTAAAACGTGCAATATATCTCTATATTTATGACTTTATGAGGATGTGTCTGATCAGCGGTCACGTAAAACTTAACAGCTTAGTCAGGATTAGCGAGAAAACTTAACAAGATATTTAAAAAAAATGGCCTAACCTACGACTCTTGTCACAGTGTGTATATATTCAATAGTAAGGCTAGCTGAGCACAGGCCTCCTCTCATACTGAAAAGGATTGAGCGTTAATCACCACGCTTCCTCAATGCGGATTGGTGATTACAGAATTTATAACTCCAGGTTTCCTCGAGATGTTTTCCTTCACCTTTAATCAGTCATTGGTGTCCCAGATATACTTCGAAAGTACATATATAATGGATAGAAAGTAGCCAATAACATATAGGCTACGTTCTATCCAGGAGCGGGAAGTTATTCGCCAGTCCATCATAGATACTTACAAGCTACTGCCAATAGTCTTGACAATCAGCATGAACTGCCAGGATGGGGAGAAGCTGCTGATGCTAGCCAGGAGGAAGCCCACAGCAGTAGACACGAGCAACGCTTGCCGTCGCCCATGTGTGTCTGCGTAAAAGCCCCATGGAAATGCGAAGATAACTCCTGGAATTTATTTGGGAGAAACATAGATTATTTAGTATCCGTTTGACTGCTAAGGTTAGGAACGTAGGACGTTTAAGAAAGAGATGGATTTACTGTGGAGGCCAATTTAAATGTTTGTATGTTTTGGACCAATTTAAAAAAATCTATGCTAGATAGCCCATTTTTCAAGGAAGGTTATAAGCTCTTTTCTATCTAGGTGTACAAAGTAGTTCCCTCTAAAGAAGTTGTTCTGTAGAATATGTAGGCTTCGAAAGGTATATGGTGTAAGCAGTGGTGACCTCATGGCTACAGCACCCACCGATTAAGCACAAGTATGCAGGTTCGATCAGGTCAAGCAAGTATCAATGTAACTTTGTATGTTGCATTATATTCTCCCCAAGTCTTGGGACCAACTGACAGCGTAAACGTGAAGGAGAACATCTTGACGACATCTGGACTTTTCAATCTGAAATCGCCAAACCACCTTGAGCAAGCGTCGTGATTAACGCTCATTCCCTCTTCGTATAAGAAGAGGCATGTGTTCTGCAGTGGGGGCGATAGTAAACACTGATGATAGTTATAATAAATGGACTAATCTCTCACTTGGTCGGAAGCGAGTGTTTGTTTCAGACTTTCTGTTGGTTAAATTCCACAAAATTATTTACACAGCCCTACTTTAGGTCTTAGCTAATTACACAGAGGCATTCTGCAGTATCAGATAATGTTACAGTAACAATAAACTATTTGTTTATGGAATTGTTTGCAATCTTAGTTAGTTGTAGATCTGGTTATAAAAACACAAGGACAGAAAGTTACCGCCCGATAAGGCACAGTTCGGGCCAACTAATATTGCAATCTGAAGTTAGAGCTTTTACGCCCCACGCATGCGCAGTGGAAAAAAAAAGTCGTGGTGGCTGAGCCAACCTCTCAAGTATGAGGGCGTGGGTTCGATTCCAGGTCAGGCAAGTACCAATGCAACTTTTCTACGTTTGTATGTACGTTCTAAGTATGTATATCTTGGACACCAATGACTGTGTTTCGGATGGCACGTTAAACTGTAGGTCCCGGCTGTCATTGAACATCCTTGCCAGTCGTTACGGGTAGTCAGAAACCAGTAAGTCTGACGCCAGTCTAACCAAGGGGTATCGGGTTGCCCGGGTAACTGGGTCGAGGAGGTTAGATAGGCAATCACTCCATTTTTCACTCTTATGGAGTCAAATACTCGCCATCAAGCCCCTTTCGGACAAGCAAAACGTCTTAACAAGATCTGTACATACAAATGAGCAGAGGGATTCAATTTACTCATTTCAGGAAAACAAGCTCACTTAGCGCTCTTTGACAATTCTTAATACAATGTTTTTCCGACGACTGACTTCTAAAAACACCGAAAAGCCAAAGAAACATCACTCTAGAAGTAGGTGTCGAATTAAACATATATCTAAGTTTACTTTTAACTTAATACATGCCCGAAAATTTTCGGAAATTGCCCTTGATTTCCTCTTCCTTTTTTGGAAAGTCGGTTCAAACTCACACTAAAGTTCGTTTATTCCAATTAGGCTGATAAATCAGCACTTTTCGAAGGTCAACAACAAGAGACAGCCCCCAAAACGCCCACCCTTCACCACTTCCTATGTGTTATCGCTGGGAAGAAAAAGTGGCGCAACAAACTCCACAAAGTAAAGTAATATTTATTACTTTGATTGAGTAAATACAGATACATAATATTATGGGTACAACAAATCAATCAGTCCATTAGGCATACAATAATTGAGGCCATTTAGGCTTAGGTTTACATAAAGCTTACTTTAAGCTTACCTCTATGTAAATAATAATTTAGTAATTATAGCAACATTAAAATCTTACAATAAAATTGTTTCCCTTAGTTATTTTCTAAAAAATCTGTGATTGTATAATAGCACTTTTCTGCTAACCATTATTTAGGTTTAGTTTAGAAATAAAATCATCTGTATTAGGTACTAGCTGTTGCCCGCGACGTCGTCCGCGTGGTCATTAGGTGATTAAACCTCAGCCCCCCCCCCCTACGTGATAGCGTGATAATATGTCGCCTATACGTTGACCCGACCTCTTAGCTATATTCATGCCAAATTTGAAGCAAATCCATGCAGTACTTTTTGAGATTATCCCGGACATACATACGGACAAACAGACAAAATTTCTAAAAACTATAATTTTGGATTCGATATAAATTGTAGATCACGCCCCAATTATTCTTTTAAAAAAATATTCAATGTACAGTTTTGTCTTTTCTACGATTTTATTATATGTATATATGTATAGATAAGTACTTTTTCAAGTTCTACGTTCCAAATGAGATGTCTACCTGCAAAAGGCGCTGAGGCTAGTATCCCCACTTGTTTCAACCCTATCTGCAGGTCACAGGTGGCGGCTGCCACGACTGTCGCATAGCCGAACATGTCGAGTGCGAAGGCGTTGGCGATGATGCTGCAGACCGCCAGCAGGAGGTAGTTGTAGCGGCCATGACCTGTCACAGAAAATGTAAGAAATAATAATCAATAGCAATAATAACATAACTATTTTTATTTTTCGTGGGAAATCATTACATGGCCCCTCGCGAAGGTGCAGCTGGAGGGAGTGTCAGACTTTTACTGACTAAAACCCACTATGTTCCTTTTGTAGGTCCCTGTGTGCTAGGGCTACGAACAACCCGCAGCCCATAACATACACTTGGCTGGTTCTCAATGAATGACGCCTAAGCGATTATTTCCAATCATACAGATAACTTAAAAAATGCGATATAATCATAATATTTAAGTATAGGTACGATATGAAAAACTGTGACGTCATAGGTTGAATTTTCATTCAAATAAATTGCATAGAGAGTAATCGTTTTTGACAGTTCTATAAAAGTATTGAATTTGACTAGTTGTCCGCATCCTAGCAACAGTGAAAGAGACAGACACCTTTATTACTCTAAGTTTCACACAGGTCTATATGCAACAAACAAACATACTCACCAGTCAGTTCCACAGCCTCATCATAAGTATACGCGTCTCCATTCCTTACAGCATCAACCATCTTCCGACGTCTTGCCTCACCCTATCATCTCCCAACACTGACCCCTTATCAGATGCGTGATATGTAATGCCATCTTATCTTGAAACGATGCCTCTATCTCGCATCTGACAATGTTTGCTGAGAGTACTACTCGTAAACAATACCTACAAATGCGTACAGATTAGATTTTGGGAAATTCTGTGATGAATGAACAAATAAAAGTGTTTATTTTTAACTAGCTGTTGCCCGCGACATCGTCCGCATGGGCATTAGGTGATTAAACATTCACTCCCCGACCCCGTAAGTGATAGCGTGATAATATATAGTCTAGATGTTGACCCGACCTTTTAGTTATATTCATGCCAAATTTGAAGCAAATCCATGCAGAACTCTTTGAGATTATCCCGGATACATACAGTCAAAAAGTCTAAAACTTTTTTTCTTCGGCTTCGATATCGATTGTAGACCACACCCCAATTATTCTTTAGAAAAAATATTCAATGTACAGTTTTGACTTTTCTAATGTATATAGATATTAGATGGCTTATAAAAGCCTACGGTTCGCCATTATTTGTTAAATGATAACGATAAACGGTAAATAAATAAGTAACATGCCTTCGCCCAGTTGGTCCCACTGGAGTTCCGCATCGCTGACACTGCGACGAATCCATGGACTGCCTTGAGCACCATGGTCTCTCCTGCAGCAAAAGCGCAGGTCACACGGCACGGCACGCCAGTGTTAATGACATTTTCCGTCGTAGGTACTCTTGTCACCGCTGGAGTGCCAGCTGTTTTAGAACCGAAAGGCCTGGCAAGAGGCCAGATGGGTGATTATGCTATGGAAAATGGGAAGGTCTTTGGTGTGGGACGCAACATGAGTTGACACCCTTGCACCTTCGCACCTTCCCAGTACGGCGAGCTGTGCCACAAAATCAGCACTTCAAAAAGTGCTGATTTTCAGCCTAGTTTAAATAACTTTGTTGTTTTTTATTTATTTTTTGTTTTCAACAGGTGTACTTAACAAAAGAAAGACCCAAAAAACGCCCGCCCGTCACCACCTACTATGTGTTATCGCTGGGAAGAAGAAATAGTGGAACAAACTTCCCACCAAAATTGTTTTAAGTAGGTACCTCAATTTATCATTCACTGGATTCTTCTACATTTATCTTCAACGTATAACTTAACATTGCTCATCTATATAAAATTACTTACTCAATCATCAAACCCCAATTGTTTTAAGGTCGAAATTGTCACAGATATCCGTATTTACGACAAAGCCTAAAGTTAGTAAAATCAACCTAATTGTACGAGTATAAAAGAGCTAATAAAAATACTATCTTATTAAAATACTGTAAACCAGCTTCCAGCCAAGATGGAATTTAAATGATTGCATTAACATTATTTTTTTTGTTTGTCTTAAGAATGTTACCCACATATGTATTAAAATACTGTGCTCCCAATTATCTTTCATAGTTGACTTAATTGTAGTGTTGCCCTTTAAAAGAGCTTTGTCCAGTCACACTAAAATATTTAAAATATTCTTTTTACATACAGTGACTATTTATAAACTAAGAGATGAGCCATTTGCTAGCATTGCTGGTTCAATTCCCTCTCGGGTCTGAGATTCGCGATGTTTGTTTTTCAGCGAAACTATGTAGGTACGTCACAACAGCCGGTTTTACCAGCCTGTTCTGTGAATAGAACTTTATTTCATATCGATAAATAATATTGATATTGCAAATAGGTCAAAATTGACACTTTCACACGTATACAATACATTTTTTTATAATCTAGAATATATCTAGAATATACACACATACTGTATGGCTTTTAAATATTCACATAACAAAAAAAATGAATCAAAAAAACGCTGCCCACCATGAGTGTATCCAGTAGGCTGGGAGCATTGCCGAGTTGTAATTATGCTAAGCCGTTGGCCGAAATAAAAGCCAGCCTTTGTGACATGGCTTAGTCATTTAACAGTTCTAGAATTAAAACTGAACTATAATTCGAGCTCAGTAATTTATGAGGTCAGGAGTCAGTGATAGAAGATATCAAAATTAAATCGCAGCACGTGTTGCAGGTCACCTCGCTAAAGACCCACAAACAATAGATTTTCTAATGAGTCTGATGCGTGACGTTCAAGATGTCAAGACATGAATTTATTCCCAATGAACTTGTTAGATTAACTGCAGTCCCTGTCCCGGAACGCATTCCTTCTCGATCAGTGAAGCGATAGGCGCTATCTGGTTTGGCGCCACTGCCATTTTCAAAGTCGCGACGCGCACTCATCATCTGCCTAGCCTTTTCCCAAGATATGTTGGGGTCAGCTTCCAGTCTTAACTGGACGCAGCTGAGTACCAGTATTTTACATGGAAGACCTGCCATATTTTATTTTTGTAAACTTATATATGTACATATTTTTGTAAACTTAATAATTTCAATAATTACATTACTTTAGCTCGATGTCGATTCTCCTTTTTGTTTCGCTACACACTCACCATTGCACATCGATTTAGTGTACATAACATAATTTATCCTATGTAAATCCAAGTGTGAATCTGCAAAAGAAACATTTAATAAAGACGTTACTTATCTACGTTAAAATATATTTAAAAAAACTCGTAATGCCTGTTTTACCACCTATGAATAAGTTCCCGTTAGTTTATTTGATCTATAATTTCATACAAATTTTGTTCCATTTTTTAATTTATCTGGTAGATAGTGGCTATCCGTAACCTGTGAAACTGGCCCTAAACCTGATACAACAACCTTTCTGACGTAAGGACGACCTTTTTAAATCCCCTGGAAAAGTATCTGCCATTATTTATTATAAGTATTATCTTATGAGACTAAGCACCTATCTAATTACAAAGAAAAGGCCTCGTCATCTCACCTGACCTAGTACCAGTTTCCAACACGATGTTAACATAAAACTTAATATAGAAGCTGTACTATAAATATACTGATCATTAATCAATCAAGCCTTTCATCATTTCCTCTATACGCGGAACTTGTTAGTCTGATCTACAGAAAATATTTTACAGTAAGTCTCACGTAAATGGGTAAGTAATGTGATAGAGAGAAGTACGCAAAAAAATCTAATGACAGAGTAGCCTACATGTACATATGTTATTCTGATGTATGTCTCTACTAGACCACGGGACTATAGAGTCCCGGATTTTTAGAAGAAGAACGTGGGGCCGATGCCAACACGCTGAAGCCCTTTTGAGACAACTTTAATATATGTATGTAATGGTGACACAAAACCGACGATTGTCCCTGTATACAATATGGATATTTTCCCCAAGGACAACCCCTGGTTTGTGCTAAACTATTGCTAATTATGGAGGAAAAACTACTTGGGCTATTGTGATGGGATGCTAGTGAACTAGGGAAGGGAACACTATGGAGACTATGGCCCCGGCGATGACCATGTAATAAATACATGTAAAAATGGCAGGAGGAGACTCGCCAGCTCACTTACCGGGCCCCCGGAACTAGTCGCTAAGTCGCTACAAGGGGGCAACATGGAAGAAGGGGGCAAAGGGGACAAGGGGGCAACGGGGCTGATGTATTATTATTACTGCCAAACTTCATCAAAATCCGTTCACGTTGCGTAATCATGCAAACCGCTCACCTACTCCGAACCTATCGGATTTATATGTGTTAATGTGATGACTATTTTTTATGATTTTTTGTTCTGATAATAATAAACAAATCTGTCCTTTTTTTCTTAAATATAACTTATATTATATAAGGACAGATAACACGATTCATCGTCATTATCTTGTCTGTGCTCAAATACATCTGAGGCGAGGTAGGCAATCTTCTTACCTCCGTAAATCTCAATCAGCCCCTGTCACTATAGAATTTTCTTTTACACAATTCAGTATCTACTGGTGCGATTTGAAAATTTATTTCAGTGTTAAATAGCCCATTTATCAAGGAAAGCCACATGCTACTTTTTATCCGGGTGCGCGGAGTTGTTCCTACAGGACGCGGGTGATACCGCTGGCAGAAGCTATAACTATATTGCTATATAATGTATGTAATACACTTCACGCATCTGGAATAAACGACTACAACTATTTCCGGGATACTACATATTGCTGTACCAAATTCCATCTCAATTGGTTCAGCTATTTTATAGAAAACCGACGAACAAAATCACTTTCACATTTATATATAACATTAGTAAGGAGACCCTACGGAAGTAGTGCTCAAGAGGCCTAGCTGCAGGGCAGGTAGTTCGAGATAATGTTATATTATTATAGCCGAGACCTTCACTCGAGTCGGCTAATAGAAGTCATTGATCGACATCCGCACCTTACTGTGTCATAGATTAATACATTTATGCAGATAAGACTATTCATTAAAATAATAATTTCTCATTATTAGAAAAGCTCAGTGTTGATGTGTAGGAATCAGTAGTCAAACTAAACAATTTCACTAGGTTGTTGATATTTTTATTAGGTACCTACTAACCTATCTGCGTAGCCTCTTCCCGAGCTATGTTGGGGTTGGTTTCCTGTCTAGCGGGATGAAACTGAGTAGGTACCAGTTTTCTACATGGAGCGAATGCATATCTGACCACCTCAACAATTTAACGTGCCTTAAGAAACACAGAGGAACTCGTCATGACAAGATGGTCACCCATTCACGGACTGACAGCGTCTAGCGTTTCTTAACCTTATGACCGATCGACTCGAGCGGCTGTTACTTAGCTACAATCTCCTCCTCCTTTATTCCTGCTTTATTATTAACCAATTTAAAAAAAAAAGAATACTAAGTAGGTAAGTTATACAGATGAAGTAACTCATGGCACTTAAAGAATATAATAAAGTTGAACTAAAAACTCTTAATGTAAGTACTTTTAAGTCCTTACTTCGATTAAATAGTTTATCAATTACGAGTAGTATTGCTAATAATTTTTATTACTATAGATACAGTTCAAAGCTGTTAATCTCATAGATTGTATTGTCCATATATGTAAATTAATCGAACAACCGTAATTAGGGCTGTATTGCTGAACAAATCTTGATAAAATACTGCCCAGAGCGAGTTCTTGGTAACGATACAATAATCGGATAACAACATTTTATTCGGTCACATAAAACCATTTCATAAGATATGTAATATTATTTATTGGTACTGCATAAAGTCCTTTAATAAATATTTAATAAACTGTCGCCATGTAAACGCGAGTAGAAAAAAAATACTGAAGTCAACTTTTTGACCGCCACATTCACGTATAGATGACAAGCCAAAAAGTGCGCCACGGTCACGACTACATGACAAACTTTTAAAGTTTAAAAGATCAGTTCAATCGATATATTTCCTAACTCACCAATACTCACCATTATCTTATTCTTTTTATTTATTTATGTATGAATTCTTAACTTGACGCTCAAAGCATCTAAGATCCTTCTTCCTCAGACGTCCAAATAATCTTACGTTTTTTTTTTCAAATTCCGACTCTGAATCTATTGGATCCACTAAAATAGGCTACAAAATATATTAAAATTCCCTCTTTCACATTCATTAAAATACATACTCCAAAATAAAACAAATCAGTTGTATCTTTTGAAGAAAAGAAGTTTAATCCGATCTGTCTCAATACCTAGTCTATGACTAGAAGTAGGAGCGGCCTATTGTGCACAAGTGGACCGGTGTCTGCCGGAGCTGTGACGTCACGCATCTGATATTGTAGCTCGTCAGCTGATTGTGTTCACACTAGACACAATCAAATGGTGTGGTGCTAGGTGACTGTTACTGACCTATATTTTCTTTATTAGATAATTTCCTGCCTGTATTTCTGCGGGCATCTGCAAGGACACAACAACATTATATGTGGTATTTCAGTATCTCTGGCTTTTATTCAAATTGGTGCAGTAGTTCCTGAGATTAGCTCGTTCAAGAAAACAAACAGACTTTTTAGCATTATAACGTTATTAGTAATAGTATTAAAATTACAAAGCCTTTTAAGCGGTATTTTGTATTTTTGCTTTTACGGGTCTTCATTAGATAGTGTATAATTTATGCATCTATGGGATTACCAAGAAAGGAACTTTTTTGACTTGTCACTTCGTAAGTATGTAGTTACATTCTGATTTTGATCATTACTAATAATTTCTCGTTCTAAGCGTGACAACAAACCGTAACCCAACATTCCCAAAAAGATGTTTGGTTAAACCGACCTACTTCGTCTTTGTTTAGTAAAAAATAATAAAAACGCCTGATGAAAATTTATGCAGATAACACGTGTTGTGCCAATTACCTACAAATAATTTAACGTAAGGGGCTAATCCTATTTGCCGGAGATGCGGGTTGTTCGCAAGAGTTACCGCGGCCCTGGCACACAGGGACCTCCAGAAAAAACATAGTGAGATTTAGTCAGTAAGAGTCTGACATTCCCTCCAGCTACAAAATCTATACTAATATTATAAAGCTGAAGAGTTTGTTTGTTTGTTTGAACGCGCTAATCTCCGAAACTACTGGTTCGATTTGAAAAATTCTTTCAGTGTTAGATAGCCCATTTATCGAGGAAGGCTATAGGCTATATACCATCACGCTAAAATACACGGGAGCGGAGCAGTAACCAAAGATGCGGGTGAAACCGATGGGGAAAGCTAGTCAAAGCTACGTTGATATAAGTCTTTTATGGACTTTGGAATATCACGCTCAGGTAGGACTTTGATATATTAGTACATATCTCATCTATTCTGTACAATCTACCTTTGGAAGCACATTACCTACACCGGTTCTGATTAAGATGCAATTAAGCAGCATATCAGTCACCGGAACCTACTTAAGTTTTTAATAGTTTTATGATATTATTAGGTATAATAATAGATTGTACCTGAACTGACATGTTCGTACATGAAATGGAGCATAACTTAAACGTAAAGGCTTAGAATAAAACAAGGTCTCAACTAAGTACCAGCTTTAGTATAGTCCCCGGCACGTAACTTGAAAAAAATCGTTATGAGAAAACAGATCATATTTCCTCGAAACAGACATGATTATAAATAAAACCTAGCAATAACGATAGGTTAATGGAAGACACATAAAGGGACCACTATTTTGCGCAACTAAAATCCCGATGCGCGAACTTTTTCTCATTAAAAAAGTCAAAACCCTTGCCGAGTTATTTGCCGGCGACTGGTAAGTAAACTGATGGTAGGTAAACTAGTACATACAGTGTCATTAATTTCGAACAATGTTTATGGTCCAAATCTAACAACGTTTTAATAAGCAACGTTTTATAATAAAGAGGCTTACGTCCCAAATTCCTCAAAAAAAAACAATAGCAATGAAATGTCAAATGCTAAATTTAGTTCTGGATAAAACGAGCTCCCGTTCGGCGAGTCTACAATTAACGTTGGTCTGTCTCATAATCCACTTACGGAGATCATTCACACCCGCCTAGATTTAATTAAGCTACGTGATAGGGACAGGCTTGGGAAGAGCGGACAAACGAGCGAATTTTTATATACTGATTGAAACTATTAAAGGGCTGATGATGAAGTAACGAAACATAACCAGAGACGTGGGGAGCCGGCTGCATATTTATTGGACTGTCTCGTTGGTCTACTAATCGCAAAGCTCGACTGCTGTGCACGGTGTTGCCAGTTCGATTACCGAGTCGGGCCGAAATCACTTTGCAGGAATACAATTGAAATAAGGCTTTTAAATCTAGTGTAATCTTTGATGGATATAAGAAACTTTCATAAAGCACCCCGGAGTCTAAAAGTTGATGATTGACACACCTTTGCACATGTCGGTCCTGCGCCTGATCTCTATTTCCGGTCGTGTCGGATTGCCGTTCCATGGAACTATAAGAGTGAGGTATACATAGAGAAATGCACCTGTGTCTGCATAAATCTGCACTATATGAACACCATCTATAATATGTCCTGCGCATCTGATCTTAGAGAGAACGGCTTTCACAGCCAACAATCGTCTGGACACCACTATTTATGACCTAAAAGTACAGAGAAAAAATATATCTATTCCGCTACCCGCTTCTAACACAGTCCCCTTACCCTAAACTCCGTCCATCAGATTAGCACCAGTTGCCGAAGCGCTATCGTACGCTACTGCAGTAACATGATACCCAGCGATGTAATGTACTCGTCATACGTGTAGCACGATACGGAATGTAATTGTAACTTGCTTGCATTACGTGGATATGTTCCTGTCTGGTCTCTGGGTCGATAGTAGAGTGGGTACTGTGGACACCTATTTTCTATTTGTGAAGATGTAGGCCTCAAGGTACCGTTGTCGGGATCGTTTTGTCGAATTAAAACTTAATTTTTATCTAAAAACTACTCTACAGTATTATAAATTTACCCAAATCTAGCAAAAACTAATAGAGTTCTTAAAAACAGGGTTTTTGTCCTTAGAATGTTTGTCCTCGTTATTATTTGTTTGTTGTTTTTTTTTTTGCGTTTGTGTGTGAGTAAATTGTTTTGCTTTCTTCTTTTTTAAGAGAAGAAACTCTCACTTCAAAGTTACCTCACTTTATGGGTTGAGCTTAAGCAATCGTAAGGTTAAGTAACGCTAGGCGCGGTCGTTTTTCGGATAGGTGACTATCTTGTCATGAAGAGTTCCTCCGTGTTTCGGAAGGCATGTCAAATTGGTGGGTCCCTGCTGTCATTAGAACATCTTTTGTATTCTTTACGTTACGGGTAGTCAGAAGCCAGAAAGTCTGATAACCAGTCTTAACAAGGGGCATTGGACTGCCCAGATAACCGGGTTGAAAAGATCAGATTAGGCAGATACTCCATGTAAAATTCTGTTACTCAGCCGGACTTGGTTAAGCTGGAAGCCAACCCCCACATAGCTTGAGAAGGCTAGGCAGATGATTGAATACATTATCAATTGAAAACAGTGCTTTAGTTTCCATCCGAAAATGTGTCAGTCATTTTACGACAATTATAAAATGTAATTTGAATACCTACGTCACACAAAATAATTTATCACCAATATTTTAAAATTTTATTGTATAGTTTTCACTTGACTGATAAACAAATGGTTTGATAATTTTTCCGGTTACTCTGTAATGTTATGTAGGTACTTGAGGTACTATTGTACTTACTTATGTACACTTATGTATTAAGCATTTCACAATATTATGTAAATATCTAAGTACCTTATCCAGACATGATAAGAATTAGTATAATAATTATAGGTTACAAAATTTCATTTTACAAAATAGGTATAGACAAGAAATTCATGCGAAAATCTTATGGAATCTTATCTGGGACAAGTTTTTTGAATTCCGATCACATTTTTTTATAAACATTAGAACTTATAGCTCTGTTTTATACCTTTTATATTTTATACTTTTTATATAGTATATACTCCTTTTATACATATGTGTGTGTGCTTAATATCGGACTCGCCAGGAGTGTGATGCGATTTGTAAATCAAAAATACGATAAGATTGATTTTACTACACAGCTTATATTTTTAATTTAGATTATAATAATTTTTAGTTTTAATTTTAGATAGTAGTTTTAGCTTTATTATGATATACATATATTTATAATGTGTACATATTTGATTGAATTAACTATACACATTTACATTAACATATAGAATTAAAAATAATAAGATGAATATATTTAACGTAAGGTTTAGTTTCGAAGAAGTGAAGAAGAACTTTTTTTTTATCGCCTCTCTAATTTTAATATTATTAGAATAAGTCGTCGTTGATCATATTGGAAAATATCTGAGGTAACGGGAACAATCCTCTATCTACATAATTAACGGATATATCCTCCATGTACCCTCGTGAACCCTGGGAGTATCACTAACGAATTTACCAATAGCTTATAGGTATACACAGCTAAACATCAAGCTATACAAAACTAGTATAAGCTGACCCTTCAATTTGTAGAAAGACCATATAAAGCACAAACTGGTTTTGTATATCTTGATGTGTGGTGTGTACATAAGATCGTCATTATATCAGTACACCTTGCATACACGGTCTCGGTCAGCCCCAAGGCAAGCTATTGATTAGGCTGTATCATAGGTGCTAACGTAACTGATAAACTACATAATTCTCCTCACCCATATATTTATAAGCTAGACCACTAATAATTATAACAAGGGTCGTACGATATTAACTGTTTAAGAAACACTTAATTAATTGGATAGTTAAATTAATGGTCTACAACATGTCCCGATGCCCTTAGGGTATCTAAGTTCTTAGGCCATACGTCAGTGCACTATTATCTAGTTCTAATTACGTCTAACCTGAATATTGCTAACAAGCTCCTGTCTAAGGCATCGCCCCTTTCTTTTTGGGATGTATATAGTGTAGCCCTCCCGCTGAGGGTGCAGCTGGAGGGAGTGTCAGACTCTTACTGACTAAAACCCACTATGTTCCTTCTGGCGGGCTTTGTGTGTTAGGGCTGCGGTAACTCTTGAGAAAAACCTGTAGCCGCAGCAGCCGAGGCATCGCGTCTATCAATCTTCCAATTATCAGGAAGTCAATGTTATTTGTGATCGTGTTTGAAACATTGCTAACTTGGACAATAGATTTTAAATAAATAAAAAATGTCTAACTCTGATTGAACTCCAAAAACATTAATGCCTACAGAAAAGATCCTTAGTACCAACACTTTTTTATGAAGAATATATCGCTGTCTCTTAATTCAGGCGAATCTCTAAACTGGCTGAACCAATGTTTACGGGAATTTTATTGACAGATAGGAAATCAAATCAAAAATCGTTTATTTAAATTAGGCTGATAAATCAACACTTTTCGAACGTAAAAAAAAAGAGACAGGCTAAAACGCCCTCCCTTCACCACTTCCTATGTGTTTTCGCTGGGAAGAAGAAGTGGCGCAACAAACACTCCAGCTGATGTCATAACAAGTAACTTAAGCTATTTTTCAACGGGGTGCGGAAAGTAGGTGTGTATGTCCCTTTGGACGGCTAATGAAGAATATTATTCTAATCTTACCTAGTAATCCTACATCAAGGATGCAAGTGCAATAGATCCTGCACTTACTGTTTATGTAGAAGGCCGGTGCACCACTTTAGGCGTTAAGATTTTTATTAATAAATTAGGTGAGCTGCGCGCGACGCCAAGTTGAGCTGTGATGTTTGTGAGACACACAGAAAGTGAGAATGGTGAACAATAATAATTGTTGAGGAGTCTTGTTGAACTCTTTTTTAATGTGTATTTGAAATTTACTCTCAAATTCGTCTCAAATTCTCTAAAGATCTCTCACTAAAAAGTTACTGATATTCTTTATATATAAAAATATTTTTCCATCAGATTTGACCTCCAGAAGGAATATAACGTAGTAGGTTTCAGTCAGTAAGAGCCTGACATTCTCTCCGGCTATACAGCTACTCAGCGAAAAATGGGAAAACCTAGCCTCATCATCATCAGCCTTTCGCAATCCACTGCTGGACATAGGCCTCTCCAAGTGCACGCCACTGAGATCGATTTTCGGCTTCTCGCATCCAGCTCCTGCCAGCCGTCTTGCGCAAGTCATCACTCCAATGTAGCCTCATTTCGACTCTTTTATTCTGTACTTATTTAGGAACTATCAAATGAATGAAACACGAAAAAATCATCAACATATACTTTAAAAACATTTATATGTGCTTTTAAAAATTATATAGTATGTATATTATTCCTTTGTGCCTTTTCTACACGTTTGCCATTACTCCCAATACGTCACAACGTCTTAACTTCAATAACAATCTCCTGCGATATCCGACGCTATCTGCCAAGTCGTCGGCGGCAAAGTTCCACTATCGCCTCAGATCATTGCAGATAGGAACTATCTATCTCATTTACAGGTTTTATCGGTATTTCATGCATTTGTTTAATTAAACTTTTATCTTTGAATTATTTTATATGTTCTATTTTTGGACCTAGAGCTACTTTAGACTAGATATTTCCGATACCTATCGACTTTGGCATTCACGGCCGTGCTGTACGCGAGGATTTTTTTTGTATGAGAAAAGTTTTATTTAACTACAAAAAGCTTGTCTGTTATCTCTTATATTCTCTTAATGACTTATGTAATAGGTGTAAAAGATCCTTCATGATAAAACTGTAAGCCACTATTACTATGGTCCATACCTATATGGTCATTGATATTCGTATTCATAAACATAATTATGTGCTTTATTGAGCTCCGTAATATGCAGTCTTCTCGTGTCGACTACCTTATATTGTAAGACATGAAGAAATGGAAGTGAAGTGAAATAAACTCCTTTTTTTATCTCATGCTGTCAGATTATGATTATGGTGTAATAAATAGTACTTACAGCCTCTCCGCTGTCCATTTCCTAGAGTTTGATACCAATATATTTTCGTATACAGAATAAACGTAAAACTTTGGTATTAATTAACCAACTTAATGCGTATAACACTAGTAAAACAAATGGAAGATGTGTACAAACGCCAGCATATCAAGCTACTACAATCTGTCAAATTTCCTTAATACATTTTCAACTTTATCGCTGAAGCATATGATGACGTCCACCAACAAGAGGTCGCCGGAAGACGCTGAATGCAAGTCGCTTTTAACTGGTATATGTGGAGATCTAAAAGGGAGGCCTATGTTCAGCAGTGGACGTCCTATGGCTGAGATGATGATGACAATGATCATATATGATTCAAAGTTGATTGGGGAAATTTCACAGTTTCGGTTAGCTTGATGTGCTGGCGTCTGTACCTCTTATCCAGGTACAGGTTTTTTAATCAAGTGTCTTGAGTGATAGTCACGCACCTATCACCCCAAGTCCTATGGTCAGTTATTATGAAGCAAAATTTTTATCTACGAAATATGTTTCATGTTTTAGATTATTATACAAATGAGTAGGCGAAAGATAATAGGTAATTATCAAATAATGATCCTATAGGCGTGACAAAGTATCGGTCAAAATCGCTAATTTGAAAATTAAATATATTTTATGTGATAGGAAGAATGTACCTACTACAACATTTTTGAATAATGCACATTATTATCATAAGTGAAAAGTGATCAGACTTATGACGAGAATTCATTGTCTTATTTATAACTATATAACCTACATTAAGCTCATCTCATTTGAAATTTTGCTAAAACTGTATTTTGTTGGTATTTAACTTGATGTTTGGCCGAACATAAATAAATAAATTTCAGCTTACTATTTTATTTATTGTAGTAAAACATGTTTACAATTAATAAAATCGTTAAAGATCAAAAATAAAGATAAAACGTCGCAAATGGGAACAACAGAATGCTAGTCGATAAAATCTAACTTACCTGGCTGAGAATTGTTGTTTTACAATTAAAAGGGAAATAATTGATACGCCGCCGGCGACTGTTTACCAATAAACAAGTTATCGGTGCATCGCATACCTCGGAAAATGTAAAAGATTTTCAGATAATTCACAGAAAGCAAAAAAAGCAAAAAATACTTTTGAATGATTGACCTATTTTTACAAAAAATAGATTTGTGAACTTAAAAAGGTATTTTTTTTAATATAATTAAATATATAAATACCTAATGAAATATAATTTAAGTCTTCAGAATAATAAGAAATAAAATAACAAATACTTTGTTTGCCAAATTTATTATTAACTTAAAGTTCTGTTTTCATTAATTCCCTAATATTTGGTGAATATAAACATTTTTCTTCAAAAATCGCATTACGGGAATAAAGAAACAAAATTTATACTTATTTGATCTATGTTTTTCTACTACAAACAAGGTATTTTATCACAAAATATTATAAAAAAAATATGTCATAGAAGAAAAAATGTATTTAAACAATAACTACCAAATCCCAATTTCTACATTACACCGGCGCGCATGCTTAATATTGACAAATAGCGGGCACGGCACGCGCCAAGCGGCCGCTGCGCGTCGTTCCCTACCGTATGTCACGAACCTACCTATTATCACTCCAAACTTACTACGAGCCGTCTTAGTGTTGGCGGACCGCGCGGTGTACGCGCCCGATAAAAAAATATGTACTACAAACCAAAATATAATGTATAAAACGCGCACTTGCTCCATTTTGCGTATTAGTCGGGAAACGCGGGTGTGAGAGTGAACTTCACTTGTACCATTAAAAATTAATTACAGTTTAAGTCAATAAATTAACAAAACAAAAATAATATAAAAGTGCTAAATTTGTTTTTTGAAAATCAAATAGTAAAAAATTTAAAAATGTTTGCGATTTTTGTGTTATTCGTGGTCTGTTTGGCAGGTATGTAAAAATATATTATTTTTTCTTTATTATCTCTTATATTGTGAATTAAACAATACGGAAATACAATACTTAAATGTGCATTTATAATCGTTATACTAAAAAAACAGCAGCTGACAAAATAAAAATATTAGTTTAAGTCAGTTTAATCGAGACAACTTCTATGAATCGACATGAAAAACTAGGTCAAACATATATCTTGGGCACTCTATCAAAGCCAAAACTTTGCTAAAGATGGCGACTTAAATAGCATAAAAGCAAGCTTTAGACTAAAGATCAACACTACGTTTTAATTTTACAATATACCCCTGGAGAAAACTTTAGCACTTTTTTTATAAAAAATAAGTAAACAAACGTTTTGTTATGGATACGATTTTAAATGCGATCGTAGCGATTTTTTTTTAATCCATAATTTTACGTAAATGTGATTTGATAACGATCGACTAGCCCAGCCAGTTTTTTCAGTTTTCCTAATAATCAATACCTTATTAGCATTCCATGTCCTACAGATGGTACATTTTATAAGAATTAAACAGTTTGAACGGGAAGATTTGGACGTATAGCATTAGCTTATTACTTAAATTATAAAGTATATACTTAAAAATAAGTATATAACTTATTTAACATAAATACTTTCATAGATCAATTTTTTATTCGAAAATTGTTTATTTCATAATGTTCTCAAATTCTACATAATATTCTTGTAATTCCCTATTGTCTGTTATTGAGCTATTTTTGAATGCATTTTATTTACTAGGAAATACTATTTTTCAAAAATACCTTTATTATGTTTCAGATCTTTCTCTGCAAGCCGAATGGACTTACAGCCGTAAGTTTTTATATTATGTGATCAGTAGCCACTTACGAAAATAATTTCCAGATAATCCGCAATCCCAATATTAATTTTCACCACCTACGAATAAGTTCCATTTAGTTTATCTGTCAGATAATTTCATACATATTCTGTTCCATTTTTTAATATTAAATGTTCGGTAGATAGTGGCTATTCGGACATCGTGAAATTGGCTCTTAATCTATTTCACTCATTAAAATATAGAAGTAGCCAGTATGGTAATTTTTTTATTGAAATTCATAAAAGTATTGGAGATTTTTTTAATGATTCGGGTCAAAACAATGCATACCTGCTTTTGAAAGCGTGTACTTAAACAATAAATAAGTTACACAAAATACACGGATTCTGTGGAAAATCATGCTATGTCAGCGTGATTTTTAAACATAATTTCTAAGCATAGTTTCAAAACTTCGAGTGCTTATTTATAATACTTGATAGTCTAACTAAAATCTAACTTACCTGGCTGAGAATTGTTGTTTTACAATTAAAAGGGAAATAATTGATACGCCGCCGGCGACTGTTTATCAATAAACAAGTTATCGGTGCATCGCATACCTCGGAAAATGTAAAAGATTTTCAGATTATTCACAGAAAACAGAAAAGGCAAAAAAGACTTTTGAATGATTGACCTATTTTTACAGAAAATAGATTTGTAAAATTAAAAAAGGCATTTTTTTTAATATAATTATATAAATACCTAATAAAAAATAATTTAAGTCTTCAGAATAATAAGAAATAAAATAAAAAATACTTTGTTTACCAAGTTTATTATTAACTTAAAGTTCTGTTTTCATTAATTCCCTAATATTTGGTGAATATAAACATTTTACAAACTACTTTTCTACAAAAATCGCTTTACGTGAATAAAAAAACAGCCTCTTCTCTGTAATCATTATTTTATATCGTCAAAGTTTATACTTATTTGACAAAATATGTTTTTCTACTACAAACAAGGTATTTTATCATAAAATATTATAAAAAAATATATGTCATAAAAGAAAAAATGTATTTAAACAGTAACTTTACCAAATCCCAATTTCTACATTACACCGGCGCGCATGCTCAATATTGACAAATAGCGGGCACGGCACGCGCCAAGCGGCCGCTGCGCGTCGTTCCCTACCGTATGTCACGAACATACCTATTATCACTCCAAACTTACTACGAGCCGTCTTAGTGTTGGCGGACCGCGCGGTGTATGCGCCCGATAAAAAATATGTACTACAAACCAAAATATAATGTATAAAACGCGCACTTGCTCCATTTTGCGTATTAGTCGGGAAACGCGGGTGTGAGAGTGAACTTCACTTGTACCAGTAAAAATTAATTACAGTTTAAGTCAATAAATTAACAAAACAAAAATAGTATAAAAGTGCTAAATTTGATTTTTGGAAAAAAAAATTGTAATAATTTTAAAAATGTTTGCGATTTTTGTGTTGTTCGTGGTTAGTTTTGCAGGTTTGTAAAAAAAATATTTTTTATTTATTATCTCTTATTTTGTGAATTAAACAATACGGAAATACAATACTTAAATGTGCAATTATAATCGTTATACTAAAAAAACAGCAGCTGACAAAATAACAATATTAGTTTAAGTCAATCGTCATGAAAAACTAGGTCAAACTTATATCTTGGGCACTCTATCAAAGCAAAAACTTTGCTAAAGATGGCGACTTTAATAGCATAAAAGCAAGGTTCAGCCTAATTATAAAGATCAACACTACCTACGTTTTAATTTTACGATATGCCGCTGTAGAAAACTATAGTGCTTATTTTTTATTATAAAAATAAATAGTAAAGAAACGCTGTGAAAAAGTTACAATTTCAAATACGATTGTACATAATTTGACGTAAATATATGACCATCCAGTCTTTTTGAATTTATAAATTCTTAATTCCTAATACTCAATTCTTTATTAGTATCCTATATTTCATACAGATGGTATTTTATAAGATATAAACAATTCAACCCGGTAGGGCACAGCTTAAAGAAGTTGGAGTACTAAGCAATAGCTTATTATACTTCTATAGGTGTTTAACAGATCCACAATTTCATAAATCAATATAATATCTTAATCTTATTCGCTAATTAATTATTAAATAATGTTATTTCCCTATTTTCCTTTATTGAAGTGTTTTGTTATTTGTTCAAAAATGCCTTCATTATGTTTCAGATCTGACTCTGCAAGCCGAATGGACTTACAGCCGTAAGTTTTTACTAAACTTATTGATACACCACAAAAATATTATGTAATGTAACTTAAATCGAATTCAGTAGGCACTTACGAAAATCATTTTCAGATAATCCGCAATCCTAACATTAAGGGCCATTTCACCACATAAGTAGATAATTTCATACAAATTCTGTTCCATTTTTGAATATTAAATGTTCGGTAGATAGTGGCTATTCGGACATCGTAAAACTGGCCCTTAGGTAATCTATTTCACTCATTAAAATATAGAAGTAGCCAGTAGGGTAATTTTTTATTGAAATTCATAAAAGTATTGGAGATGTTTTTTAACTATTCGGGTCAAAACAATGCATAAGTTACACAAAATACACGGATTCTCAGGAAAATCATGCTATGTCAGCGTGATTTTTAAACATAATTTCTAAGCATAATTTCAAAACTTCGAGTGCTTATTTATAATACTTGATAGTGTATCGTTCGTACGAGCATAGATAAGTTGTCTACGAGTCTAAGTTCGTCAAATTTAATGAGTCATTAGCACAATCAATTAAAATACTAAGCACCTTTATTTTTAACATTAGCGATAATAATCTTATTTGTTTACAAATGCCGTCAAATAATGATGAGGAATTGATGATGAAAGCTTATTTTTTTTAGATATGATAAAATAAAAAATTATGTTAGTTTAACAAACCAGCCTAGTGAAATGCATCTTATCACACTTACACCCTGAGAATAAATATTATCCTCACTTCAGTGGTTACCATAACATTTCGAGAAAGCCCTTCTTGATCCGTGAATTATATTATTGACTTTAACTTAAAGATTATAATGTTAACTAGCGCCGATTGTACAGAAGCCAGCATATCAAGCTACCCGAAACTGTAAAATTTTCCCATTTAACTATGAACCATATGCTTCAATGTTAAAAATGTTGAAAATCTATTAAGGCAATTTGACAGATTGTAGTAGCATGATGTGCTGACTATTACAATAATTTGAAATTATGCACCATCAAGCTTTTTCTTAATAAATTCGAACCTTATCTCTGAAGTATAAGGTTCAATTTTGATTCGGAAAAAATTACAGATTAGATTAGTTTGATGTGCTAAGATAAAAAATAATTTATTCAAAGCAGGCTGTATCCGCACTTTTTGAAAGTAAATTAAAAAAAAAACGGTCCCAAAAACGCACGCCCTTCACGATTTCCATTGGGAAGAAGAAGTGGTGGAACAACTCCTCAGCAACAACTGGAGTCTGTACCTTCATTTCCTATTATAGAACTACTACTGACAGAAACCCTTCATGTTCCTTCGATTGCCGTTTGGTTTTAGAACCACAGTAACTTTTGAGTTATCCCGAATACAAAGTCTCTGCTTAATAAAATAAAAACTAAACGTGCAGACGAACTGCAATTACTTAGTGAAAATTAACTTGACTTAGAGTATTAAAATATAGAAGAATTTACGGAAAATGCAGGCTTTATCCCTTATGATAAAGAAAGCCGCTACTACAGAAAGACTAACAACCAGTCTTACGAAGGAGTGTTGGATTGCTTGTGGAGGTCAGATAGGCAGTCGCTCCGCACGTCTAACACTGGTAATCAGCTGCATCTGGATAAAACTGGAAGCCGACCCCAATATAGCTTGAGAAAAGGCTGGGCAGATAAAAGAAAGCGTCTGCTATTTATGATAATTATGCAATTAAATTCCTTTTGCAAGTTATCGGAGATAATCGGAGGTCATCAATTAAAGTTTTCAGGATTATCTGTTCTGTTTATCAACTTAATGTATTGCATTTTGAGGCTTATTAAGGTCCGGGTTTTCATTAATTATGATGAGTTTCGATAGTATCTCCAATAATAAAGCGTTTCGTATAATTCATACATTTGTTTCTTAATCTGCGACTTTTAAATTCTACTCTTTCAGTGGGTACTGAAAGAGCCTACCTATTAATAATCGGAGGGCAACAACTAGGGATAAGGTCTGCCGGGGCTGCGAGTTGTTCTAAATAATTTTACGTAAGGGGCTAATCCTATTTGCCGGGGATGAGGGTTGTTCACAAGAGTTACCGTGGCCCTGGCACGCAGAGACCTCCAGAAGGAACATAGTGGGTTTTGGTTTGCAAAAATGTTTTAATTTTTTTACTGACAGACTTTAGATACTACACAATAAAGACATAAAAAAGTCTGCTCTATTACATTGAATGTTAAAAACTCATCAGAGCTATAGATAGGTACCTTTTTCAAATTACAATATGTCCTGATATTACTTGATCACACTTTTGGCGCTTATCATTGCATTAAATGTGATTTCGACAGTGGATACTAGTAGTGCCTTTTTTTTTCGTGGGAAATCATCAAATGACCCTCCGCTGACTAAAACCCACTATGTTCCTTCTGGAGGTCTCTATGTGCCAGACCTGGGCCTTAAGGAGCCCCTCCGATGATACTAACTTCTCTTCAAGGAATACTAGTAGTGCCTGATCTTAACTTCTATAGAACTCCTACCTCATCATCACCTCTTCACCCTGATTATTACCTTCATTCACCCCACAGAGGAATACCAATGGCCAGGCGTATGCAACGTGGGGAAGCAACAGTCCCCCATTAACATCATGACCCACGAGGCCGTGGTGGACAAGCACCAAGTTCACATACGAGGCCCCCTCGTGTTCAGGGGGTATAATGACGTCCCGTTGTATGCTGTTAATAATGGACATACACGTGAGTATTATTTTGTGATTAAATTGTAAAAATCTAAATGATGATGACATTCAGGCCGATTCTCGGCTACGGCGGCCGTTCACTTTTAAAGAGATCAGCCAGCTGCGCAGGACTTATTATAGTGCACAAGCATTCGCGCAGATACAGGTGCATTCTTTATTCCTTCACTCTTATAGTCCGATGGGACAGCAATCCGACACGACCGGAGAGAGATCAGGCGCAGGACCGACATTTACGTACTCTCCGATGCACTGCTTTATGAAAGTTTCTCAAAACCGACAAAGCGATTTCGGCCCAACCCGGGAATCGAACCCGAGACCCCGTGTGAGATTTGGCTTATCCTAATAGCATAAGGTGGCTCACTGGACGAATGTCATCATATTGCCCTTAATTGAGCATAAAATAAACTAGCTATATCTAAAACTTTTAAAATTGACAGCCAGCCTAGTAATTCCTCTAAGCAATACGTAGTTTTTATATCACGTTTAGACGCCAGCACAGGAAGCTACTACAATCTGTCGATTTCTCTTTAATAGATTTTCAACTTTATCGCTGGAACATGGGCTTCAAATTTCATTGCAAAATTTAACAGTTTCAGTAAGCTTGATGTGCTAGCGTGGTGTCTGTATTTTACCTACATAGGCAGTCTGGTTGCACCACCATCTTGCAACGTAAAAATAATTTTAAAACTTAATAAAGTCACCCGATTTCATGCTTCAAAGCGATGGCGTGATACTTAACTTGAAACTTCAGTTCCAACTTAGTTTTCAAAGCGCACGGCTCAGCTAATTTACTACCCTGAGCTGAATTTTCCAAATAGACAATTTCATTATAAATTGCGAACTTTCTAAAGTTACTGCAGCTACCTTTTTTGCACTAAATGCCTCAATACTGCGTCAGAAGAAAAGTTAAATCAATTTTAATAACAAAATGAATGAAAGCTTTAAGTTTTTTGTTTGATTGAACGCAGTAAGTATTCTTCATAGAATTTTCAGATTATTTGTTTAAATGCAAAATACAATAACATTTCGAGAAACATTTCAATAAAAATATTTTTTTTTGATCACGCCTTATATCTGACGTTAACATAGGTAGGTATAATATAAATAAAAAAAAAAAACAAATTTTTTTGGTAAAATTTCCCCCGATAATTCGAACATCCACCTTAAAAAACCTTAAAATTAATCTCTTTAATTAAAATCTATTTCAATTAACAATACCCATGTATTAAATAAGCCAATATATTTCAGTGAAGTGGTCCGGGGTGGCAGACGGACCAGCGCCAGTCCTCTCAGGTGGTCCTCTCAGAGGGAACTACACGTTCCTCCAATTCCATTTCCACTGGCTATCAGAACACGCTATCGATGGAATGAAGTAAGTAAACGCTCTCTCAGAAATATAAGTTCATAGAAACTGTTGAATATATTATTGTGAACTGACACCAGCACATCAAGTTAAAGTGTCCAATTTTCCCAATCAACTTTGAACCATATGCTTCAGCAATACAGTTGACAATCTTGATGCTAGCTACATTAACTATAAAATCTCTTTAAAAAAACCTTTAAAGATTTATTTAATAGTTTTGGGCAGGTTTCCTTTCTCATAAACTGTGTAGTTTATAAGAAAGCAAACCTGCACACTCTTGCTAGAGAGGCTGGTGTTTTATCCACAAAGCTATCACAACTTAGACGTATAAAAATATCTAAAAAAGTTTTCAAATAGGTACCTAAATCGTAATTACAAACATACGAGGTTTTTCTAGAAAGACCTATTGCGTATTGCGTTGAAGTATTGCGTGTTACTTGTGCGAGTATCTCCCTTACCTCCTAAATACCAGATTAATCTTAAAAAAATGATTTTAAAAGTAATCAAATCCCTACATAAGCGAACCTTTTTTTACACCTGAAAGCGTAATCTTCGCTTCACCATTCTTCGCAACTCTTTTCAACGGCGTATCTTTTCAGCGATCTCAGCGATGAAAGCGCGACCTTTTACATTTTACACCTTTTCATTACAACTGAACCCTTTTTCTAAAGATACATGGTTTTTCATTCAAACTGACCTTTGAGATTTCAATAAATAAATACCACTCTTTTCTACTGGACTTAGAAATTTATTCACACTGAAAAGCAATAAATAATGGTCAACCAAAGAAAATGGTATCAGTTTCAAATTACAAAGCCTTCTTATAGAATCTATATTATATAAAAATGAATCCCTATTTCCCTTGACCACGCCATCACGCGTGAACAGCTGAACCGATTTCACTTTTGTTTTGTTTTTTTATTGTCAGGCGAAGGTACTTATGAAAGACATAAAAAACAGGTCAACGTCTGCCGTGTCAACTATGTAGTAGAATTAAATTATAAACGTTCATATTTTTTTACGACCATCTTTAAAAAATCCTCATCTCCCGAGCATTTTCCCAACTATGTTGGGGTCGGCTTCCAATCTAACCGGATTCAGCTGATTACCAGTGTTTTACAAGGAGCGACTGCCTATCTGACCTCCTCAACCCATTTACCCGGGCAACCCAATACCCCTTGATTAGACTGGCTTCTGACTACCTGTAACGACTGCCAAGGATGTTCAATGACAGCCGGGACCTACAGTTTAACGTGCCATCTTTATACAACTGATTATAAATTATTGCATCCGACTGTATTTATCTTTACTGTTAGATATTTCTCAATTGATAGAGAATCGTCTGTGGCTCGCAATTTATTAATCAGATGGATTAGAATTATCTTATTTAGCTAGTAACGTAACACATGGTCTATTGAACAATTGACCAATTGATTTTTAGAGGAGCTCATGGCTAAGTAACAGCCGGCCACGGGTCGATCGATCATATCGATCACCATAGGTGACCATCTTGTCATGACGAGTTCCTCAGTGTTTAGGAAGAAACGTCAAATTGGTGGGTCCCCGCTGTTATTTGTAAAACATTGGCATTCGTTACGGGTAGTCAGAAGCCAGAAAGGCTGACAATCAGTCTTACCAAGGGGAATCGAGTCGGTCAGGTAATTGGGTTGACGGGGCCAGATAGGCAGTCGCTCCATGTAAAACACTGGTACTCAGGCGCATCTGGTTAAGACTGGAAGCAGACCCCAACAGAGCTTAGCTTAGACAGAGATTAGGGTTCAACAAATAACAATTTGTGTACAAGATGTCGTTTAAGGCAGTAAATTGTATTTCCTTTGTGTTTCATTTTTGCCTGAATTTCAGGGAAAATTTCGTATTCTCATATTTACTAAATTACTAAAAGCTTATAATATAGTGTTATTATAATATAGTATTATTTTATACACGTGGTTGACTGTACCTAGCAATAAATCGCTTATCGTTATTGTTAGTCTTAATAAATAATGTTGTAATTGGTAATTGGTAAATATTTAAAAATTGTTAGATGAAAATTGTTGCTGTAGTCTTTCGCTAAACATTTAATAATTACTGATAAAATTAATTAAGGAAATTGTTATATAATCGGTAACAATGATTATTTATGTAAATTTAATTAAATTACGAGTGCAATCACCTGCAAACCGGTCTGAGGTCAATTTCAAAACCTTGAGATTACGATAATTATTTAACTTATCGTTCTATTATATAATATTGTGTTTGATTATAGTTATATAACCGTTTCAAATTATATGCTTTATGAATATTTTTACGATAAAAGATAACAACCTTTGTTTATCAGATTTCTTTTAATTTCCGCAAATTCCTAAATATTACATAAAGAAAGTTAAAATTTAAAAAATATGGAACATTTTCTCGTGTTTCAAAGTTTTGCAAAGAAGCTCAACGTAATAAATAAATTATCAAAATCTAATTAATAGTTAGTATAGCATACAAATGAGAAGTCAAGTTGTCTTATAAACTATTGTAATTGATTTGAGACTTGCCTCCAATATTAATTTAGAAGTTTGAAGAGTCTCGAACTTCTCAATACTATCTACTTATGTACTACAATCTATCAAATTTCTTTAATAGATTTTCAACCTTAGCACAATATCGGAAGGTTAATATTCAATTGGTAAAATTTTACAGATTCGGGTACATACAAGTAAATTGTTTGCTTAAAAAAATTTCCCATAATTTCAAAAGCGAAGAGAGCTTTATGAAAATAAAATAAAAAATAATGTTCAGTAGTGCACTAAATAATTGAATAGGGAATGCAAGAATCAATATCGTAACACCGAGTAAAAAACGCATTAAGGAATTTTCCACATGCCTTTTTACATCTAAAACATTTACAACATCAAAAGGATTTTAATTGCAATTCCTATTCTACATTGTTTCTCATTTTCATACAGTAAAATTGACAAATTAATTAAAACATGTAAATGTTACATGTAACTGTAAGTCCCGGCTGTCATTGAACATCCTTGGCAGTGGTTACGGGTAGTCAGAAGCCAGTTAGTCTGACGCCAGGCTAACCAAGGGGTATTGGGTTGCCCGGGTAATTGGGTTGAGGAGGTCAGATAGACAGACGCTCCTTGTAAAACACTGGTACTCTGCTAAATCCGGTGAGACTGGAAGACCCCAACATAGTTGGGAAAAAGGGAAAAAGGCTCGGGAGATGATGGAAATGTACTTGAAAGATGCCAACTTTTGCAATAGGCGGTCTTAATATACAAAATACTGTAATCGCTATACAAATCAAATCGTTTAATATTATGTCACATAAGATAAGTGAGTATCAGGCGAGTTTGTATAAAGATTATACTTGTGTGTTATGTACTCAGTGTCGGCGACTGACATTTATTTCTTCCCGAATTTTATGCCTGTAATGTAATGTACTAGTTACTTTCCACAGTTTTCTTATTAACATAACGTTTTAATCGTATGTGTTTGCTTTGTGTGAGGATTGAATGAGATAGCACTTTATTCATGATTTTTTGATAGCACGAGTGCTATGATAGCGTTCTGTATTGTACTTGTCATTCGTATCTTGAATGCGATTCTAATGCAACAAGCCCTCCTGTCTCTAACACGTCGAACCAGCCCGCCCACGAGCTGAGCCTTGGCTTTAAAAACAAATACAGACCGTCCCTTGCTGTCATCCCCCCTGTTACGCTCTGAGCCAAGGTCCTAACCCCACAGGGGGTGCCTTTTGAGCAATCGCTTTAGTTTTAAGTACAACAGCCCCAGGCTGAAGGCCTAAAGAAAGGAAAGACCGCTAAGCAGTACACGGCCTTCTAGGCTGATCTGCAAGAAGCCATATGAAAGAAAAATCATCATGCCTATTGATTGTCTTCTTGCTCAAACTGAAAAATACAATTTTAATTTGGAAGCGACTTTGAGTGGAAGATATTATTTTGTGACGTGAGAAATAACTTTCTTTTATCACGAAGATTTATTAAAGAAGAATGCTATAATAAAATATCTAGTAGCATTATTTGTATGTTTTACAACACCATCAGATAAAATGATATGTAATTTAAATATATGAAATGAGAAAAAGGAAATTCCTATTTACATAAACAGACATGAAATATGATTTGCAAGATATATGTATTACGTGACTTGGAAAAAAATGTTTTTTATTCCAAAAATATTTTGTTCCGAAAGAACTTTTATTGTATCACTAAGCCTAAGATTAAATTATGAACTTATAAGTACCGTAATGTTCTTATCACGTTGAGAAACTATATACAGATGATAGCACATCAAGCTACCCGAAACTGAAAAAAATTCCCAATCAACTTTGAACCATATGCTTGAACAATAAAGTTGAAAATCTATTAAGGAAATTTGACACATCGTAGTAGCTTGATGTGTTGGCGTCTGTACCAGATCCAGGTTTCAAAATAGCCTCAGCATTTGGGATGTGGCCTAATAAAGTTGTTTGTTACCAGATACCCCCTGGAAGTCCACATGGTGCACATCAAGACTGGTTTAACTTTGGACGAGGCTTTCCTAAGAGCTGATGGGTTGGCCGTCGTCGGCGTCATGTTCATGGTAAGTCAAGAGTTTTAATATGCAGTTTGTTAGACTGTGTAGATTATCATGAATTGGACATAATATAGACTTGTCCACTTTCAACTGTTTCTAATTCAACAAGAACATGTAGCATTCAACATTTAATTAATTATTATAATTATAAGTTTATGTTTTAATGTTATACCCATCAAATCATAGCAAATTCACTCCCCCTTAAAAAGTAACGGCTTTTGTACTAGATCTAGATTTTGTATTAGTCCATTAACTTTGTTCAAGAAGATGGTTTCAAGCTAGCACTAAAGGCGGTACTTTTTTAAGACCATGTTTTATAAAAAGGGGGACCGTGGTCTATGTAATTGGTGTCAAGCTGTATACACTCATAATTGCGTAAATAAATAAAAAAAATATCAAAGATGAATCTTAATCGAAAGGTATTTTAGAGCTGAAAATCAATCCTTTATTTGCCATTCACTAAGATTGTTTCTTTGCTGATAAGCTGAACGAATTGAAGCGTCTACTATACCGATTAATGATGTTAATAGAGTTAAAATTTGTATTTCTGTAGGTACCTTAAACATTTTCCTTTATTATAGGTACAGAGTGGATACGATAGCGGACGCGCTTTGGAGCAAATAATACCGATGGTGCCCTACCTCGGTGACAGCTCTCAGAACAAGACTGAAGTCCAAAGAATTGATGTTTCGTAAGTATTTTTAAAACAATTGAGTTTTCTTTTTCAAAAAGTACCTTTGAATTTAGTTTTTAACCAACTACGTCAAAGAGGAGTTGATTTCGCACTAATTTTCTTCTTCTTTAACCTTTAGTCACCCAATGCTGAGTGTAGGTCTCTTCCAAATCTTTCCACTTCTGGCGGTTTTGTGTTATGGCTATCCAGTACTAATGATATGTGTTATTTGGGAATCCCAATCCCCTTATTTCTGCTACTGCACTACAACCCTTTGTAGTGTGTTATTACAAAGCTTGGCTGTTCTTCTTCAGCTGGCAAGCTTTGCCTTCGTTCCAGGCCTTGTTTTTCGAAGTCGTGCCAAAGTTGGTTAGGCTTTATCTCAGTCCTTTTTGTTGCGGAGTCCACCTATGTCCACCAGTCTATGACTTGCAAATCTAACGATGGTTTCATATCCGATAAGTGTATACGTGTCGTGGTTCACGCGTTGACGATATCTATTGTCTTAAATCATTTTTTATTATACACACGGGTCTTACTCGCGATGAAAATTATAAAGGTATGTACGCTACCTCTTTGGTCTGTGGTCACGGGTGGCCTGTAGCTTACATACCTTCACAAATATCTATCGTCTTTTTTCCGTACTGGTTCTCACAGTCTTAAAGGTACAAAATTCGTTCGGCCTTTGGTAAAACCCTTTAAAGGGACGGAAGGCGATCGCGAAACTAATCGATGGGACATAAGGGCAACGGCAAGAGACAATAGCCGACAATTTTAGTTGCGGTTGAGTATATACATACCTGTTGGAAAAAATATATCGAGTAATTGTTTATAAGAAGCTCGTGGCTAAGTACGAGTAAAAGCCGCAAGGGTCGATCGATAATAACGTTAAGCTACACTTGGCGCGGTTGGCCCGTGGATGGGTGACCTAGTAAGGACGATTTTCTTAGTGTTCCGGAAGGCACAAGTCCCGGCTATAATTTGTACATCTTTGGCAGTCGTTACGGATAGTCAGATGCCAGAAAGTCTGACCAGTCTTACCAAGCATCGGGTTGCCCAGGTAACTGGGAGTTAAGGAGGTCAAACAGGCAGTCGCTCCATGTAAAACACTGGTACTCCGCTGTATCCGTTTAAGTCTGGAAGCTGACCCCAACATAGCTTCGGCTAGGCAGATATAATTGTTAATACAATGTTAATTACCAAAACCAAAAGAAAACTTTGGGTTAGATATGTCTGAAGGAAATAAAGGAGATGTTTGTTTGCACATAATTAAGGAGACATTGCTTTTGCATGTTTGTGTGATGTTGATCACCTAACGAAACTCCACCTAACTATTGAATGACAAATACTAATTAGGTATGTTATGTTGTTGTAGGCGTCTGCTGAGCCATGAACCTCAATCATACTTTACGTATCACGGCTCCCTGACTACCCCGATGTGTCAGGAGGTCGTCACTTGGATTGTCATGGACAAACCAGTTTATATCACCCCTGAACAGGTAAGCAAAAAAAAAGATATTGCGACTATCCATACAATTTTTATGCAGCAAGTTCAAACTGTCTATTAATGTCTTGTTTTTTCCGTACACCATGTATATTTTTTCATTTGGTTATGTTATCAAATACTGCCGTACCTAAAATCATCTTTAAGTAACTTTAACATGACTTTGTCAGTCTTCGCTTGCTTTTCTATTCCATATAAATACAAACCCATAAAATCTCTTCTTTTCTCTCTAGTACAAGAAGTTTACCAACGTGGATGTAGGGGGTGATTTCAACTACAGAAGTCTTCAGCATTCTAACAACAGGGTGGTCTACCGGTCCATCGCCTCCTGTGCCTCAATCCTCATGCCCGCCTTACCTGGCACCCTCCTCAGCCTCCTCTCCTGCTTCTCCACGACCCTCGCAGCAGGAGTCAATAAGGGCGTCGGCGCCGTCCTCGACGTTAAAAGGAGAATTTTCGGAGAAACTGCCAAAAAATGCATAAAGCTTAATTAGATCTGTAACCAAGTATTTAAGGACATTGAAAATTAGGAACTGCCAATTTTTTGGTATTTATTGAGCTGCCAATTTGTGAAACACACTTAGATGATGTAGTTGACTTCTTATATGATAGCAATGTAACTGGTAGTTTGATGTGCCATAATCCAATCAAGTTGGTATGAAGTTCAACCGTCACATTTTGGGTAGTTAAGTTAGTTATATTAGAAACTCTACAGTGAAAAATTCCGTGTCTAGAAAAAACGTTTTCGAACTTCTGAAAGAGGTTAAAAGTGATATATGTAGTTTCCAGAATAAAAAAAAAGTACTTGAAAAAAATATATAGAATAATGATGTCTTTATGTGTGTAAAACTGACTGCCTCGTTGTTCAAGTAGTCGCGTGACGCGACTGTTGAGCACGAAGTCTCGGGTTCCACTCCCGAGTCAGGCCGAAATTGCTTTGCCCGGAGTCTGGAATTTGGTGATTAATACATCCGTGCATCGAAGAGCATGTAAATATCTCTCCAGTCGTGTTGGATTGCCGTCCCATCGGGACAGGAGAGTTAGGGAAAAAAGAATGCACCTTCGCCAGCGCAATTGCTGGTGCAATATAGTATGTCCCGCGTAGCTGGCTTCCCTAAGAGAGAACAGCCGCCATAGCCGACAATCGGTCTAGACGGAATTATAAATTATGTGCAAAATAAGTAATCAAAAATTGTTTTCTATCGGCGATAATACGACAAAGAAATAATCAAGGGATGATGATAAGGCTTTTTCCAAAAAAATGCACTCCAAGGCCGTTCAAAAACCGCGCAGTCAGAATACGGATGTATTTATCTTCGCAAACGCAGATCCAGACGAAGATTTAGCATAAGCCATAAAGAGCCGTTAATCGAAATGATATTAATTGCTATCATAAATATTATTATGACGTATTATCGTTGATTCCTAGTCATCAGCAATTTAGATTGTTCACCTAATCCAGCTTATCGTGCACGTGTTGATAACATTTTGAGATGTAAGATTTCATTTTTGAATATATAGTATTTGAGATTATCACGCGATAATCTTTGTTCGAAAATTTAAAATTATTAGTTATGGATAATTCTGGCTTGTGCTAGTTAGCCATAAAAAGTAATAATTATTACGCGTTTCTTGCCAACGTTACGCTACGTTACGTTACGTTACGCTGTGGTAATATGACCAGAAAAAAAAAACTAAAAACGTTTTCATTTTTCAACATTTCTTACATATGTATAATTCTATGGAAAATTGACCAACATAATTTGTTTTTGGTAAAATTGTTATCGAAAATAATTATTACGATTGCAATACAGACGTACTAGATCTATTTCGTAATTTCAAGTAAGTAAAAATAACGAGAAAAGCTAGACAGTAGGTTTTACTTATTCTTCAGAAATTCAAAGGATCAATTTGAATTTATAATTGTTCTACCGAGACAATCGTGAATGATCTTTTAATAATCCACAAAAGAATGCTAACTTCATTCCGACTCAGCGGATTTTAATGAGATTGCATTCAATTTTTGAATAATTAGCGTTTATCGCTTCATTTTTGTCGCATCAGCGAATCAGCATTGCATACATGAAAATAAAAATAATTACTTACATCATGATTAGAGCTTACGGTAAGCCGCTTACACATTTCTCAAAACGTGTTCCAGTGGTCAGTTACCCACTCATAAAGTGCTCAACGTCATAAAAATATAATTATTTATCAAAATATATCTCTATAATTATATTTATCAAAGTACAGGATTACATTATTAGACCAATAAATATGATTTATTGGAACATGTCCTTATTATTTATGAATAAATTATTGTTTATTTCATTATAATTTATGTGACTTATTTAAATCTAAATTGTATTATAAATTTTAAAAAAATTATGCATTTAAACAAAGCGTGGCTTTTATAAATAGAATGTTGCTGAAACATTCACAAAACAATTGTATTTATTTAGTTATAAGATTGCATTTAAAATGTATTTAAGAAAAAATATGACAAGTTGTATAAATTAATTTTACTGTTGAATTATGTTTTATTTTATTAATAAATGTTTTATGATATAAATCGATTATTGGCTGTGAAATGAGAATGATTGTAAATGTAAATTGATTGGGGGATAATTATGTTTCTATTAATTTTAGGAGAATTGTACAGTATATCATAGTGTTTATAGTTATTAAAAATATCAATACAGTGAACTACTATTGTTTTATTTGTCATCAATTTCTTTAATAATGAATGGGTGTTCAACAACCTTTGGTATCATAGTCTTATCTTATTTGAAATACATAGTTTCCTCACACACATATAGATACCTACCTACTTACTGTTTTAGTGAAATCGTTAATACATGTGTTTCCATTTTGAAATTTTCCAATTTGAACAAATCTAGGATTATTTATATCTTAAATTTTGGAACAAGATTTTGAGATCCAGAATACGTTTTCGCCTAGATAAGGGTGGGTGGTCAAAACAAGAAAAGAATGGAGATATGTAGTTTGATCCAAACAAATCTATCGTGAAATCGATCAAGTCGATCGATAAAGTCATCAATTAGCCGCAGTTATCGGTATAGCATCACAATCTTTATCGTGATAATTATACCGCAGTAGGTACTTTTTGCCAAGAACTAAGTACCTATTGTCACCATTTCTTTGAATGGGATGTCATCAAATGACTCCTCCCGCTGAGGGTGCAGCTGGAGAGGCAGACTTTTACTGACTTAAACTCCCCTTTGTTCCTTCTGGAGCCACTTGTGTGAAAGTCAATCAATCAAGAGTCCTACAGCCCCGGCAGACCTTTTAGTCGCCTGCTTTCGTAACTTAAACAAATCTTTGTCGAAGATAGATTATTAGGTAAAGTTTGAATGGCCCAATTGTGCCCAAAGTGCAAAATAAAGACTAAAATATTTGTATTATTAATTTAATTTATTTATTGTTTATTATGTGATAATCATGTGATTTTCTTTTTCTCAAAATTGAGATTGAACTTTAGTTGAATTAAGGTTTAGTTCCTCAAACCTAACAGTGATAGGTAAGTGGTAAAGGGTGGACGATTTGGGGACTGTCTTTTGTTTTGACGTTCGAAAAGTGCTGAATTATGAAATAATAAATGATTTTGAGTTCGAGTTTGAAATAGATTGAAGCTTTCTCTCACTGAAATACATGACCTATCAATTTAATTAAAATAGGAACCCTTCTCTCCGGGGGAGAGGAAGCCTGTGCCCAGCAGTAGGACGATAAAAAGGCTGTGATGATGATGAGGTACCCTTTTATGATCGATCTTCGCCCTCCCTCATACTAAAATAATACCAAAAAAAGGTTGTGAATTTTCTTAACTTCTCTAAATTTCTTTCACAGATTTTCGAACAAAACCGTGTCCTACGAATAATTTATCGCACCCGTGTTTGCTCGTCAAAAGATAAGGTAATTTTGTTTTTCAAGTGTCAATCCTTCACAAAATGATTTGCATCATCACCATATCATCACAAATTAATTAGTGCGAAACTTAATGATAACTACACTCGATAATTTTATCTTAACAACAAATGAATCATTGATAACGAATTCTGATTATGACCAAATGGATTGAATAGGTCTGATATGATTTAACTAGCTTTCTCCACCGGTTTCGCCCGCGTTCCTTAGCAACTACAGGGGTAAAAAGTAGCCTATAGCCTTCCTCGATAAATGGGCTTTCTAACAAGAAATTACTGTAAGCCACCTCTTCCAAGAACACACCAAGAGTTTCCGAAGACCATCATATTCTCTCAAACTGCATAATATTTCCTTTTTTTTACAACCTTACCAATCGGCGATTCCGCAAAAATTTCCGCCATTCTCCATAATGTCAAAATCAATAGAGCAACTTTTTTACTTTTAAACATGAACTATGAAATTAAATATACTTCACGGATTATTTGAAATATGAATAATACAAGCAAATCAACTCTTCAGCTTAGTAATATAAGTATAGAAAGATTGATATTCTTCGTCTTACGCTGCGTTTGCTAGTCTGTGATGTCCACTCCAGCACAATTCTTCCTCATCAGCCATCAGCAGGTAGGTACTGTGGGACCTAACTCTTCGATGAGCTGTTTCCTAGTACCTACCTACCGTGACCACTGTTAGAATTACAGCAATGAAAAACACTTCACAAAATTTTCATTTCAATTTCAGACTTATTAATTGAATCGAGAATTCCAATGTCAATAAAAAAAAATCTTCGCGCCTTTTTATGTTTCCATATTTAAAAAGACAATTCGGCCAGTACCTTAATTTAATTTAAAACATAATGAGATAAAACCTCCGCAGTACCTACTTAATGACCTAATAATATATGACGTGTCACATTAATTGTCAATTTTATTATCTCAAGCGTTATTAGATGATAAAACAATACTTAATATGATAACCTGCAATGCGCGTCATATGCCTAAGAAATAGGCACACAACAATATTGTAGGTGACTACTGGTCCCATGCGTTAGTCACTTAAGCAGGTATTTGTCACGGCTGCCGGGGCTGCGGGTTGTTCGCCAGAGTTACCGTGGCCCTGGCACACAGGGACCTCCAGAAGGAACATAGTGGGTTTTAGTCAGTAAGAGTCTGATACTCACTCCAGCTGCACCTTCAGCTCAAAGGGTCATTTGATGATTTGTCAGGGAAAAAACATTTTAAATACCTATTTTGACCTTTACATTATTATAATAAGTATTCATTATTATTAACTCACATAATTACCTTCCTAGTATTTATACCTATCTAGGTTAGCTTCGCTGGGTACAAAAATAAAGTTATTTTCATTTTCACAATCGATTGAAATCGTTAATTAAAATTTAAATCAATCAAGTAACTGGAGGGCTGGCTTGTTCTACGCGGAGGAATACTTCGATGCCTGATGTATATATTAGTTTGTTAATTTAGATACATGTATATATTTTTTGTTTTAACTTAATTTTAGATAGTAGTTTAAGTATTATTGTAATCAAGTAACTAGTTTACATCGAAATCAACCCGTTAATAAATACTTATTTACAAAAATACACAGTTATATAACCCGTATCTACGAAATTCTTAAAAAAATACGTAATAACTACTGCTGTATTCTATATTTAGTAGTCGCTTGAATTATAGATTTCTAAATATAGCCATTTATCATCAAATAAATAGATAAAACTCATATTGTATCTCATAAATACTTATTATTGTAGTATCGCAAGTATTTATTGATTTATATCTCATAATTACCTACGCGTGACGTCACAATTTCCTTTATGATTTCGATAAATAATAATTCAACCTTAAAAAGGTCGCATCTTGAACTTGGAATAGATAAAATTAAGTATTTTTCTTTATACGAACATTTGACCAGTTTTCTCAACGGGATAAACAGTTTTTTTTTTAATAAATAATAAATTTTTATTGTGCATAAAAATGGAACAGTCTTGTTACAAATGTTGAGGTATACAAGTACCATTAACCAATATTACAGTTTAATATTGACCAATAATAGTGCATAATAAATTGCAGATTGTGCCAAACAATGCCCAGAGCCGTCGGTCTGCCTGAGCTGCGGGTTGTTCGCAAGAGTTACCGTGGTCCTGGCTCATAGGGTCCTTTTGGAAGGAACAAAGCTGGTTTTAGTCATTAAGTGTCCGACTCTCCCTCCAGCTGCACCCTCAGCGGCAAATGAATGTATCAGAAATAAATAATATACGTATAGTGAATCATTTCGGTGACTAAAATGTTAAACAAAATAATGCTTATGAAAATTGAAAAAGGCTAGCTTGGCAAAAGATTATGTGTCTCATATGTTTTTTATTTTTTTAAACAGAATAGGTAAAAGGTTTTTTTTTCAATAAGGACATGCCAACCCCATCATAAGATTTATGATATGATGGTTACACAATATGTCGCCCTTCGTCACAGCTCCACTATGTTTTTGATCCGTAAACACGGAGCAAGAGCATCATCTAATATTTAAACCCAATTTGGTTGCAGGCGCTTGCAATGCATATGAGATACCTTGCCGAGCAAACTTGATTAAATATTCACTGAATTTCGCTGGTTTTAGTCGTAATTTACTATATAGCGGGTGTTTCGAATTTGTAGACAGTACACACATCAAGCTATACAAAACTAGTATAAGCTAACCGTTCTATTAGTAGAAAGACCATATAAAGCGAGTCCAAGACAAATTGGATTTGTATAGCTTGACTGAGTATAGCTTCGATGGTGTATTGTTTTAATTCTGTGACCCTTAGTATGACAGGTGATATTTTGTGCCACCTCTTTACCCACTGACACAAAAATACTTACCAAATGTCTATCCCAAGGATTCAAGTTATCTTCTGCAGCTTTATCTGCCTCCCTTTCTCTGTTGGGGTCGGCTTCCAGTCGAACTATAAGCAGTTGAGTACCAGTATCCATCACATGATCCTAGCTAGCGTCTGCAACTACGCTAGGAACTACTCTGCGAACCCAATTTTCTTAAACAAGCCCAGTCGTTCCTGAGATTAGCGCATTCAAGCAAACAAACAAAGGCCTCAGCGTCATCACATTAAAAATATGTGATGACGATAATCAAATTTTGATCTTAAAATATTTTAACATAAGAATAGGCAATCCTTTCCTGGGCAAGAGTAATATTAATTCAGTTTCACGCATCAAGACAGGTGACCCTGGTGACCTACACACTATTCTAAGAACCTAAGATACCATCTCACTTAGGCGATCTAGGAATAGTCCCCTTATAAAGGAGTTATTCTATTTATATAACCGGATAGTATCAGTACGGCAATTGCGATTGTCTGCAAGGATATGACCTAACAGGCGACCGGCGAGAGTGATACTTCCGCTATAAAATATCAAATTGTCTCTGCCAGGCACACTGAAAGACAATCTGATGTTTCTATAGGTATAAGATATAAAGACATTTCTATAACTATGTTTAATTTAATCTTCCTGTGATCGAAAGTCTGGCTTTTATTTCGGCTTTAAGCATTGCCATATAATGTGGAAATGCTGCCAGCCTATTGAGTACACTCCCGGTTGCCAGCGATGAGGAGGAATTTTGGCGCCTTTTATTAATTAGGATTATTTTTGTATGTGAATATATTATTTAAAATTAGTAAATATGTATAATAAACGTTTTATGTTAGTTACTTTAAACGTGTACACAAATTGGTGCAGTTCTTGATAAACTCGATGATGGTCCGCTCCTAAATTCCCCGTCTCCTTATACTTACCTTAAAATTGGTTTTCACGCAGAGACTCGCGCAATTTTCCGTGATGGCAATAAGTTTTCAGAACTGAACAGAGTTCAAAACCTGTCTCAACTAGTTTTTTTGTAACTAACAAAACTATAAATAAATAATAGGCAGGACAATGCCCATGCCTATCTTTTCTATGCTATGCATGCCTATCATCTCTAGGGACAGCTGTTCATTGGACAGGTTTTAGAGATGGTTCTGTTACATAAACCCAGGAACGCGAAGTTATCTCCCTCACAGAAAGAAGCCTCGTGGTCTACTTGTCCGACATAAATAAATAATCGAAGAATTTAAGTAGGTATTTTATACTCTTTATTTTGATGACATTAAGTAAACATTAGCTCCTTGTAAAACACTGGTACTCAGCCGAATCCGGTTAGATTGGAAGCCGACCCCAACATAGTTGGGAAAAGCCTCGGGAGATGATGATTTAGATGACATTAAATATGTACGTAATCTTAAATAAAGAGTATTTATATCATCAAAAGAAAGAATTTATTAATCCTTGCTACTTATGGTTATCATAAGTTATTCTGTTCCACTATTTAGATGTTAAGACATTTACACTGAAGACCTAGATTCTAAAATGCCATATTTAACCCAAATCTCAGGTATTTGCTTAAAGATTAACTTTTATTACCGGTTTTCATAACTGAAGCGTTTAACCTAGAAAAATATACGTATTTAGCATCTACATATATTATTTTTTTGTAATGAAAATTGATAAGATAACGTTTTGCCGTTAATTGTCAGACTGTCAATTCATTTAAATTAATGTTAGTCATAATATATAATGTTAGTAGTTAAATAAATAATATTCGAAGTGTTATTCTGAATGACATTTGCAGTTTGCGTTTTTGCATTAGTAAAAATGCAGTGTTTAGGTTCATGGATTTCCTTGCTAATTCCGCTAACTGCTGATTTCAATAACTGAATAGAATTTTGACATTAACTTCATACGAATAATGTCAAATGCCTATCTCTAGTGGGCAAATCAACAGATAGATAGGTTATTGAAATTCCCCTCGCATGGAACTCGAAATTTTGAACCATACCTTTTACTCTTTTGTATTACAATGTACAGATGCACATCAAGCTACTGAAGACTACAAGAACTGACAAATTTTCCCAAACTACTTTAACGATAAACTTGAAAATCTATTAAGGAAATTCGACAGATGGTAGTAGCTTGATGTGCTGCCGTCTGCACATACACAACTAAATTCGCCTTTGAAGTCAGTACTTTTTACTTTAATGAGGATCACATAGGTACATTAACTTCTATATCTTTGTTCAATACCTACAATTCAACTACATTACATTACATTCAACATTCTACAAATACACAAGAATCAAGGCACAAACCTCTGTATCTACTCATCTAGCATCCGTTAGTCATCAAGATATTCTGGACTAGTTCAGATTTCCCGTCGATTACAGCTAATGGCCTGGGGGGACGAGATGCACTATCTAGTCATTTGCGAAGATGGAGATACGGCACGGCTTCAAGAAGTGAAGACTTGAGGTTTTTAAGAAGGCGTCTTGTAGTTTTGAATAAAAACTTTTTGTTTAGTGGTACTTTTTCAAATTTTCCTTTTTTCCCAGCCAAACAATAAACCAAAAAGAAAGGCGCGTATTTTGGGGATCGTCATTTTTGACATTTAAAATTGTTTTTTTTTCGGCCAGGACTTTGTACCTATCTATTTTTTCGGATATTCTGTTTTAAAATTTTATATTCTAAAAATTATTTAAAAACACTACAGATTCTTGTAGGTATCTGGGTATACCTACCAAATGACATGGTAATCGCTTCAACAGTTTTACTGGAATTGCAAGAAAAAAATATACTATGACCTATACTAGCGTTCAACCATATGAACGAATTCAACAGCTGTACAATAGAATCAATAATTAGGATAGCCACTATCTACCAGATAAATTCAAAAATGGAACAGAATTTGTATGAAATTATCTGCCAGATACTAATCAGATACAGATGCCAGAAACTATCTGGAACTTATCCTGTGAAACTGGCCCTTAGAGTTGTATTTTCACATAATACCAATGACTGTGTTTCGGATGACACGTTAAACTGTAGGTCCCGGCTGTCATTGAACATCCTTGGCAGTCGTTACGGGTAGTCAGAAGCCAGTAAGTCTGACGCCAGTCTAACCAAGGGGTATTGGGTTGCCCGGGTAAATGGGTTGAGGAGGTCAGATAGGCAGTCGCTCCTTGTAAAACACTGGTACTCAGCCGAAACCGGTTAGACTGGAAGCCGACCCCAACATAGTTGGGAAAAGGCTCGCGAGATGATGATGATGACCAATGATGATGTAGACAACTTCACATTCAAGAGAATAAATTACATTCCAAAGCAGTCCATTGATAAAATTTTACCAAAATAAAGGAAGCACATTTCTTGTGAATTGCTCTCGACAAAATAACAATGACGATTCTCATTGATGTTATTTTATAAACATGATCTTTTGTACTAGGTGCCAATGGAGCATGCCATTCAGTATTATCTGGTGCTTAAGAGTGTCACGACTGACTGTGCGACATGTTAAGGATTGCCTTCTTGTTGCCCTTGATAGGTATGTATTCCTAATCTGGGCCTGTTTCACCACCTACGAATAAGTTGCAGTTAGTTTATTTGGTAGATAATTTCATGCGAATTCGGTTCCATTTTTGAATTTATTCGGTAGATAGTGACATTGTGAAACTGGCCTGGTTCTTGTCTGTCAGATTCACGTCGTCTTTTGTTTATAGGGACAGTGTTGAACGAATGTTTGTTGCCCAAGTGTTACCCCAAAACTTGATCCATTTTTTTGGCGAAATCTGCGCCAAAGATTGAGCTCTTTCTTATCGAGTGAGGTGCGGGTTTTAATTACCTAACGAGGGCAAGAGTCAGTTCTTTTTTCAAATTCACCTAACAGTGTTTTTAGTGCAATATTGAGCAATGGATTGCTACTACTGATTAGCAGCCGGGGACGCCGGCTCTCATGCTGAACTCACCCACATGCGAACTCCGAGCTGCTTTGTCAAAGTTCTGAAAACCCACCAAACGAATTCCTAGAAATCGAACTACCAACAAACGGAGCAGTTTATAACACTGCCTTTGAATTTTAGATGACTTAAAAACCCTAGCGGTAGGTCGGTGGGTTGCAGCACCATCAAATCTATAGCTTGAATAACAGATACAATGTCGGTTTTTACTCAGTAAGAATCTGTGGATTAACTCCTACTCCGCCACGACATCAATTAACCTTTTATAGTCATCTTATGATGTCTATGTCTATCTTATGATCCCTAATATGAAGTTGTGTCTGGTTATCGAGAAGGAGTGTGTTATATCCCTATCCAATACACTAGATACTATAACGAGAACCCACTCCACATTCAGCGTATTCAACTTAGTAGTAGTGGTTAATAAGTCTAATTGTGATGTGCAGTAGTTAAATGATACTAAAATAACACACAATATATCTATCAGGCTTTCTATGAATGATCTTTTTTTCGGACAGAGCAACCATCTTTCATTTCAATAATAATAAGTAGCCTGCCTATTGCGTAGACAATCGGTATGCATAGCACATGGTATTGTTCAAATACTATTACAGTAGGTATGCATAGTAAATAGAAACTACCATTGTTACGAACTTCGATTGGAGTCGGTATTTCTAGAGTGTAATTTAGAGGAGTTTGTCCCATGGTTACAGTCACTTTAGGAGTTTATGTAGCCGGATTGAGAACATTATTCTAGCTTTCCACTTGATTGACCAATAATTATCGTAATGTGTGCTAATTTAAAGTTTTTTTTGCCCATTTTGTATGTATTTTTTATTTGTTTGTTGCGTCGCTTTTATGTGTAAATGGTATTTCTTTCTTTCTTTCAAAACACGACAGACAAAGAATTAAGGAAATAATGAAGGTTTAAGTAGTATCTACTTAAACCTTCATTATTTTGAGTTCAGACATAAAAAATATGGTGTCGAAAACACTCGAACTCGCTAAAATATTTCATTACCTATCTGTAATCGATCGCTACATAAAGTAGCTTAAAATATATTGTTTGGTTTGGGCATTATAATTTGTGCCCCAATCGTGTCAATAGTTTACAAGACAATTTTGACTATGAAGCTAGTTAACAAGCTATAAACCTAAATAGATTTTCAACTTTATTGATGAATCATTATGATTCAAAGTTGATTGGGAAAATTGGGCAGTTTCAGGCAGCTTGAGCTTTAACCAACCCGCATTGAGCAAGCGTGGTGATTAACGCTCAATCCTTCTCTGTGTGAGAAGGGGTCTGCCCAGCAGTGGGAGGATAAAAAAGGCAAAAGATGATGATGAGGTAGCTTGAGCTTGGAGCTTGCTAATGTAAAAAGATTTTATATTACCTATATGAATTATAGCGCTATTCCAAATAAAAAAATATAATTTATTCTATCCAAGAAATTGCTCCATGTCGTTCTTAATGTATTTTTTATGGTTCCGTAATTGTTCGCAGTGATAGCGGCGGAAGAATCCGTGACCACTATAGTAGACTATGAGCCGGTCTGGAGTTATGATGGTAAGTGGCTGTTTACTTTTCAGTTGACACAAAGACAATGTAGGTACTACTACAAGTTCCATATAATAGTGACGTGTAGACCGATTGTCAGCTGTTCTCTCTAAAGAGATTAGCCAACTGCACAAGACATGTTATAGTGCACAAAAAAATTGGCTCAGATAAAGGTGCACTCTAAATTCCCCCACTTACAAACCTCACAGACAGACATGTGTTGCTGGGGAGTTTGTTGCGCCACTTCTTCTTCCCAGCGAGAACACATAGGAAGTGGTGAAGGGTGGGCGTTTTGGGGACTGTCTCTTGTTTTTGACGTTCTAAATGTGCTGATTTATCAGCTTAATTTGAATATACGAATTTGAGTTTGAGTTTCTCTGGCACGGCAATTCGACACGACCGGAGGGAGATCAACCGCAGGACCGACATTTACGTGTTCTCCGATTTTAAACTGTAACTTAGTCCTAATTGAAGTTTTAGATCAAATTTAGTGCCGGTGTTCCGTATCTAAGGTTTTTATAGTGTCACGGTATTCAAAATTGTTATTACGATTTGAGTTTTTTTTTTATTATCAACGCTATGGTGTAATACCATGTAATGTTTCAAGCCCCGTTACTTTATGTTAAAAACATTGCTTAGGTGTCAAGTAGTTTCAGATAGGAGACTACCGAAATCCTATTCCTCCCCAAGTCAAAATAGGAGAAGGGTGCAGATATACCAAAAGTGTTAGCCTCTCTCCTCAAAGGACCATAAAAAAAGATATTATTACATATTTTTAATTTACTTTGATGAGGCCTGCTGGGCTGCACATTGTTTGCAAGACTTACCATCACGACCCTGGAACAAACATACAAACCTTTTCTCGGAACAAAAGTGGGTTTCAGTCAGTAAGACTCTGACACTCCTTCCAGCTGCACCCTTAGCGAGAGGGGCGGAGGAGACATTATTTAAGATTTCCCACTGAAAAGGAAATGTCAAAAAAAAATTCCCAACTTTTATACCTCAATAAAATATTATTTTTTGTGTCTTAAAAGTTTTTAGGCCTTTTAACTTACCTTTATTTTCCAATACCCTTGCAGACGAATCTAAATGGCCCGGCCGCCATTGCAAGGAAGGTGGCAAGAGACAATCTCCTATAGACATAAAGACTAATGACGTCATCCCCGACTTTACGAAGCAGTACATCAAATATGGACCTCTGCAGTTCACAGGATACCATAAGGTGCTCGTCTCTGGGATAAATAATGGGCATACGAGTAAGTGCTTTTCGTAAATTCTTTTGATGTTACAAAGGCACAGGTAGAAACTATTGCCGGCTAAATACGTTCAAAAGTGAGCTAGTTCAGTGATAGGTGATTTACGACCCACGAAACTATCATCCCACCCAGGGTAATCGACATGGATGGTATATCGTCAGCTATAATAAACTTAGTTTAGGTAAAAGGGTTTACAAGGAACACGCCTACCATGGCAAGACCTTCGAATAAAAGTTAAATTATTTATCATTTTAAGTTATTTACCTAAAAGTTATGTAGTAACATTGCTGTGATGCTTTTATAACATAATGATTAAAATCTTTAGTTAAAATGCATTTTTTTGTACATAATTCTGGCCCTTCTCTACACGTTCTTAAACTTTGTAGCCCATCAATAAAAAACCTAAAAAGCCCACCACTGAGCTAGCTAGTGTCTAATAGACATCAGTGAGACAAAAGTGTAGGTTAGATAAGCTGAAAATGTTCGTCGGAAACTTCACTTAAGTACTTGTATTGAATGTTCGTTGACTCTTTACAGTACAATTCAGTTCGGAGGGCGAGGAGGCTATCCACCCGGTAATCACGGGAGGTCCTCTCAAGTACCTGTACCGGTTGGAACAGCTGCACTTCCACTGGCTGTCTGAACACTCCATCAATGGTGTTAAGTAAGTGACTCTTCACTAAAGCGAACCTGTCACTAAGTTGGATTTATTGATCTATTAAAGTTAGAAGTTTAATTATAAAAATAAAACCCTCTTTTTGGTAAAGTATTGGTTTTGTGATTATTTCCTTAACATGTTCGTGGCTTGAAGATACCCGACTCTGACAGGCTATCGTGGTGGCTTAGTGGTTACGTTATCTTGGCACCAGCCAATGTAACTTTTCTAAGTTATAAGTAGATAATATTTACACCAATGACTGATTAAAGGTGAAGGAAAACATCTCGAAGAAACCTGGACTACAATTCTGAAATCACCAACATGCATTGAGCAAGCGTGGTTCTTAACGCTCAATTCTTTTCCGTATGAGAGGAGGCCTGCCAGCAGCAGTGGGACATTAAAAAGGCTGTAGATGATGAAGATGAACCTATGCATTGTTGTGTTTGTTCTTTATCGCTGCAGCCAAAAGTCGTTTTATATTTCAACTGTTATGATGAGGATTTGATAAAAATGTACAGACGCCATCACATCAAGCTACTACAATCTGTCAAGTTTCCTTAATAGATTTTAAACTTTATCGCTGAAGCATATGGTTGAAAGAATATTGGAAAAATTTCTCAGTTTCGGGTAACTTGGTACTTACCTACCTACCTTAATTATATTTCAGATACCCCATGGAGCTACATTTTGTTCATGTGAGAACTGATCTAACAGTAGTAGAGGCTCTGGGCAAGAGAGATGGACTGGCTATCGTCTCCGTGTTTGGCAACGTAAGTTCATAAATCGTCAAAGATACATAAACGCTACCTACCCAATCGTCGTCGAACTGGTTACTTTTGCACCGAAGGATGCTAAAAACAAATCCTCAGAAGGTACTTTGCAAAAAGAATACACTAAAAATGCAAGATAATTATGGAAATTTTATCAAAATCTGTCCTGCCGTTTTTATAGTTGTGAATTGCATTGTTATCGGGTTTGAAGCTACCCTGAAAATATCAGCCTGCTAGCTTATCGGGAAGTGCCTCAAAATTTTTCTTTCGTTAAATTAACTCTGTTATTCTTATTACGCATGATGTGATATCCTATAAATAAGAAAGCACAGGATATTTTATATTCTGCTATTCATATAAATATGCTTGTATTGTGTATAAAAATCCAACCGGAACGACAAACAAACAAGAAAAATGAGTGTAAAAAAACGTGGTAAAATAATGCGACCGTAACAGTTCACTGATACAAAAACACCAACTTTAGTATGTAATCAAATTAATTAATTAATAAAAATAAAATGCAACGTTTTCACAATCATACGTAAATTGAAGTCAGCGATAAACCATGTGCAAAAAAAATATCAGCTTTTATTAATTGAAAGTGCTATCATTGTTTCAAAAAAGTGCAACATTGTATTAAATTAATATACCTACGTATTTAACAATAATTTGTCGCTTACGATTGCATATGACCTCGTGCCCTTGACACGTTCAATGCGAGTTTATCATCGGCTTTGTGTAATGTCATAATTTCTCTTTCAAAACTTCTTAGAAATATGTTATTGCAGAAAAAAAGACAGTAAACACACCTTTTTGATTTTTTTTTGTCTTAAGTTCTAACTTTAAAAATGGTGTTGCAATATTTGGAACATCAAACATTAGTTTATTTAACGGGGCGGGGTAGTAAAATGAATTAATTAATAGTCGTTATCTCAATAATACACTTTCAATCTTAGGCAAACGATTATCCCTAAACAGAAAACTGCAGCTTTGAAATTGGCGATTAGGGACCAAAATACTACTAGCGGCTAAAATATACATATGAAGAAAACACTATTGCGCATGCGCGAGGTATCAAAATGGCCAACTTCAGAGCGCCAAACTTATTTGACTAGTACAATACAAGAATGCAACGCAATAATTTTATCGTACAGGTACAAGCAGAAATAGAGGACTTTGAACCCCAAGTGATGGAGATAATGCAGTACATTCCCAAGCTCATGAAAACTGGAGACAGAGTCAGCGGAGTTATCCTCGATATGACGTGAGTCTCATCAAGTCACAAGTCACATCACCTACACTTACATAGATTATAGTTACGATTGCTCAGGTATATGATCGCCTGGGTATAAAACAAATGACTGTTGGTTTGAGTGCCTAAGGAAAGCATTATAATTAAAAAACCTAGCGTTCTTATGATCATCCTTTTCTTACTATTGTCTATCAAACTCAGAGAGATCAAATAAAGTATGTGCGTGAGTACGTCTTCTATTTACATTAAAATTGGGTAGATGTTTTGGCCCTCTAAGTACTTCTTTATTCGTTAGGTAAAAATGCACGGTATATCTATCAAGATCTTTAAACTACTGAACTTTTTCCATAGTTAAGCAAGCAAAAATTAATAAATCATACTTTATTAGGACTTTAAGCGAAGGACATTTTTGTTCCCTTATTTTTGAACGCACACAGTCCAGGTCAAAGAAAATGTTATGTTTGTCAGACGACTCTTACTTATGTACCCAAGATCTCAAAACGTCGAAAGCTGTCGAAAAAGAGTTATAAAAAGAACGATTTTGTCAGAAAGATCTTTAAAGATTTAGTGTAAAAAGAGACATCGGGGTATAAAATAAATGACTGTTTTACTTGATACCCCTAACACCAATTAAACAACTACCTACACATTTTCAATTAATTAAGGGCAAACATCCAGTTTTTTATAACAAGCTACCTACTTGCAGGCATAATCAGCAATTAGCGTAACATTTCGAAGACACTAAATTGATCAAAATTAGGAAGGCATTAAGAGCGATTGCCCCCAATATATGACAAATTGATGATTACCGTTCCTTGACACATTATTAAGCCTATTATTATTATCTTATTGTAGTAATTAAGTAGTTGTAGATATAATTAGGGTTAGTACATAATTGAAGATGACAGTAATATTGCCTGTGCTGCGGATTGTTCGCAAGAGTTACCGTGGCCCTGGCATACAGGGACCTCCAAAAGGAACATTTGTGGGTTTTAGTCTGAACCCACAGTGGGTGGGGTCAGTTGATTATTTCCCACAAAAAAGAAAAAAAGATGATTCTAATGTTTAAAACAGAGCCAAGCGTCTTCAGATATCTAGAATTGTGATCGAAACTTTCAATTTTAAAAACATTAGGTCAATTGCTTACACCATTAGTAAAACTGAAATATATAAATTATATTTTTTTACCATATTGCTTCTCCTAGTTCAGCCTAGGAGGCTGTGTAGGTATTGCATAATCCATGCTTCCTGTGAGAGCCCTGAATTTACCCTCCGGCCAGGGGAAGCCATGAAAGAAGTAAACGCTTCATATAAGACAACTATTTTTTCAGGAAACTCTTAAGTCCAAACAGAGAGACGTACTACACATACTCCGGCTCCCTGACATCGCCTGAATGCAATGAGGCCGTCATATGGATCATATTCGACGAACCCATCTACCTAACTGATGCCCAGGTAACACTTAGTAATTGGAATTAGAGAAGGCGCTTAATAAAGTACGGAATAACAAAAAGCACAAACAAACAAATACCTGTTCATAAGTTCCTTTTCTGAGAACTGAGGAGGTCCAACTCAAAACTCCCATCTAAGTGACAAGTCTATAGAACAGAATATTCTTTACTGTACACCATCAGGACAAAACAAAAACAGGACAATACAAACAAATATGATGAATACAAAAGGCGGTCTTAGCTCTAAAAAGTATCTACTTCAGTCTGTTTCCAAACCAAAATTGAAAAATTTTCCCAATCAACTTTGAACCTTATACTTCAGCGATAAAGTCGAGAATCTATACCTTCCACATATAGTGCTAGGTGTAAACCATCACTTTGAAGAAATTATTACCTAGTTAATCTATTCTAAATTCTAAAGTAACTTGTACCACAATCTCTCTATTCCAGTACCGTCTATTCGGGAAGATAGGAGTGGGGCGCCACAACTTCCGAAGCTTGCAGAAAGTCAAACACCACATGGTGTTCACGCCGGGGGAGACCAGGGTCCACGTGCCGCAGATAGCGGTCTTCTTCGGTGACGTCATCAAATTATTCAGAGACTTCTTTAGTAATTTTGGAAAGTAAGTTGAAGGTTTAGGATACCATATAAAATAGGGATTAAAAATATCAAAGAATTCTATACATTCTTACTTAATATTAATGCGAAAGTAACTCTCACGCGTTCACGCCATAATTACTGTACTGATTTAAATAAAATTTGCATATAGTCCAAAGTCTGAGAATGGTAATTGGCTACTTTTTATCCGCATGGGGGAGGAAGTAGACCCTTTTGGGGCCGCCAGGAACAGCTTGTAAAATTATAAAGCCGCAGAGTGCTTGAGCGTGCTAATGAGTTCAGAAGCTCAGGTGCTACAAGACCGATTTGAAAAATTCCTTTAGTGTTACACAGCCAAAAATCAAGGAAGGCAACTTATCCCGGTACGGGAAGTAGTTCCCAAGCGTAGTATGTATAACAAAAACTGCAAGACAGATCAGAATCGAATTTATAGAACTTTGTTATTATTGTAGTTTGTACTTACAAAATTTAATTTTAGCCGCCTTCAATTCAGTGTAAAATTAACAATAATATTATTGTTTCAGTTTCATGTCAAACGGTATCAAGAGTCGATAACACAGAACATTTCAATTATGCTTGTTTTTGAAACATCAACGTTCCGATAGATTGTTCGACGAGTTCAGCTGAAAATGTTACATGATAAGGACCATCTCCAGGGACGACGAAACGGCGATGACGATTCACCATGTCATCAAGTTTTATGCAAAGTTTACAGAAACATATTAAAATGGTCCCCAAGGGCCTAAATACACCGCGTTTTTTAAAAACAACGGCGAAACGCGTTTTAAGAACGCGCGTCGATGGCGCGATTTTTGTCCTTTGTATCGATTGAAACGCGCAGATTTGACGCGTCTGTATCGATACCTACATAGACGCGTCTATTGCGCGCCTTCCTTACAGTTACGTTGCGGGGTCTCCCCCGCAACGAGGGTACTGTGAATCTACCCTAGTGGTAATCGAGCAATTTGGTGCACCGCACGTCTTTGGAACAAAAAAATATAGTCTTTTGACGCAATTCTGCTTAAAAAAGCAAAATGCCAACGTGTCTATATCGATTTAAATGCGTATTTGAATTTATACACGTGTGCAATAAAATAAATAAACCAAAATGCAATAAAACGTGGTGTGCAACAGACCCTCAGGTGCCATACCAACGGTCTAGATTCGTATCCTATAGATGTTTAATCTGTATGGTACAGCGATGATCACACGGCGGGGCGTCTCGTTACGACTTCCAAAATTACGCCGATATATGGCAATGCACTAAGTCAGACATACTGTCGATAAGATAAGGCTTAAACTTGGTCGATCAAATTGTTCCATAGACAGTTTTATTCCCAAAAAATCTACAGCTTTTTTTTCGGTCGGTAAGACACCTCAAAAGTTTATTGTTATCGACAAACAAAAACCAGATAAAACCTTATCAACCTAGGATTATTTTAAGGGTATGAACATATCGATTCTGTAAAAGAAACATTTGTATTACGTTGATATGATTCGTTATGCTCATACTTTCGTTAACCTTAATGAATAAGTATTGTGATGTAGTAAAATAAATATAAGCTTGATTATTGTTAAATCTGTTTTATTTAAATAATATTAACAGCCGTATCTACAGTCTCACGCACACAATCATACATTTGTCAACAGTTTTTGTATAAATTGTATTCTGAATACAAATATATTTTTGAAGATAGAAACGTAGTTACCATGTAAATGTATAATAAAAAAATGGTAATTATTTCTGACAGATACTCCTAAAAAAAAACTTATTTTTATTTTCCTGAATATTATGTGATGTTGAAACTACGTTTCCCGTACTCTACAAAGAGTAATTGTACACAAAAGACATAATTTACATCCAAACATTGGTCAACCAACACCAATATTACGACCAAAGCCATATTAAAAGACATAAGCAAAAAAAATATGGCCGCAAACATTTGATATTGGCACCCAACACTGGACGTAAGATCCCATTGGATTGTAATCCCAGGCATAAAATAAAACTAATAAATTACATTAATACGGTTTGTTTTGAACTACTATGCATGGTAACCGCAGTATTATCTAAACGATAAAACATGTATGCAAAACATTTGATCATGTAAAAACATCAATTACATAATATTTTCATAGATCAACATTATGTACCATTCTGTAAGAACGTGACTCTATGTTGCTATCTCATTTTATTACACAAGATATGACAAAGACGAGACATACGTTCATGTTCAATGACGTCACTAAGTTGTGTAGCGTAAGGTTTTTATAACAAAAAAAGAAATATCATATACTTATATTACATTAACAGCACAGACCGTTAGAAAAAAGAAAACAAAAAAATACACTATTATACAATAATAACAAAAAATGTATCTACTAGCATAATTTTGAATAATACTACATTATTTTTCCATGACAGGGTCGAATAAATTTGCTACTCTGAAGTTTACTAAATGCCCTTCGCATAGGCAATAGCGTTTGGTTCATGATAGCGTCCAGACCGATTGTCGGCCCGTTCTCAGTATGGAGATCAGCCAGCTGCGCAGGACGCAGGTGTACACTCTATTCCCTCACTCTCATAGTCCGATGGGTCGGAAATCCGACACGACTGGAGAGAGATCAGGCGCAGGACCGACATTTACGTGTATTGATCACCAACTTCCGAACTACCGGTCTGCTTCGTGAAAGTTTCTTAAAACCTACAAAGCGACTTCCTGACCCGGGAATCGAACTCAAGACTTCTGTACAGCAGTTACGTTATGTGACTACTAGACCAACGAGGCAGTTTTGGTTCTTACTTATTTGGTTATAAGTGAGCAACAGTCTTAGTAACTTCAGAACGGCAAAAGTGTTTGACCTGTATATATTGTATAATAAAGGCAATTTTATCGTAATCTACACTTGAATGCGGTTTCTACAACTTTATTTTTTATTTATTCTTCCTTCCTTTGTTTCCGGATATTATGAAATCTCGTTTAAAAAATGCGTTTTTAGGCACAGTCATAGCTCCGGTAAATTGACTATAGTCTACAAAACACGGTCAGCATAAAAAGTCTTATGAATATTTCGGTAACTTTATTTTTAAGTACACATACGTATTTTTTTATACTGGCAACTCACAGTTCATCGTCATTGTTCTGTCTGTCTTTCTTATAGGAATCAACAAACGTTAACATAATTATGAACCCTCATTCAGGACTTATTTCTTAACAAGTTCCAAACAGGGAGACATAACAATTTCATAAGCCATATTTTTTAAATTACATTTTTCTGCTGACCGTACCTTCGAATGCCGATGACAGTAGCTATATATACGTTCCGTTTCACGCAGTTACCAACAGACATACAACAACATAATATAGTACAATATCTACAGCAGGCCTACGATTGGCCCTGATTATTACTAACAATTTCTTTTAACTTGGATTCTATGTACTGGACCCTGGTCACCAGTTTGTCTTTAGGGTTGAATTCTGTGTATGGAATATGTAGTACTTTGAAGCCCTGAAAAGATGATAAAAGAGAGATTTAAAAATCAACCTTAAGTGAAGCACCATAAGTGTCATTTTGCAGTGGTAAAAATAATTTTAGTTTAAAGTTGTAGGATTAGTTTCTACATTTACAAAGACAATTTTTGATACTACATGAATTAAAAAAGTAATATATAAAAAAATAAAAATTATATTTTTACAGTCTTGTATTTAGCCAGTACCAAAGGAAAATACTACTATGTACTATACTACCAGATTTTTAACTGTTAAGAAATAATTTTGGTTTCAAGCTACTATCATTGGTTATAATGACCTCATTAAACTTTTTAATTTAATAATTTGAAGTCATGAAGAATGATTCTCACATGGTCATACTATATTCACATACAAAGATTTTAAAAGGAACTACATACCTTAAGTTCAAGTAGCCTAGTGTAGAGCTGGTTGATACCAAGAGGAGCGGTGACCTTACGCGTCATATCGTGATAGTCCAAGCCTAGCACCGCTATCCGGAACACGCTGGAATTTCACGTTCATAATAATAAATATTAGTTATTTTTAAATACTTAGAATTTAATTAATATGTAGGTAAATAAATGGACATAATATAAAAGAAATATAATTAGACCACTAATATTATAAATGCAAAAATAACTCTGTCTGTTTGTCTGATGCCCTTTCACGCCAATACTACTGAACGGAATTAAATAAAATTTGGTAGACATATAGTCTAGAGTCTGCCAAAGGACATAGGCTACTTATATACTTTTTATCCGGATGCGGGAAGAAGTTCCCTCAAGCGGCGGCTGGAACCGCGAAGAACACCTAGTTAGAAGATAAAATCATGAACGTAGTCGCTTCTGTGCTCTGCATCTAACAGTGTTGTCATATCAAAATTTACTTCGCGAAGAAAGTTTAGCAAAATTAAACACCATTTACGAGTTTTATCTAGGTATGCTTTCTTAGTAGTAGAAGTGTTAAAAAGAGGGCATAAAGTTGATTAAATAATTCATGATACCTTTTGTTATTTTTAGCTTTCTCTAAAGGAACAGGATGGCACTTTGAATCCACCGCGAATTCTGCATCTGTGGACAAACATATTATGAATTGTTTTTCTAGCTGTAATTTTGGGATAGTTATAATTGAGTAAGCGTGGTCATTGACGCTCAACCTTTCTGTATTTGAGGAGACCTGTGCCCAGCAGTGGGACGGTAAAAAGGCTGATGATAATAATAAGCTTTCCTACGGTTTTCCCATCTAATATAAAAAAAATTGTTATGTTACACAAGAATTTTTAGGTTTCACAAAAATCCTAGCTTTATAGGAAAAACCTGTTGTCATTTGTATAACCGATTATAAAAGGGGCTATTGCTGAAGTTGGCTTTTAAAATAACAATATACCTACTAATAATAATAATGGTGTCCAGAACGATTGCCGGCCATAGCGGCTATTCTCGCTAAGGAGTTCAGTCAACTGCGCAGGACATATCAACAGTTCACAAGCATTTGCGCAGACGCAGGTGCACTCTCTATCATTCACCGAAGAGAGATCAAGCGCAAAACCGACATTTAAGTGCTCTCCGATGCACGAATTACTCACCATACAAGAACCCCATTCCAGAATTACAGTCCTTCTTCAAAAACGCCTCGGCTGACACGAAACTCTTGAAGGTGTCCATAATACTCTGTACGTATAGGGATTTTTCCTTGGTGTGCACCACCGGCACTCCCACGGAGATGTCCTCCGGCAGGCGCGGGGAGCCCGGGCTCCACAGCGACAGGTACGCGTCTATCATCATCAGCTTGCGACGGGCTGGTATCGGTATCTCTGCAATCAAGTTTGGATGATGTTTTAGATAATTTTGGCAAAATTCTATAAAAATATGTAATTTATTCAAACTAGGGAGGAGCTCGTCAATAAGTAACAGCCGCACGGGTTGATCGATCATAGAGTTAAGCAACGCTTGTGCGCACAAGGTCCATGGATGGGTGACCATCTTGTCGTGATGAGTTCCTCTGTCTTTTGGAAGGCACGTTAAATGGGTGGGTTAAGGTTGTCATTTGTACATCTTCGGCAACCGTTACGGGTCGTCAGAAGCCAGAAAGTCGGACAACCAGCCTTACCAATATATCGGGTTGCCCAGGTAACTGGGTTGACAAGGTCAGTTAGGCAGTCCCTCCACGTAAAACACTGGTCTTCAGCTGCATTCGGTTAAGACTGGAAGCCGACCCCAACACAGCTTGGGAAAAGGCTGAGCAGATGATTATGTGAGATGGGTCTCAAAAATATGAGGATATTAGACAGAAGACAGGTTCCTTACCACCGGCTGACAGCAACTTGTCAATGAAGTCAGGCTGCAGCGTGGACTCGAGATGATGTTTCTTAGCTTTGTTCAGTGTCAGCAGCGAGAACACCAGGTCCAGCCATGACGAAGATTTCGACATCTCTTCCTCTTTCAGCGATAGTGCTGTCTGTAAGAGAGATATATATTTGTTAGTAGCTGTTCCCCGCGGCTTTGCCCACGTGTATAGGCCCAAGATATAATAAAGAGACTGTTGAATGTGATGTTTAAAAGCCAAATATATAGTTTTATCATAATTAGTCCTGCCGTTTGGGCCCACCTTTCCAAAAAATAACAAATATACCCAAGAACTTTCGCCTTTATAAAATTTGTATAAGTTATCACAATACAAAAAAAAAGTAAAGACAAATACCAACGTAAATAGTTTTACTATATGACATATGTAGAAAGACTACCTTTATGTACTATAAAAGAAAATCGTGTGGAACTACACTTTTTGTAACTCAAGAACGGCTAAACCAATTTGGCTGAAAATTGGTGCAGAGGTAGAATATAACCAAAAGATGGAGATAGGTCACTTTTTATCCCCACCAGGGTACGGGAAGCACTTCCTTTGGGACGTGGGTGTAACAGCAGCGGGCCGAAGCCAGTAGGTATAGAAAAGAAAGTAGCATCACTCACTTCAACCAACGCTGAAGTAGGCTGTGAAGGCGGCAAATAATCAACAGTTGCCATGGTAACCACGGCTGACGCGATATCCGTAGCCCTGCACAGTTGTATGTGCTGTTGTAACCATTCAGCGATCGCGGCGAGCACCGGTTCGTGTCGATACTTGAGCAGCCCTAATGACACCGTGATGGAGTTCACGACCGCTGGCTTGTCTTCGTTTGAGGGGAGGCAGCTTATTACGTCACTGAAAAAGAAAAAAACAAAGTTAGGCCGCTTACAGACGAGTGAGGTTGGTTTACTCGCGGCACTAGATACCGGCAATGGCTTCTGAAAGCACCCTTATTGGTTTAAGGCTAGCAAAACACATACAAGTGGGATATGAGGTTCTTCAATTAAAAAATGTCGTCTTCACAGTCTAATTTTTATTTCGAAACTTTTTGAACCTTCCCATCGTCACCCGTCCCTCTCCCACATAGCGCTCCCTCTCTTTCTTCCAGTTTTGATCCGTTTCCCACATACATACATATGCAAAATAAAAAAATCATCGACCTGGTATTTTCCCTGTTTATCAGCTTCCAGTCTATCCAGGTGCAGCTAAGTATTTATCCAATCAATAAAAATGTTGGCTACCATTTTGTTTAATTTGTACAAAATATATTTCAATCCAAAATATTTTCCCTTTTAACAGCTTATATTCAAAAGTATAATTTATTTATTACACTTACTTGCATATCCTATCAAGTAGCACAGGATCAGGGAAGTTGAGTGATGCCATAGCGTAAAGGAGATCAGCTGATTTCTTAAGGTCAATGACCTCTGCTTGGGTGGTGATGTTGTGTGAGAGAGCGCGGAGGAGTGGTGTGCTGCGTCGGCCTTTTTGCTGAAGAGCTTTCATTACCTAGTCAAGGAGATATATTTTTTGGTTAAAACTTTTTGAATTGTTGATGGTAGTCTTAGAGCCCATTCCATTAAATTTGGTCTAGTGATGATTTCTATGCGTAAACTAAGTATTATAGCAGTATATACTAAATAGTCTACTCTCGGGTGAATAACTAGTTTGACAATTTTTGTCTGTATTTTCCAAGTAAAGTAAATTTTTTTTCTTCCTAAATAATTTCTCAATTTCATAAATGCGGGAGCTCAAGTAAGAATTCAGTCTTTTAAATGGACTGTGAACATATCTATCCCACTAAAGAGTCATTTGTGCAAGGAGAACCAATGCAGGAAATTCCTATCATATTCATATTCTTTATTGCATTCCAAAATGTACATATGGGGAATATACAGGTGAAGTTTTTCTTCGGTAAAAAACTCACTTTAATCATCTGTGGCAAGGTCAAGTTCGTAATCAATCGTGCAGCCTCATCATCACCAGTGATACCCAAAACAGTGCTTAAGTCCTCAGCCATGGACAGGGAACCTATCGCATGAGTGGAGGATGACCTAGCCAGTATACGGCACAGTTTCAGGAACCGGGTATCCTTTTCAAAGTCTGCTAACTTGACTTTATTACTGTTGGTCCATTCTGATAATATTGATACCATCTGCAAAGGGAATTCACAGTAAGAATTTGATAATGCTTAGATATTTGTCACTTATAAAAACAGAAATAAAATACATACAACATTCATTTACTAAAATATTTTCTTGTGTCTCGACTGTAAAAAAAGACTATGACCCTTGAGTTTATTACGGCATATCTTCCCAAGGTAGTCAGTTAGTTCAGTCTATTTGCAAAATAAATATCATTTATTATTAAGCCATTACCTAATGGTGAAGAAAAACTAAGGATTTCAAAATTTCCAATGATATTTAAATTTAGCTATAACAATAGTACAACTATTCTCTTATTTTCATTTTATTATCAACAATACAATCTGTGTGAAGAATCTGTGACATTGCATTTCCATACAAATTGCATACAGAGTAACCATTTTTGAATAACATTGAATATGACTAGTCCACTACCATATTGCATATACATAGATTACAGTTTTATTATTGTGTAGTTAAGATTTCAATATATTACTATTGTAGTGGTATGTCAAATATTTGTCTTTTACTGTCACGATACCAATTTAATAGGGTGTAGTATAGCATAGTATAGGTATGGTACAGTTTTTGACATATTATTTTGCTAAGAGGTTTATAAAGAAACTGACCTTCAAAGCATGTCTCCGTGACACAACAGGGTTTTCAGCGACCACTAGCAGACTACTCAAATCTGAAGCGTTAGATATTTGCTTGTCTATCTGCACTGTCCGATTGAACTTCACTGATTTTGGACTTGGTTTGCTTTTTTCCTCAACTGTGTCTATATTGTGTAAGGATGCAAATGCTGCTGCTACTAGACCTGTAATAAAATAATTCAGAATTATGTATTAAAGTAATAACGCATAATGTCATTCTTAGAACAGAACTATGGTGGAAGGTAGTGTAGACTAATATATCAGAATCTACTTTGTCATTAAGAATGGGTCAGTAGTTAAACATATTATTTTGTTCAAACACACTCAATGCGGATGCTACAAATTGTTCAAGTAACGGAGAGGAGAATAACTTCACATTTACCTGAACTATCCTTATCATCAGCAGTTACACCTTCAAGTTTTTTGTCAGTAATGTTTGTAGATAGTTCCAGCTTCTCAGTTTTGAATACTGTAGCGCTGGGGCCCGAATATTTTCTCACAACTGTCCTTGAACCTAACCTCCAAATCAGTACCCCGCTTAATTTCAACATCTGTGACCGAAAGAGGATTATTTTTTTACACTTTTTCACATAACAAACTCCAGCGAACAAGCTAATGCAGTTATTTGTGCATTAAAATCTAATATTTGTGTCAAAAATACGTAAAAATCGACTTCTTACATCACGACTTAAAACTATGATAATTAAATGTATATTTTTACTGTTTTAAACGCGATGTCGAAAATTTAAGTAATTAAAGTACCTTTAAATGTTACGAAAACGACCTGAAAAGGAAAATTACAGTTTTTACAGCATTTACAAAAAGCAAAATTATTTATCTTTTTGACAATGGAATGACAATGTTGCTCAATGAAAAAAATATAATAAGATCTAGCTTTAGCCCAGTATTGTTAACTAAACGTAAAATTAAAGTGTGTGACATATGATCATAAAATAAGCAGCAGTCACTAAGCGTTATCTCTATGTAATCTGTGATACTAGTGATGTCCAGCTGCAATTGCAAACCGACTATATTTTTCATATTAGGTACACACACACATATACATACATATTTGATACTTGTATTAAAATCTAATTGGTGTGATACATTCTAGCAATCAAATCATTTTTAGCTTATTCTTGTTTGTGCTACTGTTTCCTTGTAAAAGCAAAGTCAAATGACTTAATTAGAAAAAAAAATCGTTATCAATTTCGAATTCGTATTTGAATTGGAATGTTTCACAACACTAGCTTAGAAAATTGCAAACGGCGGTCGTGGGAGGAAGTTTTGTTGTGATATTTTGTTGTTATTTTTACCAAAAACAGTGAAACCGGCATTGAAAATCATGAATATGGTAAGCAATTTCATGTACACGTCCAATGCACATGCTGTGTATTCAACAAATCGGGATTGAAACTGTTACCGTTTTAGACCGATGAGTCTATACGAATTTGAATTGGTTTTCTACGAATTTCTGTCTTATTTTTAAGAAGAATGCCATGAACAACTTCCTATATACATGAAAGCTTTATCTCTTCCATGTAGACGTCGTTACGCAGGGTAAAAATAGAGGAAAGCATGGTTCTCATGCGTTTTATATGAGACTGTATCATCACCTACCTTCAGTTTATTGATAAATTAATTGCTACCGGCATTCCGAAGATCTTATCGCGTTTGCCCTTTTGCTTCTTTCATTGTCCTATTTATCTTAGTGATGGCATACATTTTTGTAATAACAAACCATAAAGAATACCGCATATCAACAAAGGATGATATAATTATAGATTGACATGAACTTGAAATCAATTTTAGTAACAATCAATATTATACCCTTTCCTCACATCTTTTTATTGTACAACCTTCATACCGAGCTTTTACCAACCCTGGTTTCAAAATAAATTGTGGCTATTGCCTTAATATATCTTGATATCTGTTGTTATTTCTAAAAGTAGGCTTCCAAGAATATAATAATCTTATTAAATGTCTTGAAACAGCTTATGGATTTGTAGAAAGACTAAACATTAAATTTATAGAGTATTTGCAATACGGATGCATACGGATCAGAACCAACTGTTTCAAGGTTACTTTTGGCAAAAACATAGTTGTTACATCTAGTTTTGACTTGAATGTTGAAGGATATCCTGTACCACATACTGCCTTATATATACCCACTTTACTTTTGACTGCGTCATTGATCTAGTAGCCTTAGCGTGACTGCCGTGCATGAGGTCTCAAATGTGATCAACAGATCGAGCTTAAATCGCTTTGTAGGTTTTAAGAATCCTGTACCTGTGTTAGACATTTGTGTCCATGCAAATACTCGTTTACTATAATATGTTATTGTCAGCTGGCTGATCTCCTTAGAGAGAACAGCCGCTGTGGCCGACAACCGGTCTGGACCCCATTACTATATTTTTTTTATAGCATGGGTCTTATAAAGTAGGTCTTGAATCTTAAGTCCAAACATAGTGGGTATCTTGATGTTTGAGTTCTTTTTTTTAATGTATTAGATCTATCTCTCACTTCCACTATCAGATGTGAAAATGAATTTTGTATTTCTATCTTATTAGGTTAATCATTTTGCATTAAGCAAACTAGATATATCCAGTACTTTGTCAAATGACCTTTTCTTATTTTTTTATAATATGCTTATTTATGAAAATAAGCGTAATTATAAGTCTTGACCATGCAATAATATTACATTGTAAACATCAACAGTGGGGGCACTTGAAATAATTGACTTTATTAGTCACTTTAAATATTAAAATAATGTTAATTTTAGTGGTGGTCTCCTATGCAAGAATTTTTTGGGCCATTTTATTGATATTTCAACAGAAACCTTCTTGCGAATCCAACTCAGACTCGGCCATGGTACATGAAATACAACTATTTTTTGTGTTGATTAGATTCTTATCATATCAGGTATTGTCAAAATCTTATGATTTAGTAACACTTCTAAATAAGTAGGTGAAAGTCAAATCTTATCACTGATGACAATCAGATAATGAATGTTATTTATGTGTATAACAGTATTTTTTTTTATCTTGGTCTTACAATATCACTAGTGATTTTTGTTTACAGATTTTGCTGTCTTTAATCTAAAAGATTTTATGATTTATACTGCCTTTTAATGTATGTTTTGAATTCATATCATTACAAAGCACATTTTGCATAATCAAAGAATAAAATAAGAGCAATTAAAACATTTGCCCACTATTCTACATAGAACTGAAATAATTAATATATACCTGTGTTGCCAACAACAATAAATATAAATAACGGCAACAGTAAAATCAAAGGGCTAATTTATATCCGTCAGGCCGTGCGTCATTTTGAATTCGAAAATAGACCATACGCCTATTCCGTGAGATTTTTATTTATAGTGGGATGACACAACCAGCTTGAAGTATGAAGTAAAAGATGGATGGGAAGGGCCATCCAATTAATGTTAGATGTCATGATTGTCAACAGAGACAAGGAATTTGGGCAGGTTTCCATATTCTTGGTAGGTATTCTCTTTGATGGTTTATTGGATTTCTAGTGGGACTATACGTTATGCATCAAGGCTATCGGTTATTCATGATTTTTTTTTTTCAACCTTTGCTGTCCCACAGCTGGGTAAAGGCCTGCGTACTTTGTTTCCACTGCACACCTCCCGATCTTGAGCGCGTGCCCACCAATCACGATGGTAGGCGTCCCGGCGTCTCGTCCGAGGCCTACCACGTTTGCGGTGCCGGTCATGGGGTATCCACTGGGCGACGATATTGGCCCACCTCTCTGGATGCATTCGGTGTAGTAAAATATCAACATCTAGCTTTTACGGTTCATGATAAGATAGGAGAGAGAGACAGGTAGGTGCCAGACGGATAGTCGCAACTCCCCAAACTACCTACCTCATCACTCATCCTTCCATAATACCTTCCTAACCCAAAATCATTCAGGAGAGGGGTGCAGACATACCATAAGTGCTACCCCCTCTCCTCGAAGTACAAAAAAAAAAGACGGAAGGTAGCACTGTAAAGTCTTAGTAGTAACCTTAGCAGTAAGGTCGCCTTTGTACTTTGTACCCTTTGGGTACCGAACTATAAAAAGTGTGCTTTTAAGCCTTTTAGGGCCAGTTTCACAGGTCGGATAGCCACTATCTACTAGATAAATTCAAAAATGGAACAGAATTTGTATGTAATTATCTCCCAGATAAACTATCCAGAACCTGTGAAACTGGCCCTTATTATGTTAAACTAGTTGTTGTGTAAGTAACGGACGCTAGTCCTAGTTACTACGTAATAAATAGGTGAAATGTCATATAAGGTCGCAATACTTCGTAATATCTAATGAATTAATTAAATGTAAACAGTAATGGACATAGTCGGTATTTATTCCAATTATTGCGAAAGCAAGGGTTAATTATTATTGGTTGGAAATCTATTGAGAAATTACAAATTATTTTTAGTATTGTATCCCTTCAAATTATTTTTTGAGATGAAGCCATAATTGAGCGAAACAACTTGTAAGTTTCTAAATTTGTTCTTGTTTTGAACTTGAAACTACAAACAAAATGGGAAGCAAGCAGTTTATGTGGTTCATCAAAAATAATTCCTATAAGATTTCGATTGTCCTTTTATGAAATGAAGTCAAAGATAGGTTTGGAAATCTATAGTTACGTACTTGCAAAATGTTCGGACTTTCTTTCTGTAATTTTACGAAGTCACTTATAAAGTTCGAGTGTACAATAATATATGTAAGTCGTATATGTAACGGGTTGGTAATTACAGGCGGGGGCTGAAGGCGTCGGTGCGGCTCGCTGAGCGCGCCCCGCTCCGCGCCCCCTCCCGTCGTACAGGTGAGGAAGCAAGGAAATTATCATTCATAGTACTAGAAAGTTTTCTTTTTGATAGGCATACATGGCCATAGGGTCTTTTATAGTATTAAATAGATTAACACTTATTTTGGTTGGTTGGGATTACAGTTCGAGAGTGGAGGCTCGTGACGTCACTGTTAAGTAAAAGTTGCACCTAAAAGTGACGTCACACAAAATTTCAATACGCAGGTATAAGCGAATATCGATTGAGTTCATCATCACCATCATTATAATTTCCTATTGCTGAATGTACAGACGCCAGCATATCATGCTACCCGAAACTGTCAAATTTTCCCATTCAACTTTGAATCATAATGCTTTAGCGATAAAGTTGAAAATTTATTATGGAAATTTGACGGATTGTTGTAGCCTGATGTGCTGGCGTCTGTACAAGTATTCATGACCACATTGACAGGACTGAAACGGGGTTCCTTTTGGAAAATTTAAACATAATCTTACTTCAACTGCCTTGATTATACTCGTAATTTCTTGAACAGGTACTTCGTGAGGTGTTATTGGTGCTTCACTCGTTGCTACGGAGTTCAGATGGATCGCTCACCGGCTTACATTCATAGGTAAGTGTCTGCATCTTGTTGTAAACCCCAATCATCATTTTAGTACCCTTACAGTATCCACGTGTGGTGTTACAAGTTGCGTATAACATTTCAATGTTTCGGATAACTTACCAAATTAATTTGTGGTCAGCCTTTAAAGTGATTTCTACTTCTCTTGTGGCTAATGACGCGAACAAGACTAATATCGGGCCAGCATTAACGTATCACCAATTTTGCTCAAAAATCATATGTCTTCATATTTTAGACAAAAGGGTTTAGGATACTTGGTTGTGAAGAAAACTTTAGGTAGGTACTTGTAGTTCCTAAGAGTTCTTACTAAGCTAAGCAAGCACATCGTAAGTACTAATATAATTATACCTCTTATCATTAAACTTGGATACATTCAGATGCAGTTTATCAGACCAATACTCTGTAAATAAACAGTAACACGTTTTAATTACGCAAATATATTTACGTAGTTCCGTACGTAATAAATTAATTAACTTTCTTTGATTATTTGATATTAAATACCCATTCACACGTATCAGATAGGTATGTAAAATATTCTGATGTTTCTATATAGAAAGAAAAACAATTTATATTATTAAGAGCGTAGCAAGTATTTTTTTCACACGGATCGAATTCAAAGAGTGGGATTTAATAAGATTGTGGAAAAAAGGTTTTTGTTTTTAGCGTGGAAATCTGATAATAATGTGGTAAAATGGTGTGTGATAATCGGTGGGGGGTTGTAAATAATTTTTATTATTATTTTAATTGTTTACACCAACTTTTTTTAGTACACAAGAGGTATATTTGGTAGTAATACTGCTGTATGTTCTAGGGAAAGGCGTTTCTTTTCTCTCAAACTGTAAATGAATATTCAGCAAACCTTTTGAAGCTATGACGTCATTAAAATAGTTACATTACATGCCTTCCATGCCTATACAAAAAAAAAACGATACTGCACAATACCTGCCGCACTACAACTTTCGAGGAACAAAATAAAACACGAACGCGCTTCCCCATTACCATTCCCCGTGGCCGGATCGATACGGAGCCACTTCGATTCCCGACCTAAACACACCCGGGTAAACATTCCCCTTGGACCACGGACTCCGTACGTGTGGGGAGATTTGTGATTGACATTTCTGAACTTTTTTATGGTGTTAATAATGTTGCCATTAAGTTGAGTGGTTGGCTTTTTGTATTGTAGGTTTATTTGATGTGGTTGTTATTTTAGATAGGGTTCTGTAAATAATTGGTTTTATGATACCGATCTTCTTATCACACCTCTTTTTTGTATGGCTTGCCCATTAGTGTAGAAGATGTAATAGTACTTAAATATTGTTTAATAATTTTAGAGCCAGTTTGCTAAACTCTTATTAGAATTGTTAATCTAACCTCCAGTAAGTCCTACAAATAAACAAACTAAACTATAACTTATTTTATGGATATCTTTGTCACGCAAGTATTATGCAGCAGCACAGAGCGATAAAAGCGATGTAAAATCCTGTAAAATAGCCTCGATGAAGTGGCTATACCTGAATGCCCGGCGCACCCCAGTCTGTCAAGCCTGTTACATTGTCCTGTGGAAAATATTTTATTTACAACTAGCGACCCGCCCCGGCTTCGCACGGGTGCAATGCTTATACTCAATACACTACAGAAAAACTGTGTGCATATAAACCTTCCTCTTGAATCACTCTATCCATTAAAAAAAAACGCATCAAAATCCGTTGCGTAGTTTAAAAGATTTAAGCGTACAAAGGGACATAGGGACAAAGAAAGCGACTTTGTTTTATACTATGTAGTGATATGCCTTACGATTGTACGTAAAGGAAAATTTTACGAAACCGTTCTCTTCTCTAGAAAATGCCTAGGCTTACATAGAATTTGAAACCAATTTTAACCATATCATAATATGGCTCTCAAAATATTCCCTAGACAATATGATTGTTCTATCGAATGATTGTATTTTACGAATTTAACAATTGCATCTTAATTATCACTCCTAATACCAAATAAAGCTTTATCAAATTTCAAATAAACATCGAATTAATATAGACCCCACTGTGTCGAAACAAGAAATCCCACGTTTTTGTAGTAAATTAATATTGGGATGTCTGCACATGGCTTTGGGGTGCAAAGGGATCGGAAGGGGCAATGTTCGTGCAATCGTGTTGAACCCTGCCTTATGCAGTAGGGCTATATTTTTTCGATGAGGAATGAAGGTGCTTAATCTTTTTTTGCAAATTGGAAATGTCAGCTTAGATTCGCAACGAATTAATATACGAAGGTACTATAAAACCGTTGCGACCGAGATTTTGCGAAGGGATGAAGAGGGAGAACTGTATCTTAATCAGTTCAATGGCGAAGTTTTAGGTTTTTTAGGTTTTTGCTTTTTCCCTCATAAAAATCCCACAGTTAAAAGCTATTATTTGCCCTTCAGCATATGAACCCATGTCAGCATTAAACCAGTTCAGTAGATTTACCCTGAAAGCGCACAGGCTGAGTTTTCGTGATTCCGACTATCACCAGTGTTTCAAACGCATCCAAATTAACCTATCTCACACCTCCCTCGTATCCTTTACTTGCGAATAATGAACCTGCTAACGCACACTCAATAGTTCTGATCGATTCGGGGGATGTTGGTACAGCTGATAAAGCTTTGTTGGCAATGGGAAAATGTAAATAAGACCATGTATTGCCAAAAAAAATACGTGTAAAATTTTTGAAGGGCTATATTGGAGTAGAATTTCCTTAGATTATGTTACCTCTAAAAAAAATAAAATATACTTTAGTTATTTTTTCTTTAAGCATCAGTCACTTACAAAATTACTATTGTAACCTCTCATAAAGTTTATCCAAGTCATACCCCGTTGTATGTAGTTTACGTAACCAAACGTCGTCATCCATTAAACATTCAAGGTACTTACTCATACATTACCCTTAAAAGTCAATTACCCCAATCATTAATGTTTCATTCCCCACAACTGTAGCAGTATTCAAATAACTGAGTTATCTACCCAAAATAGTGAAGAAGAAGGAAAATTGCAGCGCGTAGCAATAGGGACGGAAATCTAATCTCCGTGCAATAAGTTGTAATCCCCTACAGAGGGATCTACCTCCGGCTGTGGGGGAGTTTTGGGAACTTTTTTCGTCTTGCAAGAATGATTACTGTCTTGGCTTTTAAACGGTAATGGATTTCAAGTAAGCGAATGAATTCGCTTTGGACGGTAGAAGCATTGTTTGTTGCCAGAAAGACGTAGAATAAGACTTCTGAAGGATTGCTTTGAATAAATTAAGTTTCTGAAAAATTGCTGAAAGATTCTTTACATTGCTAAATTTTTGTTCGATATTATTATTTTCTTCAATTACTTAGACTCCTCCTCCTTGGTCCGTAGTATCTCGATTAACAATTTAAATAAACCTTTTATTTTATTCCAGACAATTTTAAATATTCAACTCCAAACAGTGAGAGAGAGAAGGACATACTTATTTATCTCATTTGTCCTGTTAACCGTACGGTTTAGCGGGATCCCACCTGGTCCCCACACATTTATCTAAAGCAACACTCGGGCGGATCAATAAGCCACGTGCCAGGAATTCACGTGCGAGGCAACCGTGCGGCTTCCGACTTGGCCACCTAACTTCATATCAGTAAAGCTGGGATATAACCTCCTTAATTTTATTATTATTTTTTTAAATCTGCAGTAACCATTATCTGCCTAACATTTTCTCAACTAATGTGCGTCTGGCTAAGAGGATGCAGCTGAATTCCACTGTTATTCTTTAGTGACTGACGAACTGACCCCTCAACTTAGTTGCATGAGCAACACGCTACCTCGTAGTAAGGTAGGTTGACTGCCTTTCTGCTACTGACTACCCGTCACGATTGCTAAAGATGGCATAAATCTGTAACGAGCAGTAATGTTTGGTCATAGTTTTAAGCAACTTTTTCTCCTAATAATTGCAAGCTCACTGCAGCAGAACTAGTTTCCAATAGAAAACTTCTCCTTCGTTTTATAGTCGTTCCAACTTTTCAATTTGCACAGTTTTCAGATGACTGAACAAAGACCTAGAACTGGAGTTTTTCCATCTCTATCTGAGTTGTAAGCAAATAAACGTTTTAGCTTATGTAACTATGTTACGTTCGTTAACACATTAAGATTATTAGATGACGAGATACCTAATATCAGTAGGCATTTAGGCAAGGAATATACCAGCGCCATTTAAAGAACAAAACTGATATATGCAAGTGACATCCTAAATAATAGGTAGTATAGCAACTTCTTACCGGTAAATTGTCGTCTCCTGATCGCATAAAGTTAACTTTAAGCGGATAATGCGATAACCACGCTTGACAGAGTGATTGCTGCCGACCTTTCAGCAACTAGATCTAATCCTCTTATAAGTCTATTTGGTAGCATCGGCTTTTCAATCAAACTAACAAGAACAAGTCTTTTCGTATCTTGTTACAAAACATGTTTGTTTTGTGTTGCATTAACATGATATGATATTGTATAAAGCACAAGTCTGACCGCCAGATTTTTCAATTAGTTTCTATCAAATATTGAGGTATAAATTGAAAATCTGTATTGCATTAACCCTTTCGTAGAGCACCCATGTGTTCAGAGCTTTACAGCTCAGCTTGTGGTAATTGGAAATCGCGCTGGTGTATTCAAGCTCGAAGTTACGTACCTGTCGAAGTATTCATCCAACGTACAAAGTGCTAATTAAATTGATTGGACGAATACACGCTAGCTTGTCAGGTGTTTTAATTAAACATGCTTCGAGTCTGAACTGGTTTGATGAACTACCGTTCCCTTTGGCCTTATGAAACGATGTACTTGCTTCATCAAATTGTTCTGGAATATTCGCGCTCTCCAAAATTTAATTTTAGGGCAACACTACATTTGATATTTGAAAAATGTATGGGCAACTATTTTCTACCAAGAGACACAAGTTCATATCAAGTTTGAATTGCAAAGCACAACCCACGGAATGACCCTTCACGCTACGAAGGAGTGCCGCAGCAAATTCCCTAACACATACTAGCCTCGATTACACCCAACATAGTGATTATAAATGAAATACAGCAGTTCCTTTATGCAAAGCGTCCTTATTACAAGCCGGACAGCTACTCCTACGCATCAAATAGTTCTCACACCCACGCGACTTGCAAAGCCTATAACTTATGCAGAACGCAACGTTTTAACACCAAACACTACTTCCGTTTCTAATATTTTTGCTCTGTCAATTTCTGTTTGTATGGTAGCTTTTCGCGTACTTTAATGGTCTTCGCCGTTTGTTGTTGTGTTGTTCGATAACAATTGAAGTAATCGATGTCTTGAATTTGAATTTCAATCTGTTCGATTACTCTGAATTTGATTAGAAGTGATTAAAGTGGTTGCTAGCCCAAATCAGCTAAGTAAAGTTCTTCACTTGAATAAAAAGCACTTTTACATATTTGTATATTTGCATATGTGTACATATTTGTCCCGCTAGATGAGGGCTTCTTCTTATCCAGAATTAATTTTTATTCATTATGCTCCTGCAGAAATTACTGTAAAATATTTTTCTCTTTCTTCCAGTTCTTTAGTCTGTTGAGAAAACACAAACTATTATCATACTTACAATTGAATCATAATCTAATCAGCAAAAATCAATTGCAACTGTGATCATCTACACCTTACTTTTAAAAATTTTCACACCGCCACATACATCTCCTGTCACAAATCTCATTAAATATTCACATGGCAACATTTTACAGCAAGTCGCGAAACACTGGGGCCAAGCTTCCGTTCCTAATATTTTGTTCTGCCATGTCAGAAATTGTGTATGCACTGCATGGTCGTTTCCTTCGTGGCACGTGTACTGAATTTATTTACTTTGTGACGTATCGTCGCACTTATGTTTCTTTGTATCTTGCTTTGCAAACATCATTGTACAGGCGCTAGCACTTTAAGCTGTCAAATTTCCTTAAATTAGATTTTCTACTTTATCGCTCCAACATAATATGGTTAAAAGCTGATTGGGAAAATTTGTCAGTTTCGTGTAACTCGATGTGCAGGCGGCAGTCTTATGATCACCAGAATTAAGAAAGGCTTGTCGGTTTATTTATGACTCTTAAAAGGTATTAAAAATCTCGACCCTCAGTAATCAATGCACTTGTGTTGTGTTAACATTACAATAACAATATTGTCATCTTATTTCATAAAGTGAGTATTTCATAATGTTAAGACAGAAAATTTAACAGAAATGATCAACAAAAAGAAATAATTACTCTAATGGAAACTGACTTGTAGGCGAGTAAAGTCAGAACAAAAGTAGAACCTGTAATATTAAAGACTATAACCCTACTTAACTTATGAACTTTATAGACTAAGAGCCTACATTGCTTGCATTCTCTATGAGCAGAGGGCCGCAGCTTCTAATTAAGATAAGCCATTAAAGCTCTCCGCCTTTCTTTCATTCGTATAAATTAACAACAACAATCACAAAATGTGCTCTGTTCAGCCACACAATAACCTTTCCTCTTTATTGTTCGGAAATCCAAGAGAATGAATTAATATAACCTGTGTATTTACAAGCACAAGTATTGTTGGTTTACCTCTGATCCGCAATATCGATATAATTTATCCTTTGATTTATTGTTTTAATTCAATTGTTTTGTTATTTAATTTATATACTCGTATAGATTGTAAACATAAATTCGAGGTAGATCACTATTACACCCAATTATTTTTCTCGGCTTTAATAAAGCTTATAACAATGTATCGAAATGGTAGAAAACATGATCATCAAATAAGAACAATCCTAAGCAAAATTTTCTACAGAATTTCATAAAACAATTGACGTCTAGACAATAGCGGTTCCCCAATCCAAATTAACTAATCCTCCTCAAACCAAACCAAATAACAAATCCAAACAATTAAAGGTCAGTCTAATCCCAGTACTCGTGTAAACAATTGTCTATCCTTCTCTTGTACCAATTAGTGTGAAAGCGAGCTACCTTTGGCTTATTGATTTGAACAATCCCGCTCACGTGGATGCTGTGTCTGATGGAGTCACGTGGACTAAGGGAATGAGGGCTGTGGCCAGGCAGTGGGATGGAAAGGGCCTGAAACCTCGCCAAATAGAACATGTATACTTTGAATACTAGGGATGATTATTAAGCGGCCTGAATAGAGCAATTAAACGCTTTGAAGGCAAGGCTGAAAGATATGCTCGACAAACCTCAATTAGGCTTTTACGGCCGCAGTTCTCTCAAAAATTACAAAAACGTAGTTCTCTAATTGAAAATGACGTAGTTACTGAATATGCAAACAACATATGACCCAAAGGAGTGATAGAACATATCCGGATGGTTATATTGACGTGATAACAAAGTGAGTTTAATGAAAGCGCCCGGTAACAGCCTTCTAAGCGAAACAACGCCCACCCTGGCGTTTATACCCCCATTCAAGTTCACTGAGACCGCACCTCATCCCTAGTGTTTCCCCAGATTTTATCGCCAAACTAATTTCCACTTTATGCGTTCCACATAAGCCCGATTACTGAACGTGCGTCGTAACTTCTTGCGACGTTTTAAAACTGTACGGCACGCGTTTGTTGAATAATAGTGGGATGGTGAAATTACAACCTTACGTGGGTGGATTGGAGGTTGATATTGCCCCGTCTGGCGCGCGCACTTACGCAGCCTCCCCTAGGGTTGGCACGGTCGATCCTTGCAGTCGCGTCGCCGGCGTTGTCCGGACGTGTCCCGGCGCTGAACAATTTTATTTTCATAATTAATCAACAGTAACAAAACAATCCACTCTCTCCTTCCCCGTGCAAGGAAAAATGTTGGATTTTAATATTACAAAATTATTTCGCGTTTTTAACTCGTGTGGTTAATTTCGTAGAAAATCATTTTTTTTTTGTATTTTTTTCGTGTTGGCTATAAAAACTTAAATAGTGAGTCAATCTTCCGTGGAAGTTATATACGAAGGATGTGATGTGTTTAGTGCTGAAAGAAAATTTAATAAATTACAGTGACATCGGTGGCGTTCGCGAATTTTCTGCAATATATTCGAGCTTAGTTTAACAGGCTTAGTCGTTAGGGAAACAGTATTATTTTTTATTGAGGAGTCTTTTACAAAGAGGTATTGTTTGGAGATTTTAATGTATTGGATATCGTCCTGTGTCCGCTTGTAGTTAGGACCGCATTATGTGACAATGCTTTTGTCTTTGTGAGACAAATACGCTTCGGTACTGCAAATGACTACAATAGTTTGCAGGATGACAATTTGATGCACTAAATTGATTGCGTACAATTCAATTGGCCTAGATGTGAACACAGTAAAATCACTTCAAATCCTGTTATGAAACGCTTGCAGTGAATCATTTTCTGAATTGAAACACAAAATAGAGTCAGATCGCACAAAGGTTTAACCGCTAACCGAAGATTTATAGTGGCAGTAATATATTTAGCAGAAAGTTCGCGTTATGAATAGCTGACGTAATCGCTATCTAATCGCATTGTCAAGATATGACGTCACAAACATTATTTTGATAGACGACTAACGGTGAATGGTACAGCACACAGCACGGCATTGACAATGCCTACATTTCGGTATGAGCAAATATTTGTTCTAGACATGCACTGGGATTTGTGTAAACTTAGAATTTTTGTACAACGGTATATCTTCAAATTACATGTGATTCACAGATAAGTAATTGCATTAAAATTTACATTCGTCATTGAACAAGCGAACGTTGTATTAATCCATAGTTATTTTAACCTTATAGTTGAATCATTATGTCTTACGTGTTAAAGACATCAACATTCCTGACAGTATTACGGCAGTAGTTTTTTGTACTTTCTAACATAAACATTTTCCATTTCATGAATGGTTCTAGCAATCTTACTAGATCATCAGATAATATACGAATACTAGTAGTTGTATTACATAACTCGCACGATGCAGCCGGCACCCCACTCTTTATACGTAAGTTTCACCAAATTAAATCGTTATAATATTCCTTTTCAAGATTTGACACTACTGCATGCATTGTCACGCCCTTTTCACATGTGAGTGGCTAACTTGATAGTGTACCTTCGTAAACAGGAGCTCGTGGCTAGTTAAGCTATCGATCGATAATAAGGTTAAGCTATGCTTGGTCCACGGTAAAATGGTGGCTCCCAGCTATTATTTGAACGTTTTTGGCAGTCGATAAGGGGAGTAAAAAGCCACAAAGTCTTACCAAGGTATCGGGTTGCCCAGGTGGCTGGCTGCTGGAGGTTAGATAGGCAGTCGATCCTTGTAAAACACTTGTATTTAGTTGCATCAGTTTTTATGGAACACGACCACAACTTAGTTGAGAAAAGGCTAGGCAGACGATGATGTACCTTCATTAACTCAAAATCAAAGTATTCAGTAATCTCAAGGTTTCCGTAGGCGATTTCGATGTAAGTAATGGAATGTAGGCGGGTCTATGCCTAATAAATGGTTCATCATTTAGCTATTCTATAGTCAATCCTTCTACATATTTTTCCTTCACCAAACCAGCGATGTCAAAAATGCGTATATATCTCAACAAAACTACAGAAATTAGATTAATAGGGATCACAATCATATGTTTTGTTTTAAAATGATACGGAGGATTTGGATCCCAACTGCGTGCCCTACAATCATGATCATTCGTAGCTGAATAATTCACGCGAAGTTAATTTGTTGAGGACGCTGCAACGAATTCAGCCCACTTAAATCACTATAGTCAATGTAAAAACGAATGCTTAGTTTTAATCCGTCGAACGTTTGATGAGAAACCATTCCAACCGCCTCAAGTATCCGCCATCTGAAATTTTACTAACTTGTCCTTCCTCCGTTGCTAACATAAACTTCCACGCATCCTTCGCTAAGCAATAAATAATGTATGTAGCCTATAAAAACCAGCTTGTTGAACACATCCCCAGGTTTGTCAATACGACGAGACTGTTTACCGACGCAATGCGCAAGTCTGCCCGCGACCCTGGCTAAGAGCCAGAATATCAGCTGATTTGGACTCCGGGTGCCATGATGGAATTTTTATATCCATTGTGGTGTGATTTTGTTGGTATAAGCATCGATGCTAGACTAATGTATGGAATTTAAATAGCTGTGTGCTATGCAAATTCCATTTTTGAAAGATCATCATCACTCAATTTTGTGTCGTTATTAGTCCATGGATTTTTATTGCCGTATTTAACGTTGTATTCTTTAATTTTTCGGATATGGCGAAAGATTTCTGTTTATTAACCTTTAAAAATGATTATAATAGAAAAGTGAAAATAATTCATAGCCATTATCAAGTTAGTTTTCTATTTTTTCAGCCGCCATAATTGCGATCGAGGCACTATTTTCACCGGACGACTTTCTAGAAAAAGTCGACGCCATTTTATTAACCACTTTGGATCCCCTTTCCATTTCTTGATTTTAACAATTCAGTATTCTCTTATGGTAGGAATTAACTGCAAATACGGATTGTCTATAGACTCTCTAAATTCTTTCGTTATAAAAGTGCGATCGTCGGTGTATAGTTTTTACTGCAGCTGTAATACTTTACGTTTAATAGCTATTAGTTCAACGCCCCTCGCGGGGCGCGCCTGTGCCTGGTCGTAATTAAAAGTGCCTAATGTCATTATGATCGTCCTTTTAGTTGCGATAAAAGAAAAAAGTTTTTTACAGTAACTACTGCTGATGTAGAAAACTGTTTATATTGATGGGAAGCGATATATTAGAAACTTCAATTGAACTATTTTTTTCTTCTTCGTTCTTGTAAAGTTAATTACCAAACTTGGCTGAGACTTCATCAAAAAAAAACTTGGCATGATCAAACTTATCTAAAAACGTAAGATTTTTGTGCCAAAAGCAGTAAGATAAGAAATTGGCCCAATCTTCAACGTTGAAATATAAACTGACATCAGGTCTAGTTAAGGATTATCTCTTAATTAAATTCAGGTGTCCTGAATTGCCTTATCAGCTTCAATCAGACGTGTAATATTATAACTGCGAAACTGACTCTGCATCTATCTGTTTTTACGGATTTACACCAATAGTCCAGAGCCTGAGAAAGGACATAGGCTACTTTTTATCCGGTGTGAGAAGTGGTCCTCTCGGGAAGCGGCCAATTCAGCTGGATTGCTAATTAAAAGAAAAATGTTACAGAATGATATCCACGAATACATTCAAGTCCACATTTCTCATGCACACAGCACATACGAGACAGGTATCACATGATGTACGATTACCAATAGTCAGATCATTCAGAGCGTGGCGATGTCGCGCAACCTCGATACGCGAGCCACTTCGCACCTGCACTGCAATCTTGCCTATGGTAATGAGACTCCAGAGATAGGAAGATATGAATTCTGTTATGTTATTCTCCACCATGTATGACTGTTTACCATTTGGTGGCTTATTTCTTACATTAGTTACTTGAATGGCGATTGGTTGTCCATTTCGGCATTTAAACGCTGGTTGAAAATTTTAACCAAAGTGCGTTTTAAAGCTGGCAAACAATCTAGTTATATCTTTGATATTTTATTCAAAGATTTGGTTGACAAAATGGCTTCACATTATTTTTGTAATTTGAGTTGCTTCTTACTCAGAAGATCCTTATCATCATCGTCTTTCCGTCTTAATTACTCTTGTAAGACGTCACAATTATAAAATATCATATATCATGTTACGTTTCAATTTCATGTAACTGTCATTAGCTACCACTCACGTACCTCATCATGGAGAAACTACAAATTAATTCTGTATTACAATGTAAATGTTTAATCTAGTCACTACTCTAATAGCGATCGCCGATTGCATATCAATTGCATTTGCCTTTAATTTGTGGCCATCGCTTTCTAGTTCTGCCTCATGTTACGTGACATATTATTCGTATTTTTGCTACTGATGACAATTATGAAAAAGAAATACATTTGCATAGAAGCTCTGATGGTAATTTTAATTACTGAAATGAATCAATTTGCCTTTTTCTACTCGTAGTCGTAAGTTATTATACATACACGCAATTTTTGTTTAGAAATCAATACTGATGTCAGTTCTGAAGTTTGACTCTTGGCAAGACGAAACGATTCCATTATCGAGTCACACGGTAATATTAAGATCCATGTTGATGTGGGATTACTTGTTCCAAGTAAGCCTTTCACTCAACCCCATTTTCTGTTTCTATTTCGATTGAACACTGTACAGATGCACTGGTAAACGAACCCGCGTTAAGTAAACATAATTATATCGGCTGAAACAATATCCCACCATATCGACTTGCGCATGCGGTTGCATGCACGCACGCTGCGTACGCGCCGCTCCGCGTTCAGTCTGCGCTCCACGCGGCCATTGGGCGCACAACCGCCGCCACTTTATTAAACATTCAAACTTCGAACCGCGTTCGCGAATTCGAAACTGTTATTGTGTAATTATTTCGTTTTAATTGATTTTAATATGTGAACATGGAAAGTCAGTAGACTAGTGATTTTATTGATCAGTGTTTTTTTTTGTATTAGCTTTATGCAAACAAAGCCCGCAGGGTTTAATTAAATAGTAGACGAGCAGAAAACGCAACATTATCGCCGGAATGCGTAGAAATCGTTCCGCGTGAATGGTCGAATCGAAGACCTATCATGGAGGTAACCATCGGATAGTGAACTAGTGTACTTTCGGTGATTTCAGGCATCACTGGCCATTGTTTCATGGCTGGTGCATCGGTAGCCGTTAGTACGCTTCTATATTTTTTATCACGCACTGGTGTTTACTAACTGTGGTCTACCGGTCCATCTTATCATATCGATGTTTAACCACTGTAATTTGAATCATTAGAACACTAATTCATTGTAGCGAACACTTAAAGTCCCACAAAAGGGGATATTCACGACATTTTTCTAGCAAGGAAAAGCACTCTATAGAATGAAGACATCTCGTATACGAGTTTAACTACCGGATGTTTACGGTAGGGGTGCATCTGGACGTGCCACCTTCCATTTACGCTCACCTTGTACCCTAACACGCTAACAATAAGACATATATTTCTGTAGCGAAGTGTTTACAGTCCATCAGTGTTCTCACTTCTAAATCCGTATTTCAGGAGCTGGATATTCGGTAGTTAGGATCTAAATTTATGTTTCGTTCAGAAGTGTTAATGAGTCCCTTAGTGTGGGTGGTAGCCATGAAGACGATGTTTTGAATGCAAGCGATGATTAATTTATTGATTCTCAAGTTGAACAGCCTATTGAACGGCTTTTTATAATTCCAATAGTATATTAATAGTTTTAAAAATTTGCTTAATTTGTATTAAAGGTCCAAGATGTAATAGTACCTACAGAAAAAAAAAAAACATCTGGTTATGTAAACAACCGTCAGTTGGGGGTCAGTCGCCTCGAGGTAAGCCAGGACTCGTCAACCTGGTCTAAATTGACGGTCCTTTAGATGTACTCAACCTTCATTGGTGGTAACATGAACGTGATAAACACTGAGATTGAAACGTATAATGAGCAGTAAACCGTGGCAGCCTGTCCTCATAAAAGCCCCATTATGCGGTTGAATGTTCAATTTTCCTCAGTTATTGTTGGACAGCTTTCGATATAGTAATTGCAAATACAAACCACAATCTGTAAATAAATTATCGAATGTTTATTAAACATCACTAATTATTAGTATGTTTTCAAAACATACAAATATATACCAACAACATGGTATAATATGTAAGCTTAGTACTTAACGGTGTTGAAATGGCCGACCTTCAAACATCACAACTGCCCACAAGACCGCCTAAGATGGAACACATTATGAGAATATTAGGACTGAATCACTGTCTTGAATGCTAAACTAAAGAATATATTAAACAATGGTGTACAATGAACGACAATCATCTTGAAGATACGTTTTATCCTTAGCCTGTCCTTATGGGTGACGCTAAAACCAAGCAAATATATATAAGGATATATTTATAGGAATAGAGGTAAATGCAACGAGTATTAAATATTTAGTTAAATTGAAATAGGGAGTACTTCTTTTGAATAACTATCACAACATGATATAAAAAAAGCAAACAATATAAAACTAAGCATCACCAGGACTTTGGGATTGGTCTCAGGAGTTACCGCGGAACTGGCACACAAACACTCCTGAACAAAAGTAGTTCTTTTATATAGTCAGAAAAGTTCTGACACTCCAGCTGCACCCACTGCAAGGGTCATTTAATGATCATCCACTCAAAAAAACATAACAGAATAATAAAAAAGAATATTATAATCTAAACAATCGCCAACAAAAACATTTCGGGCCTCCATTCTATCAACAAAACGGTGTCAGAAAGTGAACGTAGACCCAAAACCTTTGACACGAAAAAAACCGAAGATTATACCCAACACGAAGTGACTAATAAATTTCCACCAGTGAGCTTCGAGGTCACTCGAAACTTAATGGATAATACCGGACTGTAAATATTTTGACTATAACTGAAATGAATGAAAACAATTTGGCAGTACGATGAGATGTTTTCTAAACAGTATGTATGTAAGGTGTTTGGACAATCGTGTTTAATTATCATTGTATAATTACTATAGTAAATTATTACAGCTATGTACTGTAATGTATACTTCTCTACGATTACTTCATCATTAATCATTTGGTCATAATCATAAGCATTATTACTGATGATTGTGAACCTTCTATTGCAGAACCAGAAATTATGAGTCCCAATATCTAGGCTTTCATTTTCAAATAATTATTTTTGCTTCATAATTTTTGCATCCTTTTAATTCTTTTAATGTTTATTCTAATTTCGGTAATTCATCACCGGCCTTTCTACTGTCACCCTGCAGCCCACAGGCCTTTTTTCATACAGAGAAGGAATTAGCGTTAATCCCGACGCTTGCTCACGGCGGTAACGATTTCAGACTTTTTAAGTTTAGATTTCCTCGAGATGTTTTTCTTCACCTTAATCAGCCATTGCTGTCTAATATTTACTTAGAATAGAAATTACATATCACGTAGAAAAATTACCTGAGTACCTACTTGTCTGGAATCGAACCACCACGCCACCTTTCAGTAATGACAACTGTTATTATTTTATTCTATTTGCATTTGTATCGCGCATTCTTACATCTATTAGAGCATAGAGCCTACTTGCATCACGATCAGAGTTTCTCAACTTATATGATTCTCAGTATTGCTGTTTATGGTGCATGTGCAATATTAATTTGTAATCAGCGTCATTTGGAACAGTGATTGTGAGAGTTGTTGCAAAAAAATATTGATTTATACTTCGATGATTACGCGTGACCACTGATTCTATGCGTTGGTCAGCTATGAAATATATAAGTACAGCTTATCATGGATATGTTACATTACAGTAGTGGTGCGTTTTTCATCGTTATCACTTTTCTCATCAATATTCTTTTATCCATGTATCAACTTGTATTAATGTGCATTGTGTAATTTCATATAATCATTGTAACTTGTGATATTATTGGTTTCGAAAGTTTTAATCGGATCCTCAAAATATCTTTGTCTTTATTTATGCTATTATTTACTTGCTCTATTGAAATTACGTTAGATAATACTATGTTTATTTTAACAGTGGCTTCATCTTTTACGCCTTTCCAAATGTTAATCGATAATATGTCCAAAATATTACAATAGTCAAAATTTCAAAATGTTCTTGACCTACGTACACCTAAAAATAAATACAGCATTACCTAACTTGTTACAACTGGTCGGTGGAGTAATGACCGTGCTCGAGTAATTTCACTTATAATTAGTGTAGTGAGTCACGCTCGGGAATAGAACCGGCGCTACAGTAAACGGGTCAGCCTCAGTGAATAAGAAGTTATTAGCTTGGAGAGAGCACATCTCTGCAACAATTGTTATTGTTCCCCACGTTTTTAAACGCCTCATTTAATTTACACTTATTAAAAGAGACAGAGTTACATGTGACTTAAAATAAGGAAACAAATGTATAACGCTGTTTCTTTGTCAAAATACTTTTGTTTGCTTCAAGTCAAGCATATCATAAGCTAATGAGATTGAATATCAGTGTATATTTCATGACGATGCTCTGTTAGCGTATTTATCCAAATTTAGCCGCCAATGTTAAATTATTTGTGCTCTTTGTTACCAAAGCTATGTTCGTTTTTCTTCTTGTAGTTGGCTTCTCGATCGATACCGGTTATATGACAATGCATATAATTTGAGGAGATCATAATGTTGCTTTGTATTATTGTTGTTCAAGTAAAAGAAAATCTCAAGTGAGCTAGTTAGAACGACAAGTATGTGTAAGAAGAAAGTGGGTTATTGTGGTTGTTGACAATGAGACAGAGCTGTCTCATCATTAGTTACCGCTACGTTGTTTTCTGCGTAAACGCATGTTGTGAGACGAACGCTAATTTTATCAAATACAACTTTTTATCAAATACTCTTGAGCTTTTCTAAAAGAAAGACAAATAAAGTGACTGGTATTCTTATAGCTTATATCGTTCATCCAATGTATTTAGGTATATTTGGATATGAAGAGACTAAAATTGGTGTCAATGTTGCCTAAAATATCATTTATCAATATTATATTTGAACCCCATCCAACCATGGCACATGGCGATATGAGCTAAAATAATAGCCCGAGAGCCCCATCGTTAAGTCCATCTGCTTCCAATTCTCATTGCAACGTGTGATCTAAATTCACTGAAGGAGATCCATCGTCGGAGTGTTCTTAAAAAGCATTCAGAATGACAGAACGTGCTTTTGCATTATGTGGAGTTTTCAGGGCATCATTTTTAAAGCGTTTAGTTTGCGTATTGGATTTTTTAGTCTGCTATTATTGGATTTTGTAAGTCTATTCTATGCACAAAAAAAATATTTGGTTAGGTTATATTTGTTTCATCAATATTAATGTATTAAAGACGTAGAATGTATAAAGAAGATTTTTCGTAGCTTATTTCTGCACAAATCGGCATCGATCTTTATATTTGCATCTCAATTGTCGTCTTAGTGGGTTAAAGGTTCTTATGGTGATGGAATTACTGGTGGCTGGGAAACAACGTTGTCATTATAAAATAAGATATTTTTCATCGTTATGTTGTACTGCAGTTTTAAACTGAACTGAAAACTTTGGAGCCAATGACACTGACGGGTTATATTTTGCCCTTCTGTTCGTATTCAGTTTGTTTAGTAGCTTTATGTATTAAAACATAGTAAAATATTTAGTTCTACTTATTTTTTATATTTTCTAGGTTGTCTAATCAATAAAACATGAAAGCGACATTGGCAATGAAAGCCCGGAATCGATGACGATTTACAATTCCAACGTTAGCTGATCACGAAACATGTAAAATATGTAAATCATTACATTTGTACTTGTAACTTCAATTCCGGAATGCTGTTTGCTTTCTACTGGTTAGGAAACTTTATTGATGTAGATGTACCATTTGCTGTTTTAATTGCATTTTCTTTTAACGATTTTATAGGTACTTTGATAGGCTATTTTTGACTTGGTTACTTAAGACAATATTCTCCACGTAACCTTGATAATCCTAATGTTGATGACCTTGCTTGAATAGTCCTGTAATATTCACTCTATTAAAAACGCGCACCAACGCCTTATATAATTAATCAATACCTATACCTGTCGAAGTTAATTAAAAGGTATTACTTTACAAACATATGGAAGGACTCACATTCAAATTTTATCGACAGCTGCACTTTTAATTACTTCTTAATGGAACACTCTAAAAATATCAGACGATAATCTTAATGCTTAAAAGTATAAAATATTCAAAAAATAAAGCTCAACTTGTGACTCACGCGCAGGTGAGCGTAGCGTCTGTGCGTCTGCGCAGACCGATGACACATAATCGTGTTAACATACGAAATCATCACTAGCCCAGTGCAGACTCAAATATCGGCTAACTTTTTAAAGATGTAATTTAGTAAAAAAAATGGAGTTTTGCACAATAAATGTAGCGGTCATACAAAGTTTTCTAGGTTACTGTGGTACCCTACACTATAGAAGAATCGGTACAAGACATAAAAATCATATTCAATAAGGATGTCTTTCTTATACACCACTTTACATTCTTTCAACTACTGTTACCGTCTGAAACACTAGCCTTAATTTTACTTTAAAGAGATTTCGGTAAACCCCGAATGTCCGTTGTAAATTCTTGTGTTTGTTTTACGATGTCTGCAAAGTTTGTGCAGTTTTGTTTAATATTCCAGTAGTATCTTCTCCGGTCTGCAATTGTGACCTAGAAACATTTTAGTGTTCTAAGCTGGTCATTGCTACCTAAATGTGTATTATTTAGTCGGATAAGCTTTTTTATTTGCATTCTTAGAAAAGCAAAGAAAATAAATGAAATAGCTTTGTCATCGATATAACTAAGCTTTAAGATACCTAGATAATAAATCTTCGTTTCTCCATCTACTACCTTGCATACCTATCATTATTTGCATTCGATGGTAATCAACTGTCTTAGAGTCTTGGTATGTGTTCCGAAGGGATCGTAACTCATTCTCTTAGCCATTGGCATCTGTGAATACGACATTAGAATTTCTATGTTCCTCTCAGAGGTTGCACCAACAAATGCCTAAATAGCAACAGAGTTGTCATGGTTTCAGACACGATGGATTTACAGAATTGAAAATTCAACACTGATACTTTTGTAATGGGTGGGAATGAAATGTTTCTTATTCCAAATATCTTCGTATCTAATGCAAACAAAATCAGAACTATGGGTTAACAGTTTGATAGATGACTTTATATGTTTTCGTTAGCAATATGCACATGTTTAAAATCTACCATAGGACTGGTAAAAACTTAAACCTGCAAAGAAACACAGCTCATATTCTATTATTACTTCACTAGGTCTGCATGATCTGGCACTACGATTAATCTTAAACAATAACTTATAAGATCTAAATAGTTTTGGCCCCAATCTGTCTTACAGTGATAACTGGACTCTAGTAACCAGGTCAGTGTACCTAGGCGTTTCGACTACTTCAACGCCAAGTTTATTTAAATGTGTTATAGTTTAGCACTGCGTTAGAATGACGCATGAATTTATTATTGTAATCCCAGGTATCTATCTCTGCTTGCCTTGCCTCATCATTTGGTACATTACCGATATGCAAACTATCGATACTTAAGGACTACAAAGAAGTAGTCCTTGTATACAAACACATTTTCGAGGTAGTTTTTGTATGATGCAATACCATTGCCTCAAGTTAAAAGAAAGGTAGACGATAGTAGGGAAACTGATTTGGTTAAAACCTCAAACATACATTTGAGGAGTCAATAAATCAATTTCACATCTCTTATCCATTCCATCATAAAAAGAACAGATGACTAGTTTAGGCATTCAAAACCCGGTGAATCCTCTGCACTTATCCGTGTCTGCGTCACGAGCGGTCAGATAGTTGGCAACCCTGCGGTATGCTGTCGCAATTAGTCACTACTATTGTGATCTGTAGTCTGATACTATTCACGTACTGATAACCGATACCGTCACTTAATTGATATGGATGGCTGGGAACGTGGCTATATCTGTGACATGTTCTTGTGTTAGTTCCATCCAATTTTGCAGGCGTCATATAAGGTCCTTCGGGTATATCTTGGAACATTAAGTGTTGGAAAAAAAATAGAAGCAGGAGAGAGGTTGAATACTTAGATTAAGACTTGTATGAATACGTCAAGAAAAGGAGGTTGGACTTTAGTCTTATAGGCGTTTGAGTGGTTAATGTAGTTCTCATTGAAAGTGCTATACATTTCCAATGTCACATAACATGGCTGTTACCCTCTCCGAAACAATACGAATAATTGTAACTACAGCAATATTGCAATGTATTTGTTATACTGATTATACTGATTGGCACATCTCTGTCTTACCCACCCACCATAATAATAGTGTATACCAAATAAAATAAATGCAACAGCTTGCATAATTATCTTTGCATAATCCTTCTATTTAAATATTAAAACTACCATGTCTCGATTTTAATGTAGGCGAGTTTCTATGAACCACCAACTAGTCCAAGGACCCGGGATCAATTTATATAAGACTATTTACGCGAATTTATCTATTGTACTGGTTTCCAATAGATTGGCCAGTTCACCTACCAATTAAACAATTGTCACTATTTACTTTAGTCGCTAGATAAGAATGTGGACGTAAATGTTTCACAACTCACTGTTTGCAGACCTAGTTTTGGAAAAGATTAAATACTTTTCGAAGCATCAATTACAGTTAGAAATTGAATGGTACTTACGAAACGAACATGTATTCGATTCGAAAATACATTCGAATGGACTTAACTTCCACTAACAATTTAATCCTAAGCCTTAGCTCTATACTTGGGTACTTAAACCCCATCGTATAGAGAAGCCCACGACACTTCACTTAATCCCTTAAAAGGCTTTACGATCCTATTTATACCAGAAATGGTTATTCAAATTATCGATACGGAATCGATTCGTCGCCCACTTGCATCAAAAGTTTCTTCCTTAAGAAGTTAGTTGGCTTCCCTTCATCTATACATTTTACATAGGTATTTTAATCATGGACAGTTTTCTAGGTTTCTATCGACTTTTACGACTACGGCAGTTAGCAAAGGACCGGTTGTTCGCCAATCCGCCCACACGATGTTGTAATCGATACATATCTCTAGTATCGATAACCACAGGGTGTCGTGAGCATGTCGTTAACTTGATTGTCAATCATTAAGCGAATCGCTGCGAGCATCGACCGGCTTCTAAACCTGTTACCTACAGCAGATACGAATGGAAGCAGGTTGGGTGTAATCTAGTTTGTTGCAGATTGGCATCGATTGTTAGCTGCTGACATCAGGTAGACCGTTGCTGAACTCGTTGTGTTGTCGGGTTCCATGATTCACTTACGTACCTAATGAAATATGAGGTTCTTCTGTAAGGTACGATCCTCTTGTTGACGTCATCTAAAATAATGGATGTTCATCGTTTATTGGTTCCTGTGACTGATTGAGAATTAAAATAGCATTTAATATGTTGTTCTAAATTTCAGTCATGATACCTGTAGGAACTAGTACATCAAGACATTTTCTACTTAAAAACTAGTCTAGAACATTCGTTCCCATAACTGCAGCAAAGTAACGTTATATTAGGTCAACTGGGCAACATTATCCGCATGCGACTGTGTGCGGACAGAAACCACGCGACCCAGTCTGATTGAAACCTTAAACTGCTTCTATATGGCGGCCTATTTCTCTCGATAAACTTTTACATTAATGCTTCAAAGATTTTATATGTTCATGAATAAAATAAATTGAATAAAGTTCCTCATCTTTTAAAGATGTGCGCGATAATACCTTTTTCGTGAAACCAGAAACTTCACCTTTTCGTGGTGTTCTTTAATAGAAAATATTTCGACATATTCAGCTGACACCAGTAAAACATTTTAAAAACTGTCGTTCGAAAGAAACATCGTAAACTAAAGATTGGGACCAACTAGATTGAAATATGCATTAATAATGATAGCCTGCAAGGCACACAAGCGGTGCAGTGACCCATATTTCTATACGCTTAGGTTTCCTAACTAGCTATTACTATTTGCTAAAGGAAATGAAATACTATTTGCTTCCAAATAACTTTTAAATGATTTCATGCCTTGTAGCGCTTACTTCAGTGGTCCTAATGATCCGAAAATTTTGGATGTTGAATTAACGCTTGTATCTTAGCTCCTTCATCTATTCAGTTTTGCTTATCAAAGTGCATTTCATACTCCGTTTAACGTCAGTTAACATCCGTCTGGCTTGTCACACAAGCTTTTCTCTGTGACTAAAACCAAATTTCCTAAAAACTTACATGGAAAATACAAAGAGTATTTTGTATTCGTAACCTGATCTTTCTTTCAAAATTCTCCTTACCGTCCCATAACATCATGAGAAAACTATGTCGGGTATTGTTTTAAGCACTCACTACATTATTATTCATGAAGGAGTGAACCGAAGCGGCGCCAACAATGAGCTATTGATTGCGTTCAGTTTTTGTTAATTGAAATGTTATTCAGGTTGTGGGTTTACACTTTGTTAGGCGAGATCGTGATTCAAGGTAACACACTGTGTTTAGAGTAAGTAAAAACAAAGAGAGAGCAAATCTATTTCTGGATGTTAATCCACCAGTGTAAAATTCAGCAAATACTTATTAAAATATTAACTGTGACAAATGTCGCAACAGACTTATTATATCGACTAGCGCAGATGTAACATAAATAGATATGCATCTTTCTGAGAAAAGCAACAGAGAATTGTTGCCAATTGAAACTAGTGCACAATGCAGTAACTAGAACTCTTAACTAATATTTATCTGCATCAACCACTTAAATTCTGAATCAAAGCTCTTGTATAACAAGCATCCAATATTTAACAAACAATATGGCTCATCGCAATGTCAAATTAAGTTACCATATTGCATACGAAATGCATCATCGTACACCTACGTGTAAACGTAACACCTCGGCCTATCATTACATCACGCGATCCAACCTGGATGAGTCACCCAGTGGGCGATGGCAACCGGTCCCAGGCAGAATGTAGACCGTTTTTACCGGCCCTATTGGGAAAATATTCTGCACATTTTGTAATTTGCTGCTCGCTAAAGTAACTCGTTTGGAAGTCTATGCCCTTACTTGTGGTGTTGATCAATCAGTTGTGCCATCAAAATTATTGAACGAGGAGTATATTTTGAGTTGCTTTTTTGTCCCTTACCGTACATAACTGAATTGGATAGTCAAGGCTCTCCAACTTGACCGACAAGCTTCTGTCTCCATATTATTATGAAACTATTAATTTTGACATGAAAAGATCCGTTCATTACTACAGAACTGTTTGGTAAGGCTTCATAACGTGTTCAAATACCGCTTATGTTTCTACTACTTTTACTTTCTTAACTTTAATTTGTATGATTTTTTTTTCATAATAAAATTGCTAGCCTAGATTTCTGAACACTGATAAAAATTCACTGTCTAATTTACATCTATATTATCTCAGCTGATTTGCAATGCTATAGACACTGATATTTTATACCGTGACAAATAACTTGGTATTGTCTACCGTCAGTATTGTCTGTGTATCTCTGATTACATCTATAATTATTTCAAACTCTATTCGGATTTTACTTTTCGTTACACTTTACTTTCACTAAGCAATCAATTATATGGAACGAAATGCTCGCAAAGGCTTGTCAGAATTCTATGATTTATACCATCTCCGTTAAGTGTTTGTGGAAACGTGTATTTTTGTTTTAATCTTTGTATTACTGCGTCTTTGTTTAATGTTGCATATAAATGTTTATCGATCTTTTACGTTACCGACTGCTTTTATAGGGTTTCTCATAATCGTGTGCTAACCTATATCTTGTATGCATTACTATTTTTTACTTTTAATGTGCTAATCTTGTGTGCTCAAGTAACCTTTGCTTGAATGCAGATTAAGATTCTTATCATACTAAGCATTATGAAACGAAGCCAGACTATTACAAATAGGTAAAAGATAAAGATAGATGCTTAACTATTTGTAATGATAGTAAAACGACTTGACGCACTAATGAAATGTTTAACACCAGCTTTTTACTGCCGCTACTGATACAAGGAAAAGCTTCTTTACATAATCGTAAAGTATCACATAATATTAAGAACGTTTGGTTAACTATCCTATGAACAGGATTCATTTCTAAGAACTTCTAAATGATATAAATTAAAGCATCAATTGGCTCATACACAGCAAATAATATGAATGTTCTAAGGAACTCTGCTGCATTCGAATATATGAGTAAACCAATTGCCTGGACACAAAATTTAAACGCATCCAAACCGGCGCCACTTAAGCGATAGCACTTTGTAACTAAATCTTGGTCATTTCTGTATTATTGGTCTTAATAGCTTGAATGCGGTAAGAGAATGTTCCTTTTGCCTCGCCCACATTCACTTGTCTTAGTAGACTGTCTTGGACATCCCACTCGGTATATTTGTATGCTACCGAACCTCCCTATGCCTTTTGCGGACGTTAGATGAAGGCTTGCGGTCAGTTATATTCATTCATATTTGCATACAAATACGTTGACTTAATTTTTTTTCCGTTTGTATTGTTGTTACCAAGTGTGGCAGAAGCTTTTACGACTTAAAGGTCTCGAGATTATTAATTTCTCTTGAGCGTATATCAAATATCGAGCGATTCTCAGCAATTTACCTATTTTAATTGATAGTGTGTTCTTTTTTCCTAACACTCTGAACAAAATGGCTTGGCTGGAATATTTATTCCTCAGTGTTAGTAGTTTTGCAAAAGAAAAATCTCTTATCCAAAACACAGAACTCAACGAAGTAAATTTCGCAGCATTACGCAGCAAAACAGAAACTTATCTCCTCCCATCAATCAGCTACTTCCGAGCCCAAAATCCAGGCCGCGGTTTCCTTTCAATCTTCACGCCATATCATCATGATTGTCCCTATGGTACTTGACCCCATCCGTATCGGAAATTACTACCACTTCCATAGGAACTGAGGTCTGACAACCTTTTATGGTTATTAATGAGCCTTCTACTTCATGGCTGTCGAATCTTTACATCATTTTCGCTGTATTAACTTCCTCTATTTCAAGGTTGATTATAATGTAAACGAGCTTATGTAAGAGTTTATGTAATGTGCGTTATTAATTTTTCGTGGTGGCCTCGTAGTTTAGAGAATTATACATAGACGTTTTTAACATTTTATGAACTTTCTTTATTTTACGGCTAGTTAACTTTATACTTAACTAATAGGTACGGTATAGCCTTATACCTAAGCATTTGTGATATGCGAAGAATTATGACTAAATGTAATGGTGACCTTTTTTAATTTGCAAATATTCCAAATTGTAAAGCCATGAATTGATTTACATTCGAAAGGGTAAACTTTTCCATCTCAAGACATAAATAATTTAAAATGTACAATTCAACATGGCGCCTACTATCCACTGAATGATAATTCCAATATAATATATTCCATGCAATCGCAGATATACGTCTTCACTGCTTACGATATAATTGCTATCATTACCGAGGCTTCATTGATCAGGGAGGTCATATTCTATGTACCTTACTATCTCTTTCTCACTTCTTTGAAAACTAATTTACTGCCATCAACAAATCATAATTGATGGGTTATTTAGTTTTCATCGTGAGAAGAGTTTATTGCTTATACAGTTATTGACACATATACAAAGTAAAAGTCATTCGCCAAAAGACCATGTTATGCTGTTTTTATGCAAGATTTAATTTCAGCATTACACAATTACATCATTTTATTTGTTTGCTTACGGTTATTACATAATTTCAGACATTTTTATGTCTTAAAATCTTATCTTCTACATTAATTACATGTTCATTCTTTGAGACCTTTACTTGCTTTACCCATGCATTACTGTGTGTTGTCAAAACGTTCTCAAAAAAATCCTTTGATAATATTTAAAGCCTGGGAGTACCTATTATCCGTAGTATAAACGTTATACTATGTTGGTTACTTTCAATTTTAATGGCAACACTTACCATGTTCATTGTTTGGTACTGTGTCATCATTACTCATCATTCACTGTCAGTTTTCTCTTATTTATGTTAATTAATTAAAATTAGATTAGGTTGTTGACCTCACATTAATTTTATGAACCATTCTGGTTGCTCGCTTCTTTTTTTATAATTCTATCTAATGCACTTTTGAAAACGTGATTCAGAACATAATTGATGATCTTGACAAAAGTAATTTTAAAGTTAACATTAAAGATCTTATTGTTTTGGAAATCAAATCATTGGTGATTGCCGATTAACTATGTGACAGATTTCGATTGTCACTGCAGTCAATCACTATAAAGTTTTATTTCAACAATCAACCAGGCGTACCTATTCAATCAAATTACTTCAGTGGGTGGAAATTATAGTCCTTGGAATTCCAACACAGTTTTTGTCGATAGTTTATAAACTATCATTAGCAATTCTGTTTCTTAACTAAGCAACTGATATAGTTTCTAATTAGTTTGGCAGGGTTACAAAAATATTGTCTTTGTGCACGCAATAGAAACTGTTTTAGTTTAATTAAGTAAGAAATTAATACCCTCAGAAACTTGGAATAATAATACGTCAACAAAGGTAATTTTTGCAGCAGTCTCAACATTTAATGATTTGCTTATACAATGTTACCAAATGTAAAGCATTCTTATGCCAGCGTGATTACCTGCATGCAAATTCAAATAGTTATGAAAAGAAGAACAAGATAATACTGGTCTTTCGATTCCAAATGGTAAATTCTTAAATTGTGTTTACACAGAACTTATCTCGGCCATAACCATTCTCATATCACAAAAAAGAAGAACCTCCTCACCGGATCAGGGAACTTGTAATCTTCAAAGAATTTCTCGTCAAACAAGATTCGCGTTCACACAGATGAATTACAAGCTACATTCATTGTTACACTTCTTATGATATGACAGATACATAACATGTCGTAACTCCATTGTTGTGTCGTATTAGGTAATACATTGTTTCCGCCTATATTTTTTGGATCATAATATAATGTTTTTATTATTAATGCTTTTGTTTCGTTTGAATTAGATGTTATAACACTATCATCTTCTCGTAGCCTTTCATGAGTGTCGAGGTTTGTGACATCATGAATTAGATTTTTGTTTTCAAATTCCCAAATGAAGACTACTTAACTTAATGTTCTATCAACTTTTCTTCTTCATTCAATTAGTTTAGTTAGAAAATCCTCTTCATTATTTTATGAGACAAACTCCAAAAGCGTAGGTTTCAATTCTAATATAAATTCCAACAGCCTTATTTCAGTTTCTATAGCATATACATGATTAGTACTAATGACTTGTTTGCGTGAAAATGTTTGCCTCAATTTATTTCATAAACTAGCTGAAATTGTTAACGACGTTCATCTTGCCAAATGTATAATAACGATATACTACAATATTCCATTCTAAAAGCTTAAAATGATTTAATTTATTCATAAGTTCTTTCTCAAATTTTATGACAAGCCTTTTAATATCGAATTCTATTTAAGCCACTCGATTTAAAAAATATGGTAATACATACATTTATGATTCGGAGATCAACGTACTTTAGGTGCATGATTTTCTTTAAAAGTAATATTCTTGCGCCACACTAAAAGTGTATAAAGGAATTTTCGAAGAGAATTGTAAATTTTAAGCATAATTGTTACAAGTACGAAAAAAGTATTTATGTCGACATTGACTTGCTCAGTACTAAACCCTTGACTTTTAAAACTGGCCAGCCTACGGAGGTCATTTCTACATAAACATTTATTCATTTATACATCGTAAAAGACTAGCTATCGGAAACTCGTAAAATATAATTATTTTCTCCGTTGTAATGAACGTTGTTGCCTCTGAGTTTGTATGACGTGCGTAGATGTCGTAAAACTACATGTGTTCCTGTCTACTGAAATGTTTATTGGATTTCATATTGATGTTATTTGTAATCGATTCTGAAACTATACTGGAGGCAAACCGTGAGCCCAAAATTAATGGGACTGATTTAAAATTTAATGTTCTAACGGACGTAAAGCCAAAAATTTCACTTAATAAGGAACCTTATCGTGTGAGTGCATCTGGTAAAATCCTCATCAGATTATAAGAGTTCTGTAACCAATCAAAGACAAGAATTAACAGGCAATAACTGATACAAACACAAGAAGTGTACAGACATAATGCTAATATAAAATATTCTGTTACGCTAATACAAAAATTCTACTGACAAATCAGAATCCGTATCAATTAGCTAAATAATCCATCCTTGAAAGAATCTAAAATGGCGTGTTCTGTCCACACAATGCGTGTCAACATGCTTCATTTTGGAATGCGTTAAGATGTAGACTATCTCAAATATGCTCATCAGTGGTTGAGAACTAATTGCTGTCTCATTGTTACTCGGCATTGACGTCTTTACGATGATGTAGAATTTGTAAAAAGTTCCCATTAAACAACATTTAGACGATAATGTATCATTAGCAATTAGTATAATTTTTTAAATCAGTGTTTTTTTCTGAAGATGACGTAGCAAGATTACATGTCAGTGGTCGTCACGTAGATTTGAAAACACTAAGGTCAAAGGTTTCAAATGGACCTGTGACGGTTTCTTCTGAGAAGTCAGAAGCTAGCATTGTTCCAAAGAGTTGGCCACAAGGATTAAAACTGTCAAGGAACTCCTTGGACAAAACTTTTACTAATGTTGACTAGGGCCTATTTTCGGACGGATTGTTCTGTTAATACGACACAGTTGAACCACAATTTCATTCAGTCACCATACGCGTAACCCAATTATTACGTCAATAAGCTACAGTGTCTCGTTGCCGAGCTACAAAGACCCAAGGGACATTTATGAGCTCACGTTACGTGGGCATTAGGGTACCCTTCCATACGACTTTACCTTACCTTAGACCATAATAGAGAGGACAATGGGGACGGGAAATACGTTATCCTTTTTTGAAGTTGATTAATAAGTAGATTTATGTAATACTGCTCACATTTATTTAGTTGTCCTCTATATTGAATCTATTTTGTCGATCAATCATGCGACCACACGCAGCGGGCGCACCAATTTGCTCTATGTGTGCTAAAATAATACTATGTTTGTCGTATGTATTACTGGTGAGTTTGCGGTGGGGGATAATGACGTTGGATAGTTAAATTAATACTGTTACTATTTGTTTTCTGATGATGACATAAAAATATTCAAATATTGTAATGAGCTAGATAAAGGTTAACAGAAATTGTTCTGGTATATACGGACTAATAGTTCCTGAGATTAGCGCATTCAAATAATACTAAGAAACTTATCAAAGATCTGTATGTTTATTTTTGAGTATTCCAAATATCCCACATTTGATCATGGATTCATTGTGTGGGTATAAAACAAGACCCATGTATTTGGTATTCCGTAACTTCTCGCAAAAAATGAAACCTTACATGGCCAAATGTTCTAAATTGTATCTAAAGTTTAGCTATAAAATTGATCATTCCTGCGAATAAAGAAGTTCTGTGTATATCGCCGATATTACGAAACATGTTCCCAGTAGAAAATGGAGATAGCATTCGTTTTGAAGGTCGCACACCGGAGCCAAGAATACGAGTGCCGCATTGCAGCCTAGATGCACTGACCCGGCCGGTGCAATACTCAGAATTATATATAGGTTAACTGTCGATTACCCACGTTACCGTGTCGCAATTTTGCAATATGTACTACACAAACATTTTAGAACAGATGGGATGTGTCTTGGTTCTGATAAACAGCCAAAACCTTTTGGTAATTCTAATTTTGTAATGTGTCATGTTAATTTTTTCTTTGATTTACATCAGTCTAAAATGTCACTTCTAATTATGATGGTGCTGGACGCAAAAGCGAGTCACTTGATTGTAGTCGGTTTTTTCTCGAGATTTATATTCATGAGATTTATAATAATAGAGAACTTCTTTGGCTCAGTTGAAATTTGAACTCAAACCAAAATAAATACACGTAATAAGAAGTTGATTGACATCTGTTCGTTCGTCCAGTCATTGACACTAAGCTGGAACATTTTGGACTCCTATATATAGTTTCAAGTGGTGGAGTTCACTCTTATGCTTTGTGTACAGCTGAATCCTCCCACTGATACCTTCTTGTGATAATATGAACTCCACTTGAAAATGTTTAAAGACTACTGCGTGAGAGGTCATACTTATTTTTCTCTTTTAAATGATTCTGTATATTCGTACCAAATATATCCGCTGCTTTGCCTCATTATAATAACTATCTATTCTTATTGATTTTATTTGAAATACTATTGCAGCATTACTTATACAACATCAAATTACACTTTCCGCGTTCGAAGTGAAAGAAAAATATTGTTCAACTTCTAAAGTCTACAGAAACTATTCGTTGCATTGTCTGAATAATGTTTATGTCCGAAGACAATGCACTTAGTGATATTGCTATCTTTAACTTAACGGCAAGCTACAGTGCAGTCCAGGACTGCACTCACCTAATCAGGTATTGAATGGGCCTTTGTTTTCTATTCTATCTTTAATTAAAATTAATTCAGTATATCTTTGTTACGATTAACATTGCAACAGTATACAAAGTTGATGTATTATTTCTGTTTTCAAGATCATATCAACCAACTATGTTTTCCAGTTGTTTACCTTCCGAGGAATTATCAATCTTGACAAAGAGGAAGTACACAACTTTGGCTTTTAAAGATTGTTAGACACCAAGATAAGCCCTATCTTATTCTTTCGTCCTAAGATCTTGTTCTCTCAAATCTAGATGTAGCCTGATGTTTTACCGCAATTCTTCCACTTTCACTTTCCTATCACTTTGCAAGCACTGCTCGTGTTTAATTAGCGTGGTAAAACGCTTTGAGAATACTTTTTCATTTGATGATGTAAAAGTATTAGTTTGCCACAAGATAACTACTGGTTTCGCCAACAGATTTATCAATTACAAATGAACACTATATTATTTTCGTCATTCAAGAATATGCATGTCATTGCGAATTCGGCGAGACAAACAGAACATTATGTCATGCAGCAAAATTAAATGCAGCTCAGGTTTGTTGGGAGAAAAAAAATTGCCTTTATCAATATTTTCTTCGTAGGCATCATTGAAGCCACTTACTTTTTCGTGAAAATGCAGAGAAAATTATTATAATACGCATGTCATCGTGATTCGAATTAATCATTGAATAGCTTATAAGGAAAATATCAGCCACTGAACAGCATAGAAAACTATCACTTCTATTTTTTATAGTTTAGAGCTCACGCCTGCAGAATTCAGCAGAACTACTTGAGCATGAAGTATAAGATGTCAATAGACTCAGTGATGCACGCGTTGATTTCTAAGCACCTGCAATAATCGGTGAACGTCCTCTATGCACCCCATCTATCACGCTGGTCTCGACCATACCGGTCTAGACGGGCCGTCTCACTCCAATTACAATAATGGCCGGGTGCATCGCGAAATTCCATAACACTTTCACCACTGTAAGTGGCTTTGCTTTCATGTGCCTAATGGCTAGAGAGTATGCTCTTGTTTTGTTTTATTGTTCGAAATGATTAATGTTTGCCAGCTTTTTTCTCTCTTCCATGTTACTTGATGTTACGTCTGATGATGATATTTTTTTCATTGTTACGTGATACGTTAATTATTGTTTTGTCACATGCAATAATTCTCAAGTAGTTGAGTGCAGTGAGGAGAGTTATTTTCATATTACCATTTATTAGGAATTTAAAAGTAATTTTTTAGAACTTTTTTATTATAGCCTTTGTAACAGAGCCGTCTTAAAACTTAAAGAACCCTCGTCTTTCCCTCGTTTTATTTACAACTTCCCCGAATGCTATTATTGCATCGTTTAAATCGTTAGCGGTTTACTTTGCGTCTTCGAAAACTAATATGCGTTCTATTTTTATCGTTCCCTCTTCCTGTACGGTTGTCACAGATCCAAATCCGTCATTTGTTCTCATACATCTTCCTCTGTCACAGCGTGGTTTTAGAAACTGCGGGATATATTCTACGATTGTTTGTTAAACCTTGGAGGGTTAGGTGACAAGGGCTATCAGTTTCAGTCGCCAATGATTCTATTTTCGAAAACTTTGTGAATTGTTCATCGGTTCCTAATTAATTGGGCTTGAAAAGTTATTTATTTTAGCGTTGTCAGACTTTCAGATATATTATGTTACTCGTGCACTGTTGTAACTGTCATATTTATCTATGCTGTTGAGTTTACTAGCAAATAATTGTTCCATACCAATTGCGATTTCGCATTGTGTTTATTAACCCTTGATTTCTCATTTCCATTCCAACATACTCACATGAGCAATATTTAAATTCCTTTCAAATTACCAACAACAGTAACTTCCATATTCGTTTAAAATGCGTATCAAAATAAATTTCGTTTTACAGTGTAATTTATTGAGATAGGTTTCCATAAATGTAAAATTATTTCACCACAAATTATAATAAAGAGTTGCAAAACTGCAGTTATTGGTAAGTTTCGATCCCCAATCTATTTGTGAGTATAACGGCCGTACATTGTTGTTACCTAGATTTGGGTCTGTGGCCACTTTATTGCTCCTACGCGTGTATACTAGAACTTCGTGAACGAAATGGTTTAGAACGGCTTTTTGCTAACGTTTTCACTTACGTAACTAGTTCGACGACCCAAACCGTTTTTGGTCAACTGTTTGTTTATGGTTTTTGTGTTAGTTATCTCACCTTGAATTTAACTGCCGTCTACCTTTTGCCTAAATGATTGTTGGAAGATAATCGGAGAAATAAATAAATTAAATAATAACTTCGCCCACCATTGCTGAGATCAAAGTATTTGGCCAAGGCCTTATTGGTTTTATGACTGACTTGAATCATCCGCCGTGTTTCTAAATGAAGCGTTATCTTTAGATCAGTCTCGTCTGCATTAGAAGCTTAAGTCAATGTTTTGCTTAACTATGAAACGCACACTTGTATTTTTTTTGATACGTTAGATGTTTTCAGGGAAATAGGTCTTACCGTCGAATTAGCTGACATCCTCCCGCTGTTTTCACTTGAAAGAGCTCTTGTTTCTACCTAAAATATCATTCGTAAAAGAATTTTTTGCAAAATCATCATTGATTCTCCAATAGCGCTTGAGACCGCGAAGTAAAGAGCCATCGAAAAACAGTCGAAGTACCGCTCGGGAACTGGGTCGAGGGTGGTTGGAATAACTACCAAGTTGTTAGGTTACAACCCTTAGCAAGAGTGCTGAAGTTAGGAAGTAAATCTTCATGTCTTTTGTTGCGTATGTAGAATAGAGAGTGCTGCTAACATTGAATGACAAAGTTCAAATTCTTAACTTGTGAATGAATAATGTTACCTTATCAAAACGTGTCATGGTTTCCTTTACGTAGAATTTAATGACAAGAATTTCATTCATGAATGTAGATTGAAGTGAATTTCCAAATTGGGAATGTCAATACCTAATATAATTGTTCTGGCTTGACGCCAGGGCTAAGTGCTTTCAACGAGTCGTCACTTATCTCCGTTTGTGCATCATCGACAGCTTGTCGAGTGCTGCTTCTTTTTATGGGCCAAGATTTCTCGACAGAACTTTGGAATACATCGTAGTGATACGTAGGCATACAATATCAAAACTGCCTTGTATTATTGAAAGTAAAGATTCCAGAGGTTCAGGTGTCATTATTATATAACGAACTAAACAACAGTATAATTTCTTGGAAACTTTCAGACATTTTGCAAAATAACTGTACCGCAAATGGGTAGTCCATTTCTAGAAAACTTATCTTTTCTGAAAGATGCAATTCGAGATTTAGAAGCCCGGAGTCATAAAACGCTTTAATGCTGAAACATTTTTTTACTGTAAATTAAAATCTTGCATCTCCTCAAGTAACGAAAACATACACACGATAGCAATTACAGCAACATATATTCGCAAGGTTATCAAACAGCATCGCATGGCCAGTTGAATCTCTCTTAATAAGGCTCATGTTACTACGCGTACGTACTGCAAACACTCAATAATCTTTGTATTGAGTAGGAATGACTATTTAAATGTTCATTGAATTAAAAATTCTCTGATCTATGAAGGACTATCACCACAACTGTTGAAGTAATAGCGTGTGTAGCTGTGTTGCGGTTTGGAGGGTATATGTGCCAATGGCATTATAGGTACGGAAAAACTTAGCATCAACACTGCAAATTACTAATATTACTGCGTACATAAAAACTTGAGAAAACATACCCATGTTGATTCAGTTTATCAAATGAAAGCATAATAAACGTAGTCCCGTTTATTTTCGCTTAATGTATATTCTATAGGACCTTGACTTAGTCCAATATAAATAGATAACGCTATTTCTACGAGACATTTACGAGCGTGCACCAAAATGTACGAGTCGTATGTTTAACTCAAACGATTCTACTGCGTTCTGTTTCACTACAATAGAATGTAGGCAAATACAGGCTTACGGCGCTAATTAACTTCACATTGACCTAATTAATACGCTACGAGGAACACAAAATTTTTCGTAGCCTCCATCTACATAAAAATTTCATTCACAAACTTTATTTTAAGAGTATGTGTGAAATATATCAAGTTCTACACACTACACATATACTCTGTACAATGATCGTCGCAGTTTGGCGCGCTTCCAAATAAAAGAGCTGAGAATTACAGACCACCATAATAAAATTTAAACCTGTACCTCCCATGAGGGCCCTTCTAAATTCGCCATAGTGTTGACCTAATTCGCTTTCAATCTGGAACGATCCAGCGCTGTTTTGTTTATTCGAGGGCAACGCTTTTATAATGGGATTTAGTGTTCGCTACAATGATTTACGAGTGCCAAATATGAGTACTTTTACTATGTAGGACACGGTGGTATCCAATACAGCGTAATCTCGACTACCAACGCCAACACCACTAACATGTTATCCTTCTAGCTTTTAAACATTATGAAATAAACTGTTAAAACAAAGTGCTAAACAAAATGAGTTCGCGGGACTATTATAAAGTGTCTTACATGAACAAAGGGGCTGATCGCTCCAGGGTCTCAGTAGACCACGACGTTCTCGACAACGATACGGAGTTCAACGCGAACCAGTTCAAACTTTACGATGACTTCACAACAGACCTTCGGATTTCCTTCAATCCTCTCCGCCGCAACTTCCACGATATCACCAGGACTGATATGATGATGATGAGGAGGAGGGGTGACCCCAACGATTCAGGTGTTGATATGGAAAATGGAAACCCTCTTGAAGATGTTTCAACTTCAAACGATAGTGATTTGGTAAGTATACGTAGGAGTCGTAGTAGCAATGATTTGGTTACCCTTTTCATATTTTTGCGTTCACACACTGTCACCTACAGTGATGTACCTAAAATTATATGTATCTGGATTTCCAGTGTTTTTAGGAGTCGGTTATATTTTGTTTGTATAAGTTTTTATTAACCTATAGAATAAATATGCGATTTTTTAAATCCTTCGTGCGCTTTAAATCAAGCAACCATGAAGTTTCTCGTTCCACTGGTTACATTTATCTCGTTTGGCTTCGAAATAAATGGGTTTACATATAAAAGTTGCATTTGGCTGGAGCTTTTAAATTGAACTGTGTTTTTCAACTCGAATTTATATGCAGTATTCATAACCTAAATTGGCTTCACTTTACTCTTCATTTTGTGGGTAGAATAAAAATGTTTTGATTTTTATTTTAAACTATTTATGAACTGCAATCAATAGTTGCTATAAATGCCATCAATGCCATCCGGGGCGACGTCCGAATACTACAAAGTACAATTAGCGATCGTCGGCGCCATACCATTGTGCCCACCGGACGGTAGCGCCTCGTCTAGCCATTGTCCGGCCAAGCCAATCGGCATAGGCAACTTGAGACAATACTCTATGACACAATCGCTTGATTTGGAAGGAAAGGGGTATTTTGTAGGGTCGTTGACACGCTTATTTGGAGTTCAATTTTTTTTTTGCTTTGATTCAGAATACTGGCCTAGGGAATTACTTTCCGAAGCCAGATAAAAAGCAAAAAATAGCCTGTCCTTTCTTAGGCTCTAAAGTAACTTTGTACCAAATTTAATTTCGATTCAATAGTATTGGCATGGAAGAATGACAGACAGACAGAGTAACTTACGCTTTTATAAACAGAATATGGATATGGCTGAACTATTCCTAAGAATAGGGTTATTCTGTGTACGATAAACTCATTAATATGTAGTTAGGCTAATCAAAACAATAAAGATTTAAGTCTCTAAGACGCCCTCAAAAATTGCGTACTTCAAACACATTCCCATAGTTACATTCCCATTAAAGTGATCTGATTCAATCTTATTCGAATCTTATTTCATAAAACTAACGATCCAAAGGGAACTTGCTAATAGGACTATATGACGTAAGCGATAAGACTATTACATGGTAGACTGTGACTCATTGTCATGTTATACGCATTATCCCCATACGGGTGGTCAATGTGGTCATACGTGACATACAAACATAATGCGCGCCATACTAGTACGGCTTAATTAAGAATTAGCTTTTTATTTGGTAACATCATCCATATTGTCTGTACGATGAACCATATCGAAAAATAAGTAGAAGCGTAATTTTTATTTTCCTTTGAAACGCATGATTCATTTTTCATCTAACTGCACTTCATGGAGACTCGTTACATTATGTATTCAAACCCCGTTATTGACTTGCCTTGTTGACTGTTAATGTATTTAACTGTAACTCATATATTATGAAGGCTTATTTAATCGTTTAGCACAATATCGTCCATAAGTATTTGCTTCGGAATTAAGGATATTGCACATATGGTCTCGAACAGCGCACGCGCCTACTTTTCGAGCCGGGCCAACCGGTATTTTAACCCGTCCACAAATAAATATGAAGTTAAGTACGCCACGGTTACGTTTTGATCAACTGGCCTTGACCATACATGTAATTTAAGTGCAGTGTTATTTTCGGGCCACATTAATCAAACATTACCTCACCACTAGAAGTCCTTAACCTTGACTCCGTTACCCTTAAATAGTCTGGTATTTAAATTTGTTTTTTTTTCCTCTGTTGCAGTTGGAGAACGAAGTGATGGTAGATCCCTGGAGCAGCATGGACTCCTCGAATTCACCGTTAACTGACTCCGGACCCTCGGCAAGTGAAGACTGCACCCCTTCCACCTCGAGTGAGCCCCATCGCGGGCCTCTAGACGCGTCTTCCCCTCTTTCGCCTGACTCGCGCCGCATACCCAACCCAAAAGATACCAAAACTAAGATTGTCCCCAAACACATTCCTCCAAAATCTTTAGACAAGGCGCGTTCGCGAGACCTCACCCTTGAACTAGAGACCCTAGAGCCCGATCTTATCTCACGCCGGCCACATTTTCTTGACGAAGATTACCAACCGCCGTCCAAATCAAACATCGAATGCCGAATTCCGAAGCCGCACTTTCTTGACCACTCACCGTCGCCTGATGAATTCGACGAACGTAGTGATATCACAAACCCGAACTTCCTAGACGATGATGTTGAAGGCGACGACAATAATGCACAAAAGAAGGCTGGGGCTCTACCAAAGCGACCACAGAAAAACCAGCCTTCGACTTATTCCAGCTCGGAAGATCGGCCGCACAGGACAAGTTACCGAAGCGCTTTACATTATGGGCTAGAGAGTGCGGCTCGTTCAAGCGAACGAGACAAAAGGGCTTCCCAACTGTACAGGGGGACCTGGCCAGGAGAGCGTGACGTCTGGACAGGTCATGATTCCGCCAGCGTTCGCAGTTTCTCTAGTAACGGTTCCGCAGAGGGAGCGCGACCCTCATCTAACTTAGAAAATAAAATGGAATGCGTTTGTTCCTTAATTTCTCTATTAAGTTTGTCACCAGAAAACAACGCTGACTTAAGCGGACCGCTGTTAGACATGAGCCGATCCGTTGAAAGCTGCATAGCCATGCGACAAGCAGGATGCATCCCGTTACTCGTTCAGTTAATACACTCGAAGGTCCCTAGGGAAACTCGAGATCGCGCGGCGAAAGCGCTTCGTAACATAATCCACACACAGACAGATGACAAAGCAGGAAGAAGAGAAGCTAGAGTCTGGAGGTTGTTAGAACAAGTCAGAGAGTACTGTTATGTTTTAGAAGATCTAGTTGAAATGAGAAAAGAAGGAAAAGAGGTTATAGAAGACGATGCGACAAAACATCCAAGTCAGAGCGTAGCAGCTCTGATGAAACTATCCTTTGATGAGGAGCATAGACATGTGGTATGTCAATTGGGAGGATTGCAAGCACTGGCTGCGTTAGTAAGCGGCGACCAGGCGGCACATGGCAGCAGAACTGATGACAACACATGTTTGACTATGAGGAAGTACGCTGGGATGACATTAACAAACCTCACTTTTGGAGATGGCAATAACAAGTCCTTGCTCTGCTCCTTCAAGGATTTCATGCTGGCTTTGGTTGAGCAGCTGGAGTCTCCGAACGATGATATGCGACAGGTACGTTATTCTTTTCGTGGTTACAGTTCTATGGATGTAGTTTAAAAGTTTGCAAGAAGTAAAAATAATCACAAAAATATTCATTTTGCAGGTAACAGCAGCTGTTCTACGAAATCTTTCCTGGAGAGCGGATACAAACAGCAAGCAAGTATTAAGGGAAGTAGGCGCCGTCAAAGGTTTAACTAAAGCCGCAATGACGTGTCAAAAAGAAGCCACGTTGAAGTCAGTCCTCTCAGCGCTCTGGAACCTGACAGCTCATTGCTCAATGAACAAGGTAGCCTTGTGTTCTGTTGATGGAGCTCTAGGGTTCCTCGTGGACATGCTCAGCTATAACTCACCGACGAAAACATTAGCTATAGTGGAAAACGCAGGTGGCATCATGAGGAACGTGTCGAGTCACATCGCCGTTCGAGAAGATTACAGGCAAATTCTCCGTGAGAGAAATTGTTTAAGTGTCTTACTGCAGCACCTCAAGTCTCCTAGTCTCACTGTTGTAAGCAACTCTTGTGGAACGCTATGGAACCTATCCGCAAGATGCCCACAAGATCAACAATTCCTATGGGACCATGGTGCGGTGCCGATGCTTCGAAGCCTTATCCACTCAAAGCATAAAATGATAGCGATGGGTTCAAGTGCAGCCCTCAAAAACTTGCTCAACTCCAAGCCGGGTAAAACGCACATAATCTCTTTAGATACGACAGCTAGGAATATGAATCTTCCAGCTCTTCCTACATTGGGAGCGAGGAAGCAGAAAGCTTTGGAACAAGAATTGGACCAAAATCTGGCCGAGACATGTGATAATATTGAACCGGCGACATCACCGACGACAAGTAATCGGGAAGAGAAGAATCTGTTTACAGCCACTGAAAGGCAAATTGCCATGAATTTGGAGAGACACAGGATGACGTCTAGTTCGCCTCTTATGGGTACATTGACTTCCCAAATATCTTTAAGTCACAGCGCACATTTGGCTAGCTATTTAAGCTGCAGTAACACTTTGTTGAAAGGTGCCCTCGTTACCCGATCCAATACAGGTAGTGCGGGCAACGTTAACAGATCAGAAAGCAAGGACTCAGTCACGAGCACTCATTCAGACTCCGTGTTCGAAAGAGTTATGCGTCCTGGAAAAGTGCCAGTACCTACGCCTCGGAACAAAGACCTGGTGAAGAGTGAAACTTCTAGTGAAACGTTTAAAGGATCCTCGAAACAACACAAAGACAACTCTTTCCTTCGATACCCCACTCAACCACCAATTCCTCCTCCGAGAAGTACTACAGAAATGAGAACAAATTACACAGAATCCGGTTTTGACGTCGACCAGGATTCTTGTGACCAACCCATAGACTTCAGTAGGAAATACTCGGAGACCAAAAATACCGAGTCTGAGGTTGAAAAGCCAAAGGCTGACAACAAAAAGTATTCAAAGAAAGATAGTCCCACCACGTTCGGTGATTATCAGGAGACGGATTTAGACCAGCCGACGGACTATTCGTTACGTTATGCTGAACACCAATCGGAGACTGGTTCAGACTTGTCCGAACCACCAGGTCCTTCCGTCCACGAGGACACCATCAAACATTTCGCTACCGAAGGCACTCCTTACGAAACTCCGGCCATCTTCTCAACAGCTACTTCAATGTCTGATTTGAGAGTGATCGGGAAGGACAATAAGAAAGCCGCGACCACTGCCAAACCGAACCCAGAGGCAATGACGCATTCTGATGAAAAGGACACTTGCTCCATCGAAGACCCGCCAAACATCGACAACGATAGAGCAGCTTCCACGCCGCAGCCTATCTCTGTATCTGAACCAATACCTGAAAAACGAGAAGTTTTTGACAGTAAGTTCAGCTCGGGGATGATAAGTCCTGAAAAGCCTGTGAACTATTGCGATGAGGGCACTCCCGGATACTTCTCTAGAGTCAGCTCTTTGAGCAGTCTTGGGGAGCCAACAGAAGAGGACTGTCTGGCTAAGAGGAATGCTATGGCGACTATCAACGTGGACCCAAGTCCTCCCGAGCAAAGTACCAGCAGTTCCGCTAAGGACAAAGAAGGTAATCCCTTATATCTTATTAGATAACAAATTATTGTGAAAGGAATTGCGAAGAGCAACGGATTAAAAAAGAAAGTAATCCCATCCGAGCTTCTTCTTATCTTTCTCTAATCCAATGCTTTTTTCTTCTTATCCATATCATTTTCATCAAATAAGTGAGATGTGGTGTTAGTTCTACTACTTTTTCTTCTAAGTGGGGAAGGGTTTGACGTTTAAAAGTTTTGATCTATCAGCATTATTTGTTTTTTTTTTTACTGTTAGAAGTCAAGGAACATTTCGTCTTACTGACTTGAATAAAAACTTCCCAGGTTCTAAAGCAGTGACTTTCGCAACGGAACCGGTGTCGGTGTGCACGGGTTCAGAGCCAGCGTCGGCTAGGGCTTCGCCTCCCGCTCAGCGCTTCGTGGAAGACACGCCCCTTATGTTCTCGCGCTCCAGTTCGCTTGGATCACTCCCCGAGTGCTCGCAGCAAGATGATCAGGGGTCTGTGGTGTCTGAAGTTAGGTAAGTTAATCTCTAATACATTGTTCAACATCCGAGCACAAGATTAGCTATACTTGTATACATTCATCCGTCTTTTTTTAACGTTAAACACTTAATTTGCTGAGTCACACACAACCAAAATTTTCACAAATCTTTTCAATACTTGCTCTCCATGTTTATCAATTAGATTTATTAAAGAAATTCAAAAAGTACTATTATAACAATTAATCAAGGTAATAGTTACAATACAAAACACATAATGACACTGGTAGTACACGTATTGGAAAAAAAATATCTCTCACAAAAAATACAATGTACCTTCGTGCAGCCGCCTGACGTCGGGCTGCATCTCGCCGAGTGAGATCCCCGACTCGCCGGGCGCCAGCGTGCCGCTCTCGCCGCGCGCCCGCGCCGCGCCCCTCACCGCCATGTCCACGCCGCCACAGGGTAACGTCTCCTCCGACTAGCATTTTCCCAACTATGTTGGGGTCAGTTTACTATTTCATCATCATCAGCCTTTTTATCGTCCCACTGCTGGGCACAGGCCTCCTCTCACACTGAGAAGGATTGAGCGTTAATCACCACGCTTGCTCAATGCGGGTTGCAGTTTACCGCTTAGCAAGCGTCAAATAGGCCATTCTGGATACACTATCGATTCCAGCCTATCTGACCTTCTCAGTCCAGCTCCCAGGAATCCCGATACCCCTTTATAAGACTGGTTGTCAGACTTGCTGGCTCCACTATTAACAATGTTCAAATGACAGCCAGGACTCACCAATTTAACATGTCTTCTGAAACACGTAGTTTATATCCTAGATGTCTTAACTAATCACTGTTTTATTCCTTAGAGCCCTGCGTAGGCTCGGTGTTCGAGGAGCGCGTGTCCCGGTTCGTGGTGGAACACACGCCGGCGCAGTTCTCTGCCGCCACCAGCCTCTCCAGCCTCACCATTGATGACGAACCCAAGTTGCCCAAGGTTAGTACGATACATAGATACGAGACAATAGTTGAAGAACCAAAGTTACCCTTCTTAATCAGGGATTTAAAGAACTTGAGGAACAAAGTCAACAAATTAATCAAAATTTGTGAAATACCGTAAATTATAAACGGTCGCCTTTTTTGCTGGGCAGTCTTCACATAGATCTCAAAATTGATGTCAAGGAAACTAGCAGCAGCATTTCTAATCATTTTTTGGACACAGAAGGATTCCTTTTTCCTTGATACAAAAACAAAAAGTACCGAAACCGAAATTGACAAATATTAAAATGCCCTATATTTTGTATTACAGCAATCATTGAAGTTGTTGCCAAGAGTGACTCACGAGGAAGAAATCGATACATCACCTAGCAATAACCCAGATGACGTGTTACAGGACAACAGAAATAGGTACCAACATTATCTTAAGCTTTATCTTTTTGCTAAACTTATATGGCAAGAGTTTTTGACCTAAGCCGTTGTTACCAAATAATACGAACTCGATGCTTCTTTTTTCAGAGACCAAATGCGGGTAATGCGGTCATCGAACACAGTTCCTATTGAACCTTTAAGAGGTAATAACTAAACCAAAACAATATAAATTACTAGCTTCGTGCGACTTCATCTGCGTCCCGTGGGAACTACCTCGCAAACATCGATAAAAAGTAGTCTACATCATTATCGAAGGTTCTAAGCCACTTTTCTACTACCAAATGTCGGCTCAAGCGGTTCAGCCACCTTGGGGCTGCGGGTTTTTCGCTAGAGATGCCGTAGCCCTAGCACATAGGGACCTCCAGAAGAAACATAGTCTTCCTCCAGCTCTACCCTCAGTGGGAGGGGGTCATTTAATGATTTCCCAGGAAAAAAAAGCGCTTTAGCCAATTCATTGACAATTGGATAACAAAAGTTTGTTTTTTTCTATAGGAACTCAAACCCCAGGCGAAGTTTGCAAGGTATACTTCACAGAAGACACGCCCGCCATTTTGTCGAAAGCCGGCAGCAATTCGAACTTGTCCGCTCTGTCCATTGACTCTGCGCCCGCGCCTCAGTCGCACGATTTGCACGAAGAACATGATATACACGACTCGCGCGACATGCACGACGCGCACGATACGTCCGACAGCTCGAATTTGAGCGACGCCGGCGATTTGTTGGAGGAGTGCATACAGAAGGGTATTGCTAAGGTACGTCATAAAATACCGAAAAATCACTTTGGCAAGTTTTTTTTTTTTTTAAATTTAAATTGTTCGTTAATTTCAATAGTTCAAAATTTAAAAAATTGCCATCGGAACAGTTTGGATAGTATTGTTTTCAATTTCAATAAAACCTCATCATCGCGACTTATTTGTTCATAGGTGGTGAAGAACAAAGGGCCGACGTCTGACGCCAACCCTTATAGAGATGAAGTTTACGTAAGTCCTGTTATCTATACTTACGCACTATACTTCTTTTGAAAAAAGAAAATATCCCTGACTAATCTATCTGTTATTAAATTTATAGCGATCACTGCCACCATACTTGCGTTCGTCGACAGAAACTGTCAGAATGTCTCATGAGTTCGCGAGGAATGTTCGAGACAGGTGAGTGTGAAACACAGGTTTAATTTTATTTAAAATTATAAAAGTAAGAATCTATAAGAGTGAACAGGAAGGGAGAGTAATTTTTTTTTCTAAGTATGGATGAACCAAGATGACGGAATAGACTAACACAAGACAAAATATATTGCTATCGGCATTATTCCAAAAAAAAAAAAATTAAGTAATTCAGTTACCCGGTATAGCTTCATTCTGAGTGAACTCTAAATGAATGTTTGTCTGTGTTGCAGTCGGTCGGGCAGCTCAAGTCCGCCGCCGCCGCCGTTGCCGCCCAAGCTAACGCATGCGACCGCGCCGCCCAGGCCACCCGCACTTGATGACGGTATGTTACCAATTATTTTGATAATTTTTCTTAGAAAACAAAATTATTTATGCATTTTTTTTTTTATTTGAACAAAAAGAACACAAAGATGTGTGAGAAAAAATTATGCCGGTAAAAAACCCTTGGAGCTGCTGCTGTTGAAGTTGATGTCCCGAATGAACCATTGGATTGTCACGAATAAAATTTTCCAAACAAATAGTTTATGTGATAATATTATGAGTCCAATATTTTTGCTTATGTATAAATTAATATTCGAAAGTCGTTTTTATTGTTGCAGGTCGGAGGTATGAAAGTCGTCTGCCAATAAAGAATGCAGGTGGCTCACGTGATCGACCACGAACGGCAGACGTCGTCAACCTCGCTAGAAATGATTCATTGTCTTCCCTGAGTCTGGATTCGTTCGGCTCCACCGACCGCGAGATCTTCGAAGAAACTGTCAAGGCTGGCCTGTCCAGTGTGAATCCTAGAGCTAAGTATTGTAGTGACGAACGTACGAGAGCGCATTCGGCCGAAGGAGTCGCCGACACCTCGCGACGTGATCGAGTGCCGCGTTCCCTAGATCGTGCTTCCGCGCGGGCCAGGCACGAACCCGACCAGGGTAACGTCCGCAGCAGCCGCGCGAGGAGGCGGCGCTCGCCCACCGGCGGCGCGGCGCGGTTGGAGCGCAGCACGTCTCTCTCGTCACTCAGTAACGAGTCCTTCGGGTCCACCGACCGCGAGGTGTTCGAGCGCAGCGTGCAGCGCGGCATGGCGCGCCGGGGCGAGGCGCGGCGCGGCCGCTCGGACGACCGCCTGGAGGCGCGGCGGCGGCGCGGCGCGCTGGCGCGGGCGGGGGCGGGGGCCGGCGCGGCGGGGGCGGGGGCGGGCGCGGCGCGGGCGGGGGCTGCGCGCGCGCTGCTGGAGGAGGTGATAGCGCGGGGCGCGCGCCGACAGAAGGCAAAAAACGTGCCCCCGCCGTCTGCGGGACGCGCGCCCGCAGGCGGGGGGACAAGCACCCGCGCCACACCTGGCTGTGACGGCACGCCGCCGCACCTCGCGCGCAGCAACGAGCGCCTCGCGCCGCGCGACCTCGACGCCACGCTCTCCGACCCCGACCGCGACCTCGACCGCTCCAACGAGTCCTACGCCGACGTGCCCGACGACTGGAGCGACCACGCCGACGGCGGCACCCTCACTCGCGAATCGAAACCGAACAGACTCGAGTGGACGGACATCAAGTTCGCCGCCAAGCCACCGGACGATCTACCGCTACAAGACGACGCGTCCAAACGCGACACCGACACGTGGAACGACAACACTTGTCCCGATGACGTCACCTTCCCCACCATCAGCGGTTCCGTACACATGGTATCTTCTATCCGAAGCGAGGTAGCCGACCACAACACGACGCTACCAGACTTGCTCGAGAAAAGCGAGGCACCCACGATGGCGTTCTCGAGACCAGACTTAACCAATAAACTGGAGTTAGATAGAGAAATACCTCAGTCCCCAATCGTCATGATAATGGACACAGATCTAGATACTGATCGGCTAATGCTAGACAGTGTACCTGAACCTAGTTTCACGTCGCTTGTCGACGACGGCGAACAAAAGTTTGATTCAATACTCTCAGCCGCTATAGAGAAAGAAGCTGCAAGGTTGGCTGCCCAATTGAAAAGTTCTCACTATGGGATGGAGACCAGTGTGACGTCCCTCACGTCTCTCGACCTAGACAACGTCAAACCTCCATCAAATCTCGGCAGTTTACTTTCGCTCAGTGCGTCAGGCCAATGGGACGAGACTTCCCAAGTCTCGAAGAAATCGCAAAAGAGTCGAAAAAAGTCGCTTCCTGTAGCTTTAATGGTGAAACGAGCCCTCAGTAACTCTATGAACCAAGGCAGCTCCGAACACTTAGACAGCAACCCTGTCAGCTTCCTTGACAACGTAAAGCCTCCTTCAGAAATGGAAAACATTGACATGGAGAGCAGCATGGTCTCCATCTCCAGTATAGTGTCGGAAGTCGCAGAAGTCAGGGACCGCACTCCAGTCGTGTTCGACTTCAAACAGCCGATACAGGACTTCCCCATGTGCAATACTTTCACTAACGTCTTCCATGACCTAGACAAGGTTAACCCACCATCTTTGTTCGATGAAATTGCTGAATCTGCCTTAGAAATTGAACCCACTACCGCACAGCCTATGTACGACGATTGTGTGTCAACTTTAAATGTAGTCACTGATATTCCATCAGGATCTGAAAACTGTACGCCCATACCTTCAGATATAAGCAGCGTGGAATCCACGCCAAAAAGACAGAGAGATCCGAAATACTTGACTCCTAAAGAAAAGAGGCATGTAGCTAAGGACAGATATCAAACGTACACTATAACTGACACAGTCGCGGCGAGCGACGTGGTAGTCGAAGTTGAAGAGGAGTTCGTTACGTGGACCAAGACTGAGGACGATAGATCTGATGAGTATGTCACGGCAACTTCTGAGATAAAGTCCAGAAGGAAGTTAAGCGCCAAACAGCGGAGATTGGAAGACAGAGCTAGGTACCAAACTCAAACTGTTGACATTAACACCATGTTGTTGCAAGAACCGCAGAAGGTTGTAGACCCACACTTAGAGAGTTTAAAAAAGCGGCTTGCGGCCAAAAAGACCATGAAACAAAAGCGAATAGACGACGCCGAACGATTTAGAACAAGGTCAATAAGTGAAGACATTCCTCCGTCGCCCACGTTTGTAACCAAAGACGCGAACTTTGAAAACGTTGAGACTACAACGGGTTACGATAGCTTGTCGTCCAACGAGCTGAACCACCAACAGATATCGGATGACAGACAGGATGACGATGTGTTCTCACGAGAGACAGACAGCGGGAACAATGAGGATGACTTTGAACTCAACTCCACACAAATGCAAACTTACACGAAGAGCTTCAGAAACTACTTACCCGTGATCGAAAGCCCTGCAGCTGTTGACATGTGTGTCGTTTACAACCTTAAAAATATAGAAATGACCGCGTCATACAAACGCACTATACAGATGCAGAGCGATAAAAATCAGAACCCAAGTAGCAGTGACTTCGCAAGCTATGAGGGTGATAGCAATTCTGAAGATAAAGCTCAATCGGAATCAGACCCGGAGACCTCCCGGCCTAAGCCGAAAATTATTAAACCCGCTCGACGTGACGAAAGTCTTGACTCAAATGATTCTCTAGAGAAAGAGAATGACGCTCCTAAAGCGATTCGAGGCAGAAAAAAGGCTATGTATGTATCTCCGTACAGGCGCAACGTGGCTACGGCTCCTAAGAAGGCCGCGGCTACACAACCTAGAGTAGCGCCTAAGTCTGCTCCTCCAAAACTCACGAACCCCGTCAAAGCCCACACAAGTGCCAAAACACCTAAACCTTCCGTTTCCAAGACTCCTAGCGCAAACACTTCCCCTAAGAAATCTCTTCCGAAATCTCCCACTAAGGTGCAACAGAAGCCAATATGTATTCCTCCTGTTGCCACTAAACCGTTACCTCTGGAACGACAAGGAACGTTCACGAAGGAAGACAGTTCTGTGCCCACTCAGGATTTGCCTGTCCCAGTCCCTGATAAGAAGACTACAGTTACCCGGGCAACTAAGGCACCTACGCCTAATAAAAACAACACATCTCCTTCAAGACTTCCGCAGTTCAATCGGACTCGGCCACCCCCAGCTAAAGCTAGCCAACCCAAGCCTTCCACATCCAGGGTCACAAAGAAAATCGAACCGACTATGAAGAACTCGCCTTCGAACCACAGTTTGCAAAGTAACGAGAGTGGAAAAACCATCACCATAGCATCGAGAAGCTCTCGACAAGGCAGCACTTCTAGTGTTAATTCTATACAGTCTTCTAAAACGAATTCCAAAGACATAGAGAGCAAGATAGCTAGCTTGTGGAAGAAAGTAGAACAGGCGAAAAAGTTGCCAGCTAAAGCTGAGAAAAAAGTTTGGATCGAAGCTGATAAGGAACCTCCCAAGCTTATTAGGAGTTCCACCTTCGAAGGGCAGCCGAAGGCCCAAGTACCTTCAGCTCCTAAGCAGAAATCCGCTATAGGCATAAGAGTGTCACAAATACCCAGTTTAAGGCCAAAAACTGTACCGAACAAACCTGCAGGACCAGTGAATAGTGCTAAAAAGACGAACACGAGAGTTTTTACTAGGAAACCTGTGAATGGACAGATTACGTCATAAATATTAATACATTTTATGGAATTTTAATGTTGTGTACGTGTTATGAGGTCTTACCAATTAAACTAGCCGACAGCAGTCTGATTCATTGACGTACAGACATAATTACGATGTACTAAATAACAATTAATTATATAACATTTGACCTCATGATTTGAAAAAACCAGTGAAATATTATAAAAATGTATTGCAATGTTGCAATTTTATTGCTGTGAGGCCTACACACTGTTGTGTGAAACCGGTCAATTAAGAAGTAATATTGTAATACATGCATTGATGTTTACATGTTCATATGCATATGTGTGTGTATTACACACATACACTAAGTTCTAAATCGACACAATAGTTTCTGGATATAACGCTGGCTATACTTAGCTGCCCTTTTTGTCAATGACGCAATGATTATTGATTTGAATATCGATTACAAGTTAAATAGGCGAACACATACCAATCGAATACCTACATTATTTTTACACTAATACAATAAATAAATGATTATCATAACACTTCAAATGTTTGGCAAAATAAAATATTCTTATACTGGCTTACTTATGAATGCTGTCAAAACTTTGAATGTGTTGCAGTGGTACAACTAACATAAATATTAAACTCAGTTATATAGGATTACTTGATTTCATCGAATATAAGTGCAATATTGATTAAGCTACACTTAACTAAACATCTTTCAGTTTGATCAAATCTAACGAATGACTCTCTGAAGACGAGTCGAGTACCACTTGCTAAATAAACATTAGTATAAAATAATTCTTGATTGTGAATTGTCGAGTTAGTGACCTATTTTCATTATTTCTTTTACATTTCTTTTGTATATTTGTTGCATTTATTCATATTTTAGATACTATATGTTTGATTATCCTATTTCGACTGCAATTTTAGTTTTATAAGGAGATATATTGAAAGACATAGTCACAATACTTTTTCTACTGGCATAATATTTTTATTTAATGTAATTTCGAGATCTATGAATAAACTACATCAAAATATATTTTAGAATAGCCTATAGGACTTGACACCAGGGGTTTTGAGTCATCTTTATCAAAATCTATTATAGTTTATTGATATATCTCGATATTTTATTATCATAAGTCGCGTTTTAACTGCCCAAAAGCAAATTATTTCACCAAATTCATACTTTCTTCTGTAAAACCTTTTCCTAAATTCTTTTTTTACAGTTACGCACTAGAATTTGTAGTGGAAACATGATGTTTTCTTACTAGAAATACTACGGTGTGTAACTACTAATTGTAAATATGTCCCCCGCTAAATTATAGTTAAAGTTAACAGTACGCAATTTGTATATTTTTTCATAAAATTTACAACGGAAATGTCGTTCGCTTTGGAGTAAACATTGAGACATCGCTGCTCCCCGCGAAGCACGCAGGTTACCTGTGCCGACGGCACGTCTCAGTTTTACGTCTAGTCAGTATGTTAGATAAGCGGGATAAGTAATTTTGGCGTAAGAAACGTAATTTTTACACATGAAAGTGGATCGCATCGATTGTAACAGTAATCTTTAGGTTATTATTTAATTAACTGGCTTCCTGTAGTTAGATCGCATTTACGGTTTTCACTTAGGAAATATACATAGTTTCTGCAGGGAAATCGGACGGTACTTCAGTACTTGCGGATCTATTTATATGAGCCTAAATTTCTGTAAGTTAACGTTTAATCGCCAACTGTTGCTTTTCTTTCATTCAGAATAAATTATTAATTAAAATTGTACAAGTAACATATATTTAAAGCATCTTGGACACGTTTCCCTGACCGCGATTGCTGACGAGATCCATTACACCAGGCGCAGTGGAAACGCGACCTCAGTATATACCAATAATATAGTTATACATTATTACCTAAATAATCATGTTTAAATATCATGATTAGTACTGATTCCTTTATTATATAGATTAGTAGACGCATAGATAATTTTCTTTACTATCACACGATGTAGCGAACGCATCAGTTTCATGTAATAAGCCAGTTTTATATAGTTGAATAAAATAGTCATAAGGTGCGTAATTTGATGGTAAATAAAGGATAATTACCGCATTTTGTGTTTTATTTTTAAACAAAAAACCCTCAGAAGTATACAGAACACAACAGTTCAGATTTTGATTTGCTAACCCAATTACTACTGCTTCTTTTAACTTCAGGATAACCAACCTAGCAGGCCTAGGTAAGGTGGATGTCAGGATAAGATGAAGGAAATATACAAGTATTTTATAGCGTTACTGAATTGTACACTGTACAGTCCGCCCTAAAAGTCGCCCAATACATCCATCCAAGTTCAGAATACCTAAAAACGTAACGTCTATAAATTGTTAGTGTTACCAGAATCGATTCCGACAATCGATCGACTGTCGGATGCCTGTATCGACGCTAAAATGGATGATCGATTTCGATCGATAGTTTTCACCATACTGAACGCCTCGACCAATCCACTCTACCAAAGATCGATGGCATCGATTGACAGTCTATTGATTTTAGTAACATTAATTTAACATAACGATATGGTTGAATTTATTTCATTCAACATATTTTTGTTTTACAAAAGGTTGGAATTGTAATTAAATAAAACATCAATTGAACTAGTCAGATTGTATAATGTAATGTATAAGGATCAGTTATCCATTCAGATTTGAGTAGCGTCCTACATAAACGGAAAATTATCTTGCACACATCAAATCGTACATCTTGATTATAGCAATAATATAACTGTAAAACCTATCCCTTATAATTATTCTGTTTAATAACGTACAAAATATATCAATGCGTTAATGTAAAGTTACATCGCAATAATAACAAAAAAAGAAATCTATAATTACTGTTATCCATGGAGGCATGCAGAGGTAGTTCGGTACATTACTTAATTCACCCAAACAGAAAACTGTAAAGGTGCCGGCGGCCGCCGTCCACCGCTGTACTTCAATCCAACATTTACAGTTTTCGGCTTAGGTTTTTAATTTAGTGCTAAATATATGAGCCTACGTCTTAAAACAAATCCCGTACAGTTATCGAATAGTAGAAAAAAATGTAACAGCGTTTTTATTTACAATTAGAAGCTTGACGCACAAAAAAATACAATTTCTTAAAAGTATACATTTCATGTCAAAAGTTTCATACATCAAAGCGAAAAAAGCTGATTTAAAATTATCCTTTCCACCTAAGACCGTAGTAGGCCATGATTTGGCCAGAATAACTCAATTCGAGGGTTGCCATCGTAAGCTCTCGATAAAATCATGGCCAACTTGTTACTAGCCTAGCATGTTGCTTTAGGCCAATTACATATTTCGACGACAAGACTGAATAATATTGTTTATTACATTTGTTAGTCCAAATTAAAACAATACTTCATGCATATACATATATGTATCACAGATACTCTTAAATCTGTCAAATTTTAATTGCATAGGTAATGATGGGTATTTTATTATTGTACCCTAATCTATGGATACTTAAATAAAGTCTTGTCGACAAAATAAGTAATACATTGACAAACAAAATCATTTTAGCTAGAGCTAGGTGTCAAGGATAAAATTGATTACAGAATTATGTACAAAATATTTTCACAATACCAAAATGCGACGCCAAATAAACCAGTAGGTACGTAACACTATGTATACTTATTATGCATTTTTACTTGTTTAACCTCTAAAATAAGAGTTTTGAATTAAAACGTAATTTATTTAGCTTACTACATGAAACATCGACCGGGTTTTGATAAACTTCACAACTGTGCTTTACTTTACATATTTCCAAACATTTCTACATATTGTTTTTTTTTAACATTTATTTGAAAAATATCTTCTTTAAGCTTTGCTATCGGCGAATACGTTCATATCAAAATTGTTCAAGTTGCTCCTTCCGCAGACTGCCAACCTGTGTTGGTAACGCCTGATCACAACTGTCTATTCAACTTTTACTTTCCCCAGCTCGTTTGAAATGAACATAGTCTGCAAACTTACCACTTTACAAAACGAAGTTTAAGGAATTCGTTTATCTTTTACAGTAATACGTCATGTATTACATATTTCACACATTTATATTTACTTTATACGTATTTCTCAAAATTCGTTTTAGATAAATCCCTGTAAGTATAATCGTAACCCGGCCTGAAAACCTTATATTTTAAGACAGATTTAGAATGGTACCTATAATGTACACTTGTTGGGTATTGGGGTAGTATTGTGTAGCCATCATGTTTCGGGTGCGATGTGTCGCTTACTAATCGTTTTTTTAACACTTCCGTTAAAATAGAACCACAATACCCTGTGTTCGACTATAACCTAACACCTAAAAGCTAGGGACAAATACGGTCGCAAAGAGTACAATGAGAGAGTTTCGGGTTAGTTTCGTTACCCTCTTGGTCTCGCTCCGACGATCTGTTCAAGACAGGGCTTAATCTTACTAAATTGGTTTTTTAACCGCATCGGTTTTAAACCGTAATCACTTTGATGCTGGTATAACTACGGGAATGTAGGCTACCTGAAGTGAATATCATTACTTTCATAGGGGAGCTATTTTGTAGTTCATTTCAGAGCAAGATTAAGCCTGAGCGTGTTCTGTCAATGGCAGAGAAGTATTGATGCCAATACATTTTTAGCCATCGACCGAAATTTATTGAACTGGAGTTCAATTGATACCGCAGACGGATCGTGGGATTAAGTCCCGGAGAGTTACTGCTTATCTTGTATAGGATCTAGCGACTCCCTAACCAGCAGACCGCCTTGCAGGGCAAGTCAAGGCAGTGACAATAGAACGCCATGCGTTTTGTAAAGAATTCCTTTCGTCAATGGAACTTTCTAAAGTGCTACTAGACCCCAACATGTGTAAACTGTTCTCTATTTTATGTAATTTCCCTGTTTCATAAACCTTATTATTTTATGTTTTGATTTATTCTATCATAATCGGCAAGTTTTCCACGAAAATATACAATTGTCCCCTTTGCAACAATTTTTAAACATCAAAATGGTTTTTTCATGATTACAGAAGTTCGAAATAAGTACTATTTATATTGAAATAATGAAAGCCTCAGGTGAGGTTAAAGACATCCTTATATTGTATGTGAGTTAATGCTATTATATTATAACTGTCACAAGCTCGCACGGAACTGACAGCGTTGTACGGACCGCGCGGGGGAGACGGGTTTTTTTACATTATTTATAATTTAGACATAACAGATTTACAAACACCGACCACGACAAAAAGACATAGAATACTGCTATCATCGACTTGGCAAAACTTGTACAATTTTAACGCCACATGAAGATTATTTTATACTATGTATTTTTTTTGTTCCGTCGTCCCACGCGCGGCCGCCAATTGAGGAACCAATCTAGCGTGGTTATTGGCCGCGCCACCACCGCCCGGACAATTCCACTACGAGTGAAAATGCAGACAAAAATAATTTACGATCCTCGTCCGGTCGGCGTGCGCGCGTTAATTTTCGTTTTTGTAAATTTCCAAAGCACGGGATCAGTGATCCGCTAATGCTGCCGGCCTCGGCCGGAGTACCGGTCGTGTGTGATCGATGCAACTCTGCCCTATACCTTGTGCAGGTGATTCCAGGCGCCAAATACTTGCTTCATTGTTAATTTTGTCGTTTTCTTGTCAAAGCCTATGTTTATTCGATAGCTACGCCGTTTTTCTATTACATTAGTTTGCTTTCGTTACGTCTGACTTTATTCCGCATAAATCCCTGACTTATAAGTCGAATTTCAAGTTCAAAGAACTCATAATACCTAGCAGTCTTTGGATATCTTTATCACTAAGACCCCTCTCCCTCATACTTGTAAATAATTCTCTCCAAAATATATTTCGGAGTTAAATATTTTTCTCTTTTTTTAACATTTACATCAACATTTTAAGTTTGCAGCTTGATTCTGCTTAAGTAAACATTGTCAAGTTTTAATTTTTTTGGTGTGGCAACACCGATTTCCTTCAATTTAATTAGAATGCTTGCGCATCTATGTTTTGTACCAACATCACTTGTCTATTTCCGAATGCTCTGGCGGCGCGGGCGGCCGCCGGCTACTCGCGATGTTTAACGGTTTGTACTCACTCGTTACGTTACACTCTCTAATCTTAATACTAAATATACATAAAAAATATCACAGCACTATCGATTCACTTACACTAAAATCACGACGCTTGGCGTCGCGACTTCCGAATAAAAAATAACAATAATAATAAAGGAATCGAAATTCAAATGCATGAGCACACCGCCGTTGGTCTCCGCGATACTTCGACAGCAGACCGTTGGAACCAGCCAACCACGGTACGACGTCCTACTACAGTAATGCCTGTCACTCACTAACATACTTAGGTCATACGCGACTCCCTGTAGAAGAGAACAGCACATAGAACAGCATAAACTGTCATCGGTCGAACAAGAATCTGTGCAGAATGTGCGGCAACACACTTGATGACTACTAACTCATCTGGACTAGAATGGACTTCAATTTCGGGTGAAGTCCCACGTTTACATAACTCGAGCTAGCTATTCAGCTGACATCCCACAAGCAGTCGAGATACATTACTTGCCTTCCATTCTCCACAATCCTATCCCCAGAACGACCAACGGCGGCCCCAAAAAGCGTCGAAAATGCAAGTGCCGCAAGTACCAAAATATTTACAAATGCAAATAATTTGTTCACCAAATCGTCTTACCCTAACTTTGGATCATAATCATCGAATATAATACAATATTGGAACCGAATAGTTTGAACTGCAATTTAAAGATTTTTACGTCGGGCTGCGACGCGTGGACTCTATATGCTCGGTTCCTATAAAGATGGTAGATTTTTTATTTTTATTCCATGAGGCGTATATCAAAGAACCATCCGAAAGCAAAACGAATAGTTTCTTTTTATAGGAACCGAGCAACAATCGGGTACTGCGAACTGCAGGCGAGCATGCCATGTCTCATATTACTAAGATATTCGAGATGGAGGCTTCACAGCCAGATAGACCACTCAAACAAACCCATCGAGGTCCTGACATGGTCTATAATATGGTGAAACATGGGCATGCTCCCAGCTGTACAGATCACTTGGCCCGCAGTACTTGAGTGCTCCAACCGTCTCGTCATAACATGGCACATATAACTACAATCTGTTGTACATCTGAACGAGGCATACGTTTAAGCAACAATCTACATAGACAACTTAAACAACTAAATGAGGTAGCATTATTATGAATATGATTAAAGAACATTAACCAACTAATGTTTGGTGGGATCTATGTTATATAAATGTATATATCAACAGTTACATTAAAATATTTCCTATGGATTACTGAGGTATATAGTCGTTTGCCTGAGGTAGCTGTGTGGTCGGCCGAGCGGGTCGGATCGTAACTGATGCAACAAATAACTGAAAATTATCTTCAAAGGTAACATCTATATGTGATCAAACCTGCTTGGCCGGAACGAATACTATTAAATCATTAAAATCTACTATTAGTGTGGGTATCGCACGTTATGGCGCAATCGCACTTGGTCGTTAGCTGTATTTGGATGCGTGTAACTGATGTTTTAATTGATAAATTGGTTACTGAATTTGGCAATTGAAAGGCGCGGTAACCGTACCCATACGGGCATACTATACTCCGTCCATCTCCACTTAATTTGCCCGGATACTACAAAAACAAAAGATTCGTTTTGCTTACGGACATTAGTTCTCTGACTTTTTCTATTACAAAAGAACTCCAGTCCGTAAGCAAAGTGGATCGTGTTTTGTTAGTCTAGGAGTTAACGACCACGTGTAATTGCGCCTTTCAATGTTTCAAGTGTAGTGCGATAGTGTCGGGGCGTTTAGAATATGTCGGTCTTCAATATGGAGAGTCGATTGAGTTCAGCATCTTCGAAGACGCTGTATACCTTAGTTATGAGGGGTTCCCAGGCGTCGGCTGGCGGCGCTTCCACCGGCGGCTTGATAGTCAGGCGCGGGTCTATGTGTGGCAAGTACTGATCGTCGAGGTCAATGACCCCGCCTGACCACACGCCTGAAGACACGTTGAATTCGGGCCCGTATTCCGCCGGTGCCAACCCTGAAGGTTCTTGTCCGGGGAGGCCCAGTATGTCTGGCCCGGGCGACAACAGCTGCTCGTCTTGCCCAGGCCACGCCTGTCCTGCAGGCGTTGGTATGTGATTGGACATCACTTCGTGGGAGAGTTCTGAAATCATAGTCGGTTCGTCAAAAATGTTATATGGAGATATTGATCTACAATATGCAATAAATTGTAAATGGGCTCAGCAAGAATATAAATATTGAACTCACCAAAATCAATGAATGTTGTAGTGTTAACCGGCAGCATATCTGTATATTGTAGTGTATCTATGTTTTCAATAGTGGAACTTTCGTTGGAGATACTCCAATCTCTTTCTATGATCGTCGGATCAATACTGTCCATCGTACTATCATCCGACTCGGCAAAACTGTGTGTCTCCAGGGACATTTCCGAACTCGTAGAATCGATTCCTGACTCGATTTTCATCTTACTGTCGCTATTATCGATTATAGTAACAGGGGCTGGTACAGGATTAGTTTTCTTTTTGTTATTAAGGTTTTGGATTTCTTTTGAAGGCATGTTGTGTACGCGACGCATGTGTTTGTACCAGTTAGGGTGATTGGCGAAGGTCTTGGGGCAGACTGTGCACTTGAAGGGGCGGAATCCGTTGTGGATGTTCATGTGCTGTTCTAGCACGGATGCCTTCATGAAGCCCTTGCTGCATACGCTGCAAGTGTGGGCTCGGAGAGCTGAATGTGTCTTGGAGTGTTGAACCAGACGACTGCGTAGACCAAAGACTTTTCCACAGACTTTACACACATGTAAAACTGACTCGAAATGCGTGGGCACGTGTTTGAGAATGAGGTATTTCTCGCGGTAGCTTTTAGGGCAGACGGGGCAGGCGTAGTGTTTCTTGCGGTGCACATCGAGGTGGCGTTCGGCGGCCGCTAGCGAGCTGAACTGCAGCCCGCACTGTCGGCACCAGTTGTCACGTGCCGAGCGGTGTGAGCGCTGGTGGAATAGCAGCTCCTTCAGCGATTCGAACCTGGACATCATAATACAACAGCTATAAAGAAAAATCTGAAAGACATCTTTCAACACAAAAAATTCTTTCTGGCTTTGTAAATAAAAATAAAACTGATACGTAGAAACTAGGTTCGCAAAAGAAAGTGACGAAATATGTCACGCGATGACTGAGACAATGACAAAATTAATTATTTACAACATGGTCATTGTCCTCAGAGGTTACGTAAAAATAAGTAGATGATTTCACAAAAGAGTTTAATGTGTATGCAGAATTCTAAAACTATCAAACCATTACCTTATAATGTAATTTACTCACATCTTGTCGCAGCCGTCCTGCGTGCACCTCAAGGCGCTGGTATCGTGCACAACACGGGTGTGCTCGCACAATCGCTTGGCAGACTTGCAGCCGTAGCCACAGGTGCCGCAGCGGAAGGGCTTCTCCTCTGACCCGGCCGAGTGGAACGCCTCAGTGTGTGTCACTAGAAGCGACAGCCGTGAAAATGACTTGCCGCAGTCTGTGCATCTGTGGGTGACGAAGTGTTGGGATTATTATTTTTTCATCAAGATATTGCTTGGGCAGTTGGTTGCGTATAAGCGACGAGATTAAAATGAATTAGGACTGCTTTTTATTTTTGAAAAGTTGATTTATATTACTTTATATTCTAGGTAGCTTCAGTATCTACAGATGAATTTTTGAATTGTTTATTTTATTCGGAAAATGTTACGATATAATCGAAACTGTTAAGATCCCGCTCGCAGCTGTTAAGATTCCCTAGAACCGTGCCGCGAACAGAGATTATCATGCGAACAAACCCATACTCCAGTAGGCTCCTGGAACTTGGTGGATCTGGCTACTGATGGTCACTATAGATGCAGTACCTTTACCTTTCCTTTTTGCAGGGACTGTAACCTTTATTTTTCCTTTTAGATACAGAACCCCAATTACAGAAACCTTTAATTATCCCCTCTAAAACTAGGTCAGCAGCTAGTTATACAAACTTAAGAGACAGGAAGGATTAATTGAAATTGAATTAATAAGATGTATGTTCAGGAGAACTACTAAAGAAAAATTACAGTACATTATAAAATATTTTATACTAGAAAACAATCGCATTGCATCAAGTTTATTAAAACTGTAAAACAGAGGTACTCACTCGAATCTACCTTTGGTCATGTGATCATAGCAGTGGTTGCCAAACAAATGGTACTTGTCATACTGCTTGCCACAAATGTTGCAAGAGTACACCAGTGGCTTGTCCCCATGTTCTGTAGTGTAATGTGTGTCAAACTCTATTCTATTCTTGAACAACTCGTCGCAGTAGTTGCAGAGGACCCCTCCAAGGATGTCTATGGAACAGTCCTCGCCAATTTTGGAAATAGTAATGTCTTCATCTGTAAGTACTTCGCCAAAGTGGATAGTGAGATGTTTGGCAGCATCAAGTTTGTTGTTGGTGGGCTCGTTGCAGACCGGGCAGGAGTACAGAGAGGTGCAGTGTTTGTCAATGTGCAGCTCGCACATGTCAATACTTTCTATAGTGTCCCCACATTCTTGGCAATTGTATGGTGGTTTCTCCTTGCCGTGTACAATTTGATGTGTAGTCAGTTCCTTTTTGGATGGAAAGCTATAAAATTTTGAATTTGTTATTTTGGTAACTATTGAATGAAAACCAAACTTGATGATAATAATCAACTGTTGTATTACACTTACTTCTTTTGGCAAGGTTCACATCTGAAATTGTGAGTAGTATCAATGTGATTGAACAGAATTGATTGCTTTGAAAATGTTTTGGAGCAATGTGCACACCTGCAAATAAAGATAACAAGATCATTATATTTCTATCTTCTTACTATAGCAAAGAATAGATATGTTTCTCTCGCAATTCTAAAATGGCCACCATGAATCATTACAATCTGAGATCTAGATGACAAGATATGCATGAGTCAGATGCTGAGCCTATTTATTTATAGATATCAATTTGGTACAATTTTATTGTGTGAAACACTAGATATTTATGTTTTTTCCAACAAAAAATTAAACAAGGTAATTTTGTGAGCAGCCTGAGCGGAATTTGAAATCTTATAGGACATGATGATCTTAACTAAGAAAGCCAACACTGTCAGAACTTAGCTCAGAAGAAATCAATACTCACTTGTGCTTGTTTTTAGCAACATGAGACAAGTAGCAATGGTTGCGGAAGCTGGGGTAGCCCGTGAACTGCTTGCGGCACACAACACAAGTATAGCCTATGTCTGCGTCGCCAATGTTGTGGTCCACATAGTGCGTGTCATAGTCCTTCTTATTTCCGAACGTGGACTGACAGATGCTGCAGAAGATACCGCCCACCAGGTCTATGGACGTCAGCTTGCGGCCCAGAGCGCTCTCGAGCCGCTCCATGTCTAGCCAGCCCGCGCCCTCCGGCTGAGTCGGGGAACCCATCACTACCGCCATATGCTAAGTATGATCCATCTATTACGTTTACATCGGTGTCAAATGGGTCTAGGGAACGCTGCTATTGCAAACATCGTATTTTAATTTAATTTGCGGCTACATGTTTATTGTACGGTATATTGCCTGAAAAAAAATGTCGGCATGAGCAATCGCTGTGACCTTGGCTATTGTGACGGCAACAGCTTATTCTTATTATTGCCGAAAGGCAAATGACACTCATATCTGAACACCGTTTCGTGGCTATTACATTTCTATGGTCGCCGCGGCGACTTCATATGCATGAAAATTATAGGTTGTTCAGCCATTGGCACAGAGGAATCACTCATCACTTTAGCACTAAAAATATCATGCAATACTCACAAATTTAGGATGAAAACATATAAATGAGTATCGGACAATGTCCTCACACTACATTTTATATCATAACAGCGGAAATAAACGATAAACTTTAATAAAAACGCAACGCCGGATAACAAACAACGCCAAGAAAACGTGTGGTTTTTGATTTTCTATGCGTTCCAGTAAAAATATTCTTTACATTATTGGGCATTACTACAGGATAGCTTTATATATTTTCGTGAATGAAAAGTGAAATCAGTGGCAAGTAGTGTAAAAGATTGCACAGAATTTGTATCTGGAACGAAATACACAACAGACTATATAAAAATCAATGAAACCAATGAACAAAGGTCACGGAATCTATTCGTGCAAAAATGAGCTAAGCAAGCACACAAACATTTTCTCATACAGGTTTTCTTACAGGCAGGCACTGCATTCAATGGAATTTATGGAATACAGAGACATCAGAGAACAACTATTTGTTAATAGTGAATTATGATATCATTATACGGGTATTCATTCAACAAAAACATTATTTTGCTTGTGATGCACAATGTTTTGTTATAATATACCATACCGTCCTCCTTTGTGCTTAAATTTTACGAAATATTTGACTCTTGATGTAAAGGAGTAAATAAATAAATTATACAATTATATTTTACTCTATTGTGTGTATCTTTTTTTTAAACAATTTGTTTTATATTTTATGAGCAAAATACATCTGATTTTATCTCTAAGGATTTTATCTATGATGTCAAAAAAATGGCTTTCAGTCAATGTCAAGCTGAGTCAAAGTCAACCTTAAAAAGTTCACAAAAAAAAACTGCGATTGTAATGCGAGTTTTAATTACTGATAAAAGAAACTGATAGCAAAGAAAATCATTTTGTAGAAAGAAGACGCTTTTCGTTGATATAAAATTTTGAAATCCGCCGAAGTGAACGCTATGCCCAGACAATTTCGCTATAGTTATTGTAAGTTTTCTCGTATTTTCAATGTTTGCTATTGATTTTTACTTTTTTTCTGTATTTAGATAAACACTCTGTTAACATACAAGTATTAACCATGCTTAACGTAAGTAAATAAAATATAATATGCGTTTTAGAAAGAAGGAACATATTTTATAATATTAAAAATAATTAAGACCGTAATTAATAAATAAATGTAAGTAATATATTTGTGGTACACTAGTAGAAGTAAGTAAACAAGGGCTTCACATCGTAGTATTTTGTAATCAATGTCAAACAACAGTCTTGGCGCGATGCCAGTTATATTCCCGAAATAGTTGACGCCGGCGTGACGAGATTTTCCGTTTACTCAATACTGTTTTATTCAACTGAAATTCAAAATTATGGATAGACACCACCCCCTCAGCGCGAGCTTCCACGGCTCTATGAGGAGTAGGGACTCTTCATCAACAGTTGGTAGCGATGCAAGAGAAAAAATAAAAGACTGTTTCAGAAAATTCATAGCTTTTATGTTTACACAAGTGGGTGTCGGCGCCCTTGTTGTTTGCTACGCAATCCTCGGCGCGGCGGGCTTCATGCACATCGAGAAGGACAGCCCTGACAAGCAGCTGGAAGAAGTGAGGCAGCTCCGAGTGAACTGTGCAGAGTCTCTGTGGAACATTACCATCACTAACAACCTGTTCAATGAAACTGCCTGGGTGATTAAAGTGGATCAAGTACTCAAAGTGTTTCAAAACAATATCACTGCTGCTATCCACACTGGATACAATGGCAGATCAGCTGAGGACATATGGTCATTCCCAGCCGCTCTTATGTACTCCCTGTCAGTATTCACAATGATTGGTTATGGCAACATTGTTCCTAAAACTGTTTGGGGTAAGATTGTGACAATAGCATATGCCTGCTTTGGGATACCAATTTATGTTTTGTACTTCTGTAACATGGGCAAGGTGTTAGCTCAGACATTCAAATGGTTGTACATAACTGCACATGAGTGTAGTCGAAGAGATGACACTTTATTTGAAGATGGAGAAATGCAGCCTGTCAAACGCAAGATAACAGTGCCATCAACAGCTTGCCTGTGGGTGATATCATTCTACATATTGACTGGAACAATCATGTTTGGAGCCTGGGAGAAATGGAACTACTTGGATTCAACATACTTTTGTGTCATAAGTCTGTGCAAAATTGGTTTTGGGGACTTTGTGCCGGGTGCTAATATTGCTGACTCCGCAGGGGGTTCTCACTTGAAGCTGGTTATAAATTTTATTTATGTTCTGTTGGGTATGGGACTGGTGGCTATGTGCTACAACCTCATGTGCGAGGATGTAAGGGTGAAGGTCCGGGAGCTCCGAGAGGACCTTAAGAACTGTCTGGATGATATCACACTCAAGATCACTGTATGCATGAATGACACCAAATATTATCATCAGAAAAATAGCAGACATGTCAAATGACATGTTATTTTTGATGGATTTTTTTTTACAAAAGTATTATTTATTAATTACATGTAGTTGTAAGTCCAATGTAATTTTTGTTTTCAAAATAAATGCATTTAACATTATTTTGTGTTTTATTTACCATTTTCTATAGGTACCTCAGTTAAACAGAGTATTGTCGAAACTAGGAGCAAATTATACTAACAGGTCTCCACAAACTACAGTGGCACAGCGAAAATTAGCGTGAGGAGCAGGATGCTGCCGGTGCGGCTGCGGCGGGTGGCGGGGCACGAGGGCCGCGCCAACGACGCGCTGTTCCAGCCCGCCGCGCGCGCGCCGCCCCTCAAGCAGCACACGCTTGTGTTCTTCGGTGGTGATGTCCAGGTATGTCGTAAATTCATTTTAAACAACTGTGTGGAGCATGTCTTGTATGGCTCAGAGCTAGTTTGTTGATTGTAGTTAAGTTGAGTTGACGGTAAAACACGGCAGATCACTTGAAATAGTTTATTTCTTAAAGTCACAAATGGTTAGAAGTTTGCTGCCCACCGTGCCAATCGCGATGAGTGTAAAATGTCAACTAAGTTTAAATTAAATAATTATATTGAAGGAAATTGAGGTCGCATAGTCAGCAACCAAGTCATTGTACGGAAACCGTACATGTCTAGATGTAGGTATGTACATTATGTCTGGCTCAAGTCTAGCATGGTGAACTTAGGTTTTTGTGGAAATGTATTTTAATATATCGGGACCAAAGGTGAAGGAAACCAAGCTTTGCGGGAATAGTTCAGGCTTCTGAAATATTTTTTTATGTGGTTTTTTGTGATGTATTATCAGAATCAATCAATTTGCAAAGATTGGGGAACTGATGAACACCGTTTTCTTTCTGTCTCTCACATTCTGTTAGTTGGAGACATTGAGACATTGTGGTCCTTCATCCTTGAGTCTGCCAAAAACTTTTACATTAACCTCATTGATCCTGATCGCTTCGATACCCACTTCTCTATCTTCGTTACTTATAGGATTGGACTTGTGTGGATTTTATAGGATTTGCAGTAGCTTAGGTGATACTGGAATAAACAAATTATATTGGCCCAGGACTACCCGGAAGTGATGCAAGCGCACCGCGACAACCGGAACTACGTCAAGTGGAACTTAGAGAATACTGTACGAATGTTGGGACACAACTTTCCGACAAAACACATATTGGCTGTTAGGCCTTCTAGGTAAGTCTTGCTCTCACTCTTGATTGAATATTATAATTTAAGAAAAATCTAAATTATATATTAAAAATTACCTGCACGCGTCGATCGATCACAAGGTTTGGCACTTTGGTGGCGCGGTCGCTCTGTAGATGTGTGATCATCTTGTCGTGACGAGTTCCTCCGTGTTTCGGAAGGCACATCTTTGGCAGTCCTTACGGGTAGTTAGAAACTACAAAGTCTATCAGCCAGTCTTACCAAGGGGTATTGAGTTGCCTAGATAACTGGTTTGTGGAGATCAGATAGGCAGTCGCGCCGTGTAAAGGTAAGACTGGAAGCCGTCCCCAACACAGCTTGGGAGAAGGCTAGGCAGATAGAGATGTCAGTGACCGACTCTAACGTGCTTAATTTTGTGTATTTCTTTTAATAATCAGTATAAAACCCTGCAAAGATTGTGCTAATAATTGAAGTAGATACATCGGCGGTTCCAGGATAGAGTACAAGAGCTTCAGCTGCTACGACAACTTCGTGCCCAGCAACAACGCGGGCGTGCCTGAACATACGCCCACGCACAACGCCCTGCATCATTTGGAAAGGTTAGTAGGTACATCTCCCTTTTCAATGGTTGATTGATGAATGAAAATAACTTGACATTTCAGAGACCTTCGAGTTCGACTTTCTTTTGAAATTCTGTTTTAGGGAAATCCTGCGTCCCAAAAATATGTTTATTTATCGATGATACACATGTGTAGCGTAAGATTTTTGTTCCAAAAATGTTTTTAAGCAATATTAGATGACTAGTTTCTGTACGCGGTTTCAACCGCGACGCGAGAGTCTACTTCGTACATATGGATATAAAAGAGCCTATTTCTTATTGCGAGCCATATTATCCACCTATCTATCCATACTTACAAATATTCGCTTTTATTGTTTTACTAGAATTACTATGATTTAAATCTCGTCGTCGAGTTTTCTGATATTCAGAAATACATACGTCATTATCAGTTATTGTCTTATCATATACGTCAATAAATATAAGACAATAACTGATAATGACGTATGTGTCAGTTATTGCCTTATCATATCCATTTGAATGCAAAACCATTTTTGATGGTCGATGCCGCCTTGAGCTCGGCGTACTCGCATCACGCATAATGATGGCTTAGAATGGCATACACGGTCAACAGAATATATCATAAATCATTAGCTCGTTTACACTAAGCAGGCCTTAAAGCTAATATTTCAGGAATCAACAAATATTATTATTATGTTCTTATACTTTTATTCTAGACTTCTCCAAGGAGTCAGTAACAGGATAAAGAACTTCTCGACATCGGAGCTGATAGAGGCTTTCTCCCCAGTGTCTCTGCCTGACGACATCGATATAGAAGATTTACATGTAAGTTCTATCTGAATAAAATACTGGAAGTATAAAACGTAGCCTTCAACATCCAAAACACTAGAGGGCTTTTTAAATCAGTATTTTCTGAGATTAGCACTTCCAAACGAACACGCTTCAGCTTTATCATGTTACTAGTCTCCGCCAGCGTTTTAACCCGCGTCCCGTAGGAACAACTAGGCGCACGCAGATAAAAAATAGCCTTCTTCGATAAATGGGTTATCTAACACTGAAATATTTTTTGCAAATCGGAACAGTACTTTCTGAGATTAGCACGTTCAACTAAACAAACAAACTCTTCTGCTTTATTATGTTATTATAGATATATAAAACATGGAATGTAGAAGTAATTATTTTGCAAATGTAATTGTAATTTAATTGTAAATGCGTAAGAGTTCATTTCTTAGCTACGTTTTCACGCGATTGAGATGGAAGTCGGTGGGACCCTAGAATCTAGAGACGGTTAGAGGCTACCTTTGGATACTCTTGTATATTTGACTTCATAATATTAACTTATTAAGTACAGCAAACAAATAGTGGTCGACGTTATCGCTAAACGCAAATAACCGTGAAGTATTTAATGACATAACATGATAGCCACGGACTTTGAATGCTAGGTTTGCAGTTTTTGATAAATGATAATTTATGTATTAAAAGTTTGATAGTTACTTTATGCTGATAAATTTACCTTAAGCGGATATTTCCAGTTCTGAATCCGCTGTCCGAATTTGATGTCCTGCAATCAACCCTATCTTGGTTCTATATTCTATAGAACAATGTTTAGCCATAGCTAGTCTTCTGCTGAACTTGCTTACACTCTTTGAGTTATGTACACACGATGGCTCAAAACTCAAACTCACTTATTCAAAGTAGACTGATAAATCAGCACTTTTAGAACGTCAAAACAAAAGACGCCCCCCAAAATCGTCCACCCTTCACCACCACTTCCTATGTGTTTTTGGAAGCTGGTTAGTTTTTGCGCCACTTCTTCCCAAGAAGTGGCGCAAAAACTAACCAGCTTCCAAAAGGCCCAGTCTTCAACGATTTCAGTTTTGAAAGCCACAAATATGTGTAGTAAGCACTGAAGAACACACCTACAAGATGTAAAGCGGAGAGCACAATGTTAGCCCTGTTTTGTGTCATAATTTATAAAACCCTAGAGAATCCTGGAAAGCCCAAATCATCCCCTGACGAGGGTAGGGAAACCAAAGGTCCAAAGCTTTGCTAAGGTTGACATCTCTATCTCCAGAACTCGTCAATCCACCCGGCAGAAAGCAGCAAGTCCAACGGCACGGAAGGTGCGGCGGGAGGCTCCAGCGCTCCCCCCTCCGCGGCGGCCGCACCCCCCGCGCTCGCCCCGCACAAGCCGTGAGTAGGTTTAGTTCCAATGGATGTTGTCTGTAACTACCGATGTTTGTTTATTTTTGTGCTGTATTGATAGGGAAATATAGGTGTGTGTGTCGCCGTGACGGAAAATTGTCGGACGCTAGATTGTGGCGTCATGTACTAAATTTTTTGTGATTATGCCAGGGGTGATTATGAAAATCATGGTTAAAAAAAAATGACATTAATTTTTTCAATATGTAGGTACCTGATTATTAAAAAACGTTATTCTTGAAAAATTACTGAACTTAAACAGAACTAATATAAATCATTTTTTTTTATTAAATCCATTTCTCAATGCTTAATATATATGCTCATGGAACAACAAAAAAATTGTATTAAAAAATCATGTGCCAATTCTAGGTGATTTATAAGCCTTTTTAAATATATTCCTTAACAATGAAACCATTGCTACAGTAACGACCCGGACCCGCTCTGGTGGCGCGACAAACTCTCGTTAGACGAGTCGCAGCTGACGCTGGTGGGGTTCAGCAAGGGCTGCGTGGTGCTAAACCAGCTCATCTACGAGTTCCACTACACCAAGACCCTCACGCCTGGAGACTCGCATATGATGAGGTATGAGATTCCTATCAACCTATTAGTTGCGGACCACGAACAGTTTTGTCTCTGTTACACCTGCGTAATTATGTATATTGCCATCACGCTCGCACACAAACGGCGGTCGTTGACCCGATAGACATTTTCCTGTTTTTTTTTTTTTCTTTCATAAGAACCTTCTCCTGATAATAACAAACACAACAAAAAAAGTGAAATCGGTCCAGACGTTCACGCGGAATGGCGTGGCCTGGGGAAATAGGGATTCATTTATGATATTATAAGTACATGGTGTAACGGTAAGGTATACATCAAAAGGGAGGTCAATGTACTCGTAAAACTGAACCACTTTCAACTGTCCCTGTCCGGTTAAGCAGTAAACAGTCTCCAAGGCTCAACTGCGAGTTGCCAGAATAAAAAAGAAAACTTTCGACTGTAGAAAAACCTAAATTATATAAAAAAAATGCGACTCACCTGCCTAAATATTGTATGGAGAGGAGTAGACTTCTATAAAACGTCCGATATGTTTTATTGAATTTCGTATTTATTTCGTACTTTTTCTGTGGAACTTGTTCATTCTATATATCTTGTATAAAATTAAGCTATAATGATAATGAACGTATAACTTCATTGTATATTGTTTGGATGTCAGGTTCATGGAGCGCATAGAGGACATGTACTGGCTGGACGGCGGCCACGCGGGCGGGAAGAACACCTGGATCACGTCACGCAGTCTACTGGAGACACTCACCAGGCTCAGTCAGTTTTAATTCCACATATGTATTATTAATTCTGCCTGCCTCGTTGGCCTAGTGTTCGATTCCCGGGTCGGGCCGATATCGCTTTGTGGGTTTTGAGAAACTTCATAAAGCAGCCCAGAATCTGGAAGTTGGTGATTGATTCACCCGTGCATCGGAGAGCACGTAAATGTCGGTCCTGCGCCTGATCTCTCTCCGGTCGTGTCGGATTGCCGTCCCATCGGACTATGAGAGTGAGGGAATAGAGAGTGCACCTGTGTCTGCGCGAATGTGCGTGCACTATAATATGTCCTGCGCAGCTGGCTGATCTCCTTAAAAGAAAACGGCCGCCCTAGTCGACAATCGGCCTGGACGCCATCGTCATCATATTATGTAAGAACTAGAGGTCGCCCGCGGCTCCGCCCGCGTGGATGTCGGTTTTCGCGACAAAAGTAGTCTATGTGTTATTCTGATGTATATAGCTTATAAGCTATATTGTGGTAAAGTTTCATTCAAATCCAGTCAGTAGTTTTTACGAGAAAGAGTAACAAACATCCATACATCCATACTTACAAACTTTCGCCTTTATAATAGTATTAGGATTATTGTTAAAAAACAGGCTCTCCCCGCTTTTTTCCACAAACAAACAAACATGTAGGTGAAGCTACTAAGAGCGTGTTTTAAAAATGTACTGTAAACATTTAAATTGGTAACACTGAGTTAATATTTATGTGTGTTTAAATGTGCGTCTCTTTGCAGATGTCAACGTGTTTATCCACGTGAGTCCTTACCAAGTGCAGGACGAAGGTCGGCCGTGGATCGGCAGAGAGGAGAAGGCATTTACCAGTCTGCTGAAAAAACTTGGCGCTAAAGTAAAGTCATCATTAATATCTATGAACTAATATACTAAACCGTGACAGATTTCTGTAAGATAGTTGTACGCGCTAATCTTAGGAACTACTGGACAGATTTGAATTATTCTTTTTTTGTTGTATATGTGTTAGGTCTGGCCAACATATAGGCTATAAATTATTTTGGAAACTTGAACACCTGATGCAGAACAGCAACAGACCAGCTAAACTAAAAGAGATATAGAAATGCTGCCATAACAAAAACTGTTCCACGTGACGAGCATTTTCTGCTGCGAGAATAAATTTGAAGATCTGGAACAGCTGTTGTGGAACTCCAAGAGCCCAGCTACAACATTCGATATCAGACATTTCAAATCTTCGATTTTGACGACCCCGTAGTCGCTGGCTGTTTATCTATTAGTCATTCCTAGTACAAATACCCGGTAACATCTTCTTGTAATGGAACTTTACTATGGTTCTAGCTACAAGAAAATTAAATGATGTACGTAAACTCTATGGTCACTTGTCTCTTCCAGGTGAACAGATATTTGCACGACCAGCCGGGTATGACGCACTCACTGAATATGCATTTCGAAGTGCTCGCGAACTTCAAACGTATGCAGGATAGCATACCGGCCAGCATACCCGATACCTCTGACGAAGAGGCTTAACTTTACACAGTAGCATTTAAGAAGAATTCAATTTGTTTGACAAAAATATTTTCCTATAAGTTTTTGTAAACAAAGTCAGGGTATGAGGCAGATTATTTACTTGGGATTTGTGAAAGTATTATTGTTTGTTCTAGTGTATGTTGTGTCATACTTCCGTATTTAATTTTAGATATAAGAACTGCCATTAAGGGCCAGTTTCACTATGTCTGAATAGCCACTCTCTGAATAATTTCAATAATGGAACGGATTTTTTATGAAATTAATCAAATAAACTAATTGGAACTTATTTGTAGGTGGTGAAACAGGCTCCTAATTTCACATTATTTTCATTCGTTTTTGAAATGGTGTCATTAAAAGCTTATTTCTTAGTACAGTATGTATGTTAATTATTATTGTATGTATTTGCAATAGTGTTGTGATAATGTAGGATTGATTTCTGGGCCCTTATTACGTACCACAATTTTATTGAATTTTCATAAAATTGTGGAACATAATCAGCGGCACGGAGAAAATGAATGAAATAGGTTGTGGGGATATTATGAAGACTTGAAAATATATGCAATACCATTGATTTTTGATAACTAAGCTTGGCAGTTTTTGTTAGCCACGGCGAACTAAGCCAAAGGCCTAGAAGTTAAGAATTATTTTTTTAAAAGAATACTTTTAGTAGTTTAACTATTTATAAAACAGAGTTATAAACTCATTTTATTTGCGAGATATTTTCTCAAGAACTGAACTTTTAATTTACCAATATGTATTACGTGTAAGTCATACATTAAATGAGATTATGTTCTTAGCGGGTCGGGTTGCACTTGGTAGTGTTGAAACATTCACGATTGGCTATATTTTGGATATGAAGAAGTTGCCAATATTTGTGAATATTTAGGGTAGTAATAAAGCGAACCCTGCTTTATATGTGAGTTAGAATTTTGTTTTCATATTCGAAGTGTCCATCATTGACCACACGCAACCGGCCTGGGACATAGCGTCATAAGTTTCCATACTATAAGCATTGATGTATTGGCTTACGGCAGCCAGACGGCCGAGTCGAATATCTATACCCCTCCCCCAATAGCATGGCTGGTCACTAGACGAAAAGGCGAATTATGACAGGTTCGTCCATGGTGGACTTGCAAAGTAATTTAGAAGCTGCTCAATAATTTATGGGTCTTATAAGTAAATCAGAGATTTAATTTATTTTATATTCAGTAGTTGCAAAAAAAATAAAACTGTGTTGATCTTTTAACTTATTTGAAAACACTATGTTGTTATATATAAATTAGACCATGTAAACACATGCAGTTATTTTAAATATCTTTACAAATAAGTATTCATAGCTGGAGGCTAGGCTGGGCCTACTGGCTAGTTCAAATTATCGTTTGATAAGAAAAAAAATGTCTAGGATAGTAAAGAGTTCATATAATTCAGTGTATAGTGTAAATAAACTGCTTTAAAATCTATATTTATTTGGATAGACATGAAATTGATCTCAATTCGATGAATAAAATTATTTTTAAAGCAACCATTGACTGTCATTTATGATCCTTGTTACGACTTACATCATCCAGCCGAAATTCAAATAAAAAGAGTAGTTTGCTCTTTAACAGTTTAATATGTAAATTTATTTGTATAACTAAATACAGTAACCAATGTACTACAAATAAACCCGCTCGTATCCAAAACAAAACATAATGCTACAAATTAACACTCGCCAGGTGACACACCTAACTGCTTGCAGTGTAACCTTCAGAGCAAAAGGTCACAAAAGTTGAGTCAATTGAAATGTTCACATTTCATAAAACTTAAAAACGAAAACTAATCTAAACGTTACCATTAAACTTAATATTTAAATTAAATTCGTGCCAAATTGTAACCTGCATTTGACAGTTTCGATGATGACTCACTCGTGTTACTTTGTAGGTGACACTGCAAGCGGTTTTTACAAAACCCAACACAAAAAAAAAACGAGTGGACAACAGACATACTCATCTACACATACATACATAGAGAGGAATGATTTAGTCCATTGATTAGAACATAAATGATTTCAAAAAACCACAGAGATTTCATTATACAGTGACACTGGTGATTACTATGATAAGTTATGAAAACTACAGTTTACAATGATAAGAGTTTTAGTTATTATTTATGAAATAGTTTATATGGTGAGGAGATCTATTGGGTGGCTAGCAACAACATACAGTTTGATCTGAATATACACTAACTAGATTAATGCACTTTTGAGGCAGAATGCTTTATCATAGGTTGAAGCTTACACAGAATGTTATCCTAAATTAATATTTGAACTTAAAATAACCTCTGCATATTTAATTTATGCGGAGGATTTAGAATTTTTAACCAGTAAGCAAATTTTAACGGAAGCAGCGTCAACAAAATCGTAAAATCAGAAGCATAAAAGTGTTTTTTTTTTTTAATATTTGCATTTCACAAAGAAAAAATACTGAAATGTGTTCAATTATTGACACTGACCATCAAAAGAATTTACGCACTGGTTAAAAATTTCGTTATGAAATTCATTGAACATAATCCATCATCATCCACACAAACTATGCAAGCATCATCCTACACCATCGCTCCGGATCTCCTCACATGTTCTCAAATTGTCCGTCCTTGTCTAACAGTAGGATGTTAGGATTTTCTTTTTCGAACTCCGTGGGTTTTCTTAAACGTTGCTGGTCGGTCCACTCGCCCTCCGCGGCCCCCCACTCGCCTACCTTCTCGCCTATTACATCTATTTCGTCTTTAGCTCGCTGCTTCTCCACCTGGGTAAGTGAATATTAAGGATTTATTAGTATTAATGTTCTGGAGAAAATAAGTTCATGTTACAAAATGGCGGCTTGGAACAATGCGCGAGACGCTGCGCAGAAACAGAAGTTTAATTTTATAAACTTAGTTTAGTCATGTATTCGTGACTATATTCTTGTTATCTATAGGTGCGTGACTGTGGCGGTCAAAAAGTTGAGATATCAGCGGGCGCATACTTGTGGTAGAAAATTACTTGCAAGCTGCCATCAAGTATGGCGAACACTGTTAAGAGTAGGCAAATATTGGTGATCGGTAGTACTATGCTATTTTGAAAAATAAAATACATTAGACAAACGATTACAACCAAGAAAAGTCCATATCGAAAAAAGTTTGACATATGTAATTAAAGAACAAAGCTAGATTGAAAGAAATAGTAATTGAAGCTGTGATGTCTTATTGTATTTTAAAAGTTAAGAAATACAAAAAAAAATCCTTCATTTTCATAGAGGCATGAAAGGCTGGTTTTTACTTACGACTAGTACGGAGGCATAGACTTTCTATTGATTTTCATTTTACATATGATTTTTTTTTTTTTCAAATAATATTTTTTGTTTGTAACTATTTATCAAATTATATCTTTCATTGCTCACTGCGTTAATATAAACGAACTATGCTGTATGGGTTAATTCGAGTGATAAATGAATACAGTGTAATGTAAAGGGCGAGAGTGCTATAAATAAGTTCGCGAACCTGTTACCTCCGTGTCGTGCTTAGCGAACTTGTCGAACATGTTGGCGTACAGTTGCTTCTCCTTTTGCTTCTGTTTGGCAATCGTTGATTTGCACACTATTATTTGATTCGCGGCGGCCTGGGAAACAAGGGTTTTATGTCAAAATTTATTTTGTACCATAGTATAGATACAAGACCTCTTAGATCTCCACATACCAACTGGTGTATGTGGAGATCTAAAGGGGAGGCCTATGTTCAGCAGTGGACGTCTTATGGCTGAGATGATGATAATAGTATAGAAGTTTAGATCGACATTTACGGCCAGTGTCACAGGTTACGGATAGCCATTATCTACCAGATAAATTAAAAAACGGAACAGGATTTGTATGAAATTATCTACCAGATAAACTATCTGGAACTTATCACCAACCTGTGAAACTGGCCCTTAAATTGGTAGTATAGACCAAAGGGAATACAAAAAGAAATCTAGATCAATTTGAAAATTCTTAACACTTCAACAAGTCCATTTTTGCAAAAAAATCTATTCACACAATATAGTATGGTTATAAAGTTGTGGTGAGGAGTGAGGATTAGCCAACATAACCGTGAAAATGACCATATAATTACCTTATTCTGTGGCTCAGCCTGAACAACTTTCTCAAAGTCTTTCATAGCGAGTTCAGCTTCCCCGAGGCCTAACAAGGCCTGTCCTTTCCTGAACAAGCCCTTGACGTTGTTCTCGTCAAACTTGAGGGCTTTAAGGGCATGCTCTTTGGCCTCAAAGTGGTGAGCGGGAGTGACCTTCAGGTAGACTAGGGAAAGGTTCAGGTGGGCTGAGAGAAGCAGTTCCTTAGCTAAGTTGCGGTTCTCTTCTGTTTCACTGGTGTCTTCTGGCATGTCTGGAAAAGTTGAGAATATTTAAGTACTTCATTTCTTGATATTTTTTTTTGAGGCTATACAGAATGTGCGTTTCACCACTAATCCAATTTAAAACTTATCTTTGGGAGCATACTCCGTCGGTTAGGCATACGTGCTTAAACGTGAGCTCTATTCCGAGCTATAAAAACCACAGGGTTATTCGGGGTGTTTACTTGAACCCTAACGGTAGCGGTCAGTTGTATAGTGCCGTGTTTTTATATGTATATCTATGCATACGCTATACAAGTAACGTATATGACATGCGGAAAAAAAATGAATAAGTGGAATGTAATCTAAACTGCCTGCTTTTTATAAATCATGGAATAAATCCCTTTTTCTACAAATATACCATAAAAAAATGTATTATAGAATAATTATCTCTGTCCTCACCTTCAAGTAAAGAAGTAACCCTCTTGTACATCTTAATGGCCAACTGGAACTTGCTTCCCTTAAAATAGTTGGTGCCCTTCTCTTTGAACATCTTAGCTTGCTCCACCTTCTCCGCACCATCCATGGACCAGGCCTCTTTGGTTTTCTCAAAGTTCGTTAATTTCACTATGTATTCCACTGCAGAATTCGGTGGTACACCTAAATCAGCGTTCCCTTCGGATTTGAAAGCGTATTTCGGTTGGATGGTTAGCCTGGACTTCTCTCCTAGAGCGAACTTTTCGAGTGCTCTCTCAACGCCCTCGCAAACCTTGTGTTCGCTGCCCTCGCCCAGAGGGAAGGTCACTGTTCTAGTGTCGAATACCTTGCCGTCAGCTTGCAGTCTGCCTTCCAGTTCGACTGTTGAGGAAATCATTGTGTTAGTCAGCAGAATATGGTAGGTGACAATGTTATATGCAATTTGTATGAAAACAAGAATTATGACGTCACGTGTTTTTCACATCAAGTTTACTTATTTTGCTCTCAAAACTATTTTGCCATCAAAATGATAAATAAAAGTGACATTATTTTAAGATATTTGACCAAATAACTATGACACGATTTTATTTTTGACCTAGTCAACTGGCAATTCTATTGCAAAATGTGTTTAAAGAAAAAAATGTATGCAAAATTATTTTGTAGAAAGGCCCTAAGTGTTCATTTTTAACCGACTTCAAAAGAAGGAGGTGGTTCTCAATTTGGCCGGTATGTTTTTTTTTTATCAAACCTTCCTATCAAGTTTCAAATATCTTTAATTCATATCAAAAACTGGTGACTAGTCCTACACAACCTGGTTGTCACCACATCCACAATATAATTTCTTTATCATAATATTGTATCATATTTCAGTGTATTCAGAGCGGCGAATGTGAGCCTAACAATAAGATATCGTGTTACGGCAGTGAAGTGAAATGCAGCTTTTGTATTGTATTGAGTTGAAAGCAATCTCTCTGTGAGAGAATAAAGTGAAAGCATTGTTAGTCATACATTATAGTTAAACATTTTGCTAAGTCTGTTAAAATGTTCTTGGATCAAGATCAACAAGTACAACTAGGAATCTAATTTACCGCTCGAATTTTAAATCTAAGATCATTTCATTCAAATTAGGCTTATAAATCAGCACTTTTCGAACGGCAAAACAAAAACAGACCCTAATACGCCCAATCTTCACCACTACCTATGTGTTGTTGCTGGGAAGAAGTAGACTAAAAAAGATTCTTACATCCTACTAATATTGTAAACGCGAAAATTGGTAAGGATGTATGTACAGTAATACCTCGCTTAACGCGACCTCGCTTAGCGCGATTTCGTTATAACGCGATTTTTTAAATTCGCGCTAATTTACCTCGCTATACGCAAATGTGCTGATTGGTCCTATGGCACGAGTGGCGCGATCGCATGAACCAGTAATAATGCGTAGTTTTGTGATGCTTAAGTACCTACATTGTTGAAAAAACGTTATTGTTTCGAAAATTAGAAAAAATATCTTTTGGAAATTCGAACAAATATCTTTTGATAATTTTGGAATAAAATTTATTTTCTTGGAATGAAAATGTCGTCGCGGGCTTTAAAAAAAAATGAAAAAGTTTAAAAGTGGTAAAGAAACAAAAAACTTTAGATCAGTATTTCTTTAAAAAATCTTTTTTTTTTCGAAAATAAGTATTAGAGTAACTTTGTTATATGTAGGTTGTCTTGTTATTCTATCAACCTCGTTATACGCGTATTTCGATTAACGCGAATTTGTCTGGTACGCATCTCTCGCGCTAAGCGAGGTATTACTGTATACGCAAAAACTACTGTATGGATTTTGGTGAAACATTGCAGTAACATAGCTTATATATCAGCAGGAAATTAGTAAGATTAAGATAATATTATAGGTACTTTAAACTAAGGTAACTTATTGAATCAGGCGTTACTTTGCGGAAATCCATTGCAATAAATGTTAGAAAAGAATAATATCTAGCTTTAATTCCGCGAGACAAATTCGTAAAATAGTCTCGCGGAATTAAAGCTAGATATTATTCTTTTCTAACATTTATTACTTTAAACTAAGCTGATTAGCTACAAGTCACGTTTAATTTACCTAACATGTATGTAACAAAATAGTGAAAATAATACCTGTGACCATAGCGCCATCATTAGGAGCGTCGTTCCCGGTGCCCTGCTCGAGGATGTGACGGAGGATGCCCTTGTTCTTGCCAGGAGACAAGTCCTCTACCTTCCAGTCTATCATCTCGATCTAAAAAAAATATACATATAGTGGGCTAATATTTTAACAACTCATAGCAGAGCATAGTCAAGTGTTGATACTGTTTTTTTTACAGGTTGTGAAAAAAAAATATGTGACTGTCAGAGTTAAACATTTTTTGGTCTGTGCCTGCTTCATGCTTTCTTTCCAATAGAAGAACTTCCCTACCTTTAAACGCATGGGTTTTAGGGAAAGGAATATTTTAATTCCCTATATAAGTTTGTAAGCATAGATAGATGGATGTTTTTTACCCTCTTTATTTAAAAACTACTGCATGGATTTTGAATGGATAAATTCTAGATTTTTTTTATAAAACTGCAGAAATATTACTTAATATACTTAAGCTACAATTATCCAGATACGGTAAGTGGGTGAAACTGCTGGCGTAAGCTAGTATGTAATATAATAAAGTAAGTAAAGTTAATGTACTTTTGGAAATAAAAGTTTTATCATCAAAAAACAATCTACAAGGTTGAAATTATTAATTCTTGAATCCTTATTTCAGTTATGGTATTCCATAAACACGTGTTTTGCAATGCAAATGATAAGTCAACAACAGTCAATGTATTCACAGTGTTTCATAAATATTTTTAGGTATGTATTTAAAATCAGTAATGTATAATGCATTCAATTTTACAAATTTATCCTTACATTATGTTAATGATAGGGATTACTGGTTATAATAATTGTGAATCCCTATTCGTGACCATTTGACCTATTTTAAATATAATATGTTATATTAAAGTTTGCTGTATGTATGTGTCACTAAATATGCAAAGTATTCAAAATAATGTAAATCAAGGGAATTTCTATCCTTTTACCTTACCCCATTCTCCCACCCCCTTTACCCCACTTCTCGTGGGATACGGACAACATGCGGATGTGGACAACAATCTTAGGAACTATTGGTCTGATTTGAAAAAATCGTCCAGTATTAGATGGTCCATTATAGACTACTTATTCAGGAGCACAGAGTAGTTTCCACGGGAAGTGGATTGATTTACATTATTTTGAATACTTTGCATATTTAGTGACATGGATAAATAAATATGCAAGGAAGTATGGTAATGCATCCAAAATTTTTCAATTGGTTTTCAAAACCACATCCTATGTCCAACAACAGTAACCTCTATCATTTAGTTAAACTTCATATCATTCCAGGATGTTGTGGTCATATGAATAAGTTAAATGAAGTAATAATTTTTTTAATAGAAACACAATTCAAGTTCAGGTCAAGACAAATCTATGAGGGGGTGGCGAGTTGTTTGCCAGAGTTACTGTAGCCCCGGCACACAGGGACCTCCAAAAGTATCATAGTGGGTTTTAAGACTCTGACACTCCCTCCATCTGCACCCTTAGTGGGGGTTGTCATTCGATGAAGCCCCACAAAAAAAATAAAGGTCCAATAAATCTTCCTTAATATGGTTATTGAGAAATTTTTAATATACAATGGTTATTCCATTATTGATTTTAGGATTTCATAGTCATAATAATATTTCTTAATAATCAAAATATGAAGGTAATCATTATAATAATAATTATTTGTCCATTACCTAACATATTCTCTTTCCATGGTCCCTTTATATGGTTTAATTTTATTACCTGTTTTGTTAATTCTACTAAAGACAGCAACTTGTTTTTTAACTAACTTACCTCAAACTGCAGAGTAGCATTAGGTGGGATCTTTGGTGGGCTACCAGCACTGCCGTAAGCATACAGCGGGGCACAGGTCAGCACACACACCTCACCCTTCTTCATTGTGGCAACTCCTATGTCCCATGCTTTGATAACTGAGCCTACAGAAGAAAATTATTTATTTTAGTCTTTGGAAGCTTAAGGAGGAAGGATACATAAGTATGTCTATTTTTGGTCACATGTGGTATGTTAAGGCAAGAGAAAAAGAAACATATAGAATTCTTTTTTTTAATTTTGAAGTGTGATCTATCGGGACATGTATTTAGATATTTTTTTGGCTTATTATGTTCAGATGATGCTGACTCAACAAAAAATGGAAAATGAGTTAAACTTTTTTTCTGTATTCAGTAATGTAATTTATTTTATCATACTATGCTTGAATTAAACTAGGGTATTCTCCATAGTATGGTCTTGATGGAAGCCATAAAATTGCTATTCAGGAAATTATAACTCATCAAGCATCTGATTACTAGTCCTATGATAAATGTAGTCTAAAAATAGACTACTCGTAGATAAATCGATCAAGGCAGCCGATCATGAGGTCAAGTACTAAATAATTATTAAAATAAAATAATTACCTTTGCCCAAATTAAATTCGAATGGTTCATTTCTGTCTCTGCTGGAGTCGAATTTTGTGCCGTCCAGAAGTGTTCCTGTGTAATGCACTGTGACCTGACATCCTGGGTTAGGAGTATCGGTTCCCGTACCCTCTTTGATGATCCTCTTCAAAACACCTCGGTCTCCGGACTTGGTGATATCGACACCCTCATCGACAGTCATTGCGAATTATTTTACTTTCCAATTAATTAAAATTGATTAAAGTCGTAACGCGTACGCTGCTACGGCTTATTTTATACAAATTGATTATTTTTTCTCGAAAACTCGAAGTCACCCAGTGAGTCGCGCGCCGGTGCAATTTTTTTGAATGAAGTATTACCAATTTACCACAGATGATACATGTGGAAGCGTGGTTTGTTCTTTGTGGAATTTTCTAGATTAACTGTAAACAGTGTTTGACACCAAGGTTTTTGAGAAAAGTAATAAAATTATTGAATGTAGATTTGTTTAGTTTTTAGCAATCGTAAGGGCGAGATACCACCTGTGTGGTGTGCAGCACCCTGACGTAATTACTTATTTCTTCTGGTCAGTAAAACAAGCAATTGCAAGCAATAAATTGACTAACATTTCTTTTACTGGCATTTGCTTATATTATTTTCTTCTTCTTATTTGCTATGGAAGTAGGTTCTTTAAATATTTTCCTTATACCTTTCATTCGAAATTACTACTTTTGCTGAGATTATAAAATTTAGGAACATACTTTAAAGCCAAGGATTTTAAATAAACACAATAACAAAAGATATTCATATTTACAATTCATTTATTATGAGGTTTCAGTCTTTAGAAGTTAAATTTTACAGAATATGGGTACCTGCCTTTATAAATGACTGGCAATAGACATGAATAGGGTGGACTGCCCCATACATTAAGTGCTGCTGCAGCTTACAATTTTCATTATGTTATGCACAGCAATCCTTATTTGCAACTAGCACTTAGACTTAAATTTTATAAACAAGAATTTTGCCCTTTTATGGCCTCATTTAACATTTTAATTTTAGTGAACAATTTTATATTTTTAAAACTAATATCTGTTTATAACTAATATATTTTTGCATTGTCTTTGTGACTTCATATAACTGGTACTTTTATTACAGAATAAAATATGTACAACTGAATAAATAGAAGCAACTTACTTGTAACAAGTAAAATAATTCAAGTAGCGGAATACAAAATTAAATATCATTTTCAAATTCTAGAATTATCTACATATCTAATCAGCGGCTTATAACACAAGTCTTTATATACAACCTGGATAAATATTTTAACAATTGTTAGGGCATTTTGTTACATAATATCTATAAAAGTTTGGTGAACTTTGCGATAATAATTTTTTGGTTGAATCAGTCTTCCATTCATCAGAACCATCACAACAATCACAGATGCCATCATTGACTTGACTAGATGGAATTGTATTGAGGGATATAGGTTTGTTCCTGTATTGAGTTGCACAGTAAAAAGTTCCATTCACACAGGCACTTGTGCTCGGCTCATCTGTTCCATCTTCACAGTCACAGTAGTCATCATTCACCTGCTCGAAAGGAATTTTCTGATCCGATTTTAAACATTTGAACTCGTTCTGTTGATTTGGTCTGTATTTCAACATATGGTTGTACAATACACCATGAAGTACACCATTCGTGTTTATAAACTTATCGGCCTCGGATCGCAAATGCGTGTACGTTTCCACTTTATCATGATCCATTTCCAAGACTGGAACAACTCTGTTGTTATTGTCGGCTTCGGAAGTTATGGTTAAAAAGAAATACAACTGATACAATATGAAACATATGATCATACAAAGAGTTAGGATTATAATGTTCTTCTTTTTCTTAAGTCCCATCATGCCGTTTATAGATATATAAGTACTTTCACTGTATCACACAAGAATTCAATGATATTAATAAATAAACACGGAAGAATATAGATTTACACTACAAAACGGTAACACAAAACATCCGCAAGGCTAATCTCTGTCCATTTCTATCCTTTTCATTTTGAATGGGTGATGAGAGAAAGAAAAGAAACTAAATGCATCAAATATGAAGAAATAAATCGGAATGTTTTGAAACGATTGACAATGACAAGTGCATTCCAATTTACGCAATCACGAAATTAAGAACTGATTTCAGAAAAACTAAAACTTCAAAGTTTCGTCAAAAGTCAAAGTCAAACAAACTGACATGTTTGGTTACGTCATGCACGGGTAAATAAAATTACGTTTATTGACGAAGAATTACTTTTAGTGGAAAATTATTAAAAAATTTCATCAAATCTAAATCAATGTGTTAGAATAAGGCTAGCATCATGGATTTCCTGACGGTGGACCGTCAGGTATCAACCTCCTCGGAGAAAAAGGAGGATGAATCTGAACCCAATGAAGATCTTGAGGTACAGTTATTACATTTATTGTTTTTTTAATTTTGCTCGAATCCCTCCTGTTCAGGTCAGCATTTGTGGCTGGCTATATTTGTCCTATGAACTTTTTTTTGGCAGATATACAACATATCCGATTTTCCCATTCCTAAATTTAGATTGCTCCTTCTAAACAAACATTGCAGTCAACAACATTGATTTTAATAACTTTTTCATGTAATACATAAATGATAATATATCAGGAAACCATGAATTATGTGATTGTTTATTTTCATTAAATTGTCTGCAGATATTCCTGTAATAATATAAATGAGTACATAATTGATTTGGCTTTGTACATCAGGGCACCACAATTTGAGATTTTTAAAGCTTCTTTTAATTTTTTTTCGTTGTTGGTAGATAACAAATACATAGTAGATAATAACAGTTGTTATTGTGATAATCATTTATCATTGTCAATACCATACATTGTTATTGCACTTTACTCATCCTTATCAGATAATGCACACAACCGGGCTACCTAGGACCTTATATGTACTACTTAATACAATATTTCATGCACCTGTAATAGTCTGCCTAGTTTTTATTATTTTTATTGGTAATACAGCACTTTTTTTGACACTTGGAATGATAATAATTTAAAAAGTCAGATTTTTTAGATACAAATATTTCATCAATTATATTTATTTACATATTGTATATAGATTAACTTAAAACTTTATAATTATATTGTAAATATTTTATATAATAAAAAATATAGTTTTAAGTATATATACATATTTAAAACTATATTTTTTTATAAGATATTGTTGATTATCTGAGTAAAGGTGAAGGAAAACATCTCGAGGAAATCTGGACTATAAAGTCGGAAATCACCAACCCGCATTGAGCAAGCGTGGTGATTACGCTAATTCCCTCTCTGTGGGAGAAGAGGCCTGTGCCCAGTAGTGGGATGATTAAAAGGCTGATGATGATGATTATGTATTTGATGAAGGTGCATTGTGACAGATAAACATTCACTTCTTAATTTTCTACATTAAATTATTATATTAAATATGGCTGTTAGGTCTTGCATGGCTTAATAATATAAACATAAGCATACAAAGTTACAGTTTTTGACAGTTGAATAAATATATTGAATTTGACTAGTTGCCACATACAATATTATTTTAATTCTTCCAGGTGGACAATTCAAAGAGTGTGCTGCTTAAAATAGCAACCCTGTATGCTGAGCAGCTGATGAGTGATCTGATCTTGGAGGTGGGAGGAGTGGGATACCCGGCCCATCGGCTGATACTGTGCGCCAGTAGTGAAGTATTTCAGGTATAATAGAAATTAGGGGAGACCAATTTAACATGCCTTCATGAAGCCTTCACCCATCCACGCACTGACCGCGTCAAGCGTTCTTTATAGTGTCAGACCCAATGTTCGGTTTCGTTTTCGGTAAAAACACGATTTTCGGTTTAGTTTCGCTTTCGGTGGCAAATTAGCCGAAAATTCGGCCGAAACCGAATGTACAGTTCGGGAGTCCCGACGCTTATACGTCCCGACCCTGAGTCGTCACGACGTTAGTCATCCCGACGCTACGTGTCACGAGGCTATGCGTACCGACGCACTCGTATCCAAGCTACGTGTCTCGAAGAGAAGTCAGCAACATTGGAGGGGGCCCATGAGGCCCAGATCTGTTGGAGCTGCGGGTTGTTCGCAAGAGTTACCGTGGCACTTGGAACTCCAGAAGCAACAAGTGGTTTTTTTTTTAAAGATTAATTATAAATCTTATTTCCTGTTCCAGGTGATGTTGATGAACCGTGAGTGGAGTGAGTGGCGAGAGAGTCGCATTGTGCTGCAGGAGACCCCGACAGCTGCCTCAGTGTTCCCACACTTCCTTAAGTAAGTCATGGTATTATGGTTTTACAATATAAATAAGTTATGGTATATGTATCTCATCATCAGCTTTCATTATTGTCCCACTGCTGGGCTGAGGCCTTTTTTCATACAGAAAAGGCATAAGCGTTAATCACCACAGTAGCTCAAGGCGGTTTTGAGATTTCAGACTTTAAAGTCCAGGTTTCCATGTTTTCTATTGAATAAATATAAATTTATAAGGTGTCTTTGTAAACATTTTGTTCGAGGGTGCCTCTGTGAATGTTATGGTTAAGTTTCCTTTTTAATACACTGTGGCGTTGTTGTTCTTTTGTTCTTAATTAGAAAATTTGAAATTGATTTGAAATGTCTTGTCAGTTGTGCTCTCAAAGAATAAATATCGTGCTTGAGAAATCTAACGATTTTTATTGAAATATTGCCCAAAACCCAATAGGTTATGGGCCCAGGCACATAACGAGGCAATATTTCAATAATTTTTCGTTAAGAGCAAAAATTCCGTTAAGTTTAAAAGTCACGGCATAATGGAGGTCACGAACGGTATGAAAATCGAAAAGTTCGATGGTCGAAATTTCAAACAGTGGAAATTTCAAATAAAATGCGCTTTGAGAGCAAAAGGATTGAATATAGAAAGAGCAAGACCTACAGAAAATTCCAGTTCGCAAGTGCAGTGGGACAAGGATGATGGTATGGCTATGTTTATTTTAACTTCCTCCATGGACTTGAATCAAATATCCCTAATAGAAAACTGCGAAACTGCGAAGCAAGTTATGTCCAAATTAGAAGCAGTCTATGAACAGAAGTCAGAATATAACAAAATGTTAATTCATGAGCAATTCTACCAATATTCGTATAATACTAGTGATAGCATGGCGCAGCATGTATCCAAAGTGGAAAGCTTGGCAAAGCAATTACGAGAGATAGGGGAGAAAATCAGTGACACGGCAGTAATGACAAAAATTTTAAGCACGCTACCGCCGACATATCGTTCGCTTAGACAAGCATGGTTGTCACTTGATGAAAGAAGTCAAACTATTCAAAACCTAACGCCTCGTTTAGTCGACGAAGAAGCCAGCCTTGCCAACGATACGAGTAGTAGTGAGAATGCGTTAGTGACGTCAAAAGGAAATTTCAAATCGAGAATTGGAAACAAACAAAATAGTACGTCAAGTGAAGAAAAAAATTCAAGTCATAGATTTATTTGCTACAATTGCAATGAAAGGGGTCATTTCGCCAGAGAATGCAGAATGCCTAAGAAAAGGTACAATGAGAAGAAACCTAACAATAAGTTGGCATTCAGCGCAGAAGGTTGCTCATCTGAATATGATGAGAAGGCATGGATTTTGGACAGTGGAGCGTCAATGCACATGACCTACAACCGTGACTACTTCTGTGAGTTGAACGAGTCTCAATGTAGCAATTCGGTTAAATTGGGCAATGAACAGAGTATCAAGGTATGTGGCGAAGGAACTGTGCTGATAGACAAAGAAGTTAATGGTACATGGGAGAGATGTAAACTTGAACATGTGTTATATGTACCGGAATTACGGAGAAATCTTTTTTCTGAAGGAGCTGTTACTAGGAGAGGATATACCATAATCAAGAACAATAAAAGAGCATTAATTCTGAAGAATAATATTGTTGTTATGTGTGCACAGTTAACAAACAACAATTTATATGAATTGAATATAAAAACGATCAAACAAGAAAATTGTAATATTGTTCAAACTGATATAAAAGTATGGCATGAAAGATTAGGGCATTTAAATGTCAAGGAACTTCAAAATATGTCTAAGAATGGTATAATCCCAGTAACATTGAGTGGCGATCACAATTTTGTATGTGAAGCGTGTCAATACGGAAAACTAGCTAAGCGCCCCTTCTTGAAATCTGTCCGAGGTCCAACACAGCCTGGTGAAATTGTGTACAGCGATGTGTGCGGTCCTATAGAAGAACTATCTGTATCGGGTATGAAGTATTTTGTTTTGTTCAAAGATGGAGCTACAAGCTATCGTCATGTTTATTTCATGAAACATAAGAGTGAAGTTTTTCAATATTTTCTGAAATACAACGTAATTGTGAAGAACAGATTTCAACGTGATTTACTCATACTACATACAGATAATGGTTGTGAGTATGTGAATCAAGAATTCGCATCATATCTAGCGAGCAAAGGCATAACGCATGAGCGTACTGCTCCGTATACTCCACAGCAGAATGGTAAAGCAGAGAGAGAAATGCGTTCTATAATGGAGTCTGCAAGAACAATGCTATATGCAAAGAATATTTCTTTAAACTTGTGGGCAGAAGCTGTCAACTGTGCAGTATATTTGTTGAATAGAAATACATCAAGCCAAACTGGAAATGTTACATCATTTGAACTGTGGCATGGAGTAAAACCTAACTTACAACATATAAGAATATTTGGATCTATTGGTTATGTACATGTTCCAAAAGAAAAGCGAAAGAAGCTTGCCAAGAAAAGTATGAAGATGTTGTTAGTTGGATATGACCAAGATAATTATAGAATGTATGATCAAAATACTAAGAAGATTACAATATCACGCGATGTGAAGTTTGATGAAAATAGTCTTGTAGAAGAAAAACAAAGGTTTGTAGAGATGAAAGTTGAACTAGGAGAGAAGGAACATTCTACAATATCAACTCCAAGAGATGCGTTTCAACGTAAGGACGATGTACCCGAAGAATACTCATACTCATCAGACGAGAGTATGAAGAGTACAGAAGACGTGGATGAAAGTTATATCCCTCCTAAAAGTACATGTTTGCAACAAGAGGGACAAAGAAGCATGACCTTACGTCCTCGGCGAGACAAAAGAGTCGAAGCTAATTTCACGGAATTAGAAATTCCTAACACGTACGAAGAGGCAATGACTAGTTTGAATTCTCATCAATGGAAGAAAGCTGTGGCTGAAGAGCTTCAGTCACATGAAGAAAATCAGACGTGGATACTAACTGAGAGGACTGAGAAGAAGCCTGTTTCTTGTAAATGGGTGTTTACCATAAAGAAGAATAGAGATGGAGAAATAGTACGATTCAAAGCACGATTGTGTGCACGAGGGTTCACACAAGTCAAGGGCTTTGATTATAATGAGACTTTTTCCCCCACTAGCAGGTATGATTCCATCAGGGTGCTGCTCAGCATAGCCGCACGAGACAACCTACAGATGAAGCAGTTCGATGTGAAGACGGCCTTCCTGTACGGCGAGCTCTCTGAGGAGATATACATGGAGGTTCCAGAAGGGTTAGAAACTCAGCCTTCCAAAGTATGTAAGTTGATTAAGTCTATACATGGTCTTAAACAGTCTTCAAGATGTTGGAATAAAAAGTTTTGTTCTTTTCTAACTAGTTATGGTTTTAGAATGTGTCCAGCTGATAATTGTGTATTTGTAGGATATTTTAAAGATGTAAAAGTTATATTAATTCTTTATGTTGATGATGGATTATTACTGTCGAAAAGTAATGATGTTTTACTAGACGTATTAAATAGTCTCAAAGAAAACTTTTCTATTAAGATTTTAGACTGTAGTTCATTTATTGGTATGGAAATAAATAGAGAAAAAGATTGTATAAGTATAAGTCAAAAACAGTATATTAAAACGATTATAAGTAAATTTAATATGTCTGATGCTAAGTGTAGCAGTACTCCTGCAGATGTAAATGTACATTTGTCTAAGAATACAGGTAATGTGCCTATTAATTTCCCATATAGAGAAGCAGTGGGAGCTTTGTTATTCTTGTCATCTGTATCTAGACCTGACATAGCGTATGCTGTAAGTGTTGATAACCAGAGTGCAATTAAATTGATTAACAACCCTGTGTTTCATAGAAGGAGTAAGCATATAGATATAAAATATCATTTTATTAGAGAAAATGTGGCAAAGAATGTTGTTGTTATTAAATATATTGAGAGTTCAAATCAGTTGGCTGATTTCTTAACTAAATTCTTGCCAGTACATAAATATGATACAATTAGGAATAGGGTGATGAGTAATGTTTAATGTGGCTAGTTTGTTGTGTTTTGAGTTTGCTTATTTTTAAGTTATTGTTTAGAATACCAACTTATAGTGATGTGAGTGTGTAGCCTATAAGTTGCAGGCAGAATGATATTTTTCTTTAAGTTTTATTGAATTGTTATGTTTACCTTATAAATTTAAGTGGGAGTATTGAATAAATATAAATTTATAAGGTGTCTTTGTAAACATTTTGTTCGAGGGTGCCTCTGTGAATGTTATGGTTAAGTTTCCTTTTTAATACACTGTGGCGTTGTTGTTCTTAATTAGAAAATTTGAAATTGATTTGAAATGTCTTGTCAGTTGTGCTCTCAAAGAATAAATATCGTGCTTGAGAAATCTAACGATTTTTATTGAAATATTGCCCAAAACCCAATATTTTCCCTGACCTTCACTCGGTTGGGGTCCAAAATATACTAAGAAAATATAACTTTAGAAGAGATATTGGTACTTGCCTGACCTGTCTTGTGTCCTCTCGTGATTGGTACTTGTCTGAATCAAACCAACACTCTCGCACTTGAGAGGCTGCTTTAACCAATAGGCATGACCATCATGACTTGTCGGATGTCTAACTTTTTATAATAGCAAATAATTAACCTTATTTATATTGTATACAGCTGGATAGTTTTCAAGAAAAACGTCTATTAAAAATCTGTTTATATTGTTGCAGGTATTTTTATACTGGCCAGATTAGAATATCACACCATACAGTGTTACCAGTGCTTTCTCTTGCCGACAAATATAATGTTAAGGTAATAATACCATATCAATATTTTATCTCCTCTGACATTGCAAATTATAATTCAGTTTAGATTTAACGATTTAGAAAATTAATGTGTCAGATTTGTATTTTTTTATCATCTTCCGACAACGGTCTCTTGGAAACTACTCCGCGCACCGGGATAAAACGTATAACCTTCCTCGATAAATAGGCTTTCTAACACTGAAATCAATTTTCAAATCGTTCAGCTGTTTCTGAGATTTATGCGTTTAATCAAACAGATAAACTCTTCAGCTTCATAATACTAGTATTAATAAGCACTGAAATAAAAAAAATCTGATAATAATCTAATATTGGGTATATCATACTTTAGTGGCAATTTATTAAATTGCTATTTTGCTTTTAACAATATTTATTGAGTCAAAGTATTTTTTTTTGTATTTTTAGCTGCAATAATTTGTGTTTCCACAGGACCTAGTCACCCTCTGCCTGAGCTATATGTCGCAACACATCGCGCAGGCGGCCAAGCGAGGACAGCTCATCTCCTGGATGCAGTACACTATGGCTTGTGGACATAATGATGTCGCGAAGGTAACACAGATCTAGGTATATAATAAATAAGATTTATTTTTATTTCGTGTGGATACAAAAATTTATTAATTCATTTAATATAAGCACTTTCGTGTCTTCCTCTTCACTACATAGTATAAAACAAAGTCGCTTTCTCTGTCCCTATGTCCCTTTGTATGCTTAAATCTTTGAAACTACGCAACGGATTTTGATGCGGTTTTTTTAAATAGATAGAGTGATTCAAGAGGAAGGTTTATATGTATCCTAATCCGGGTATGGAAAGTACTTCCCTCAGAAAGCGGGTGAAACCGCTGGCGGAAGCTAGTTATCAATAAAATAGCTTCCGACAGGGCTTTCACGCGTATCTGTGTGGGAACTACTTCATGAACCAGGATATAATATACCTTATAGTCTTCAACATATGGGCTCTTTAACAATGAAATATTTAAATCAGCCATTTAAATTAGCGCGTTCAAGTAAAAACAAAAATTTTTCAACTTTATAATATTTGTACTTAAAGAATGGATTTTAAAGTGGTTCAGTAGGCTTTGTAAATCTTGTCATTGAAAAAAAAAACATACCGACCGAATTGAGAACCTCCTTTTTGGGAAGTCGGGTAATATTAGGCCGTGTTACGTTTTATGGTTTTAGAAACTAATCTTTACTTGCTGTAATCATAAACTTTGTTCCACCAGGAATGCCAGAACTTCGTGAAGTGGAACCTCGAGTGGGTGTGGTCTGACAGCGACCTGAGCGAGCTGGAGGGCGAGACACTGGTGCAGCTGCTGCAGCAGAGTGACCTCGTGCTGCACAACGAGATGAGTGTGTACCGGTGAGTGCAGTTACAGGCACACCAGGGTCTCACACATTACTTGACAATGTGGAACTCTTTTATCTGTCCTGAAAAAAGTGCAACCAGTGTCACATTTCATTAGAGCCTGCAAAGGCTTATTTGAATTCGTAGCTAGTAACAACCGCACGGATCGATCGATCATAAGGTTAAGCATCGCTTGGCGCGATCGTTCCGTGTTTGGACCATATTGGCATTACGAGTTCCTCCGTATTTCGGCATGTTACACCAATGAGCCGGGCCCCGGCTCCGGCCCAATTTAACAGACGCCAGCAGATCAACCTACCCGAATGTGTAAAATTTTACCAATCGCATATTAATAATCTTCTGGTATTGCTACATAAGGTTGGAAATCTATTAAAGAAATCTGACAGATTGAGGTAGATTGATGTGCTGGTGTCTGTACAGGTTTCGCAGTTGTTACGGGTGAAGCTAAAAACTCTGAAGACCTCTCTTTCCAAGGGGTTATGCTCCATGTAAAACACTGGTACTCAGCTGCATCAGGTTAGACTGCAACCAAAAATAGCTTGGGAAAGGCTAGGCAGCGCTGGCTTGAAGCAAATTTTAGAATGGAGCGAGATCCAATTATGGCGCCTCTTTTTTGTGAATAAATACATATAGAAAAACTAAAAACAAAACTTATATTGTTCATTGCCATTTTGGCGCTCCTATAGGATTTGGCGCCTGGAGCGGCTGCTCCGTTCGCCGTATGGACGGCCCTGAGGCTAGGAAGATGATCATATAATATCTCTAGTATGTCTATCCTCTGCAGGTTCGTAGTCCGGTGGCTGAACCAGCAGCGCGAGCGTCTGTCTACGTCCGACTTGTCGGAGGCGGAGTTCAAGACTCACTGGGAATCTCTCGTGGCAGCCGTCTTCTCTCATGTCAGGTCAATATATTCTAGTCAAATTAAAATTAAGAATGCCTGTTGTTAATCATAAATCTATTATTGTAGGATTCAAAATTATGTTTAAGTACTCATAAAAATTATTTAATTAAAATCTAGTACAAAATATCCTGTAGTGTTATGCGAATGGATAGAGTAAGGAATGGGGTCTAACAAAACTAGTGCACCATATTTTTACAGGTCATCTAGTACCCGCTAAAGATCACGTTTACTACAAAAAAAGTTGAAAGACCTAGAGGTCAACGATTGAGTGCGTTCATAGAGCGCTGGTGTTATGCCTAAGAACACAATTATAATTTGTTATGAAATATGTTCAAACATGATCCTTAGCATGTACTAGCTGACCTCTAAAAATATGGTGCACTAGTTTTGTTAGACCTTATACATATAAGAAGAAGTTTGAAAGAAGCACCGATAGCTGAAAATTGATTTGAGTCGATTGTTCTTCCGCATGTAATGCGGAGGAATAGGGATCATGTTGTGAGGAAGGTTTTGAGTATGAACGTGGATGGATGGATATAGAGGAAGGGTACGACCAAGGAAACGATTAATGGATTGTGTGAAAGTCGATATTGATAGAGATATTGTTACTTGTGAGATGACGGCAGATAGAAGAGTGCGGGAGAAGAAAATATGCTGAGAAGACCTCAAATAAAATTGGGCAGGAGGATGATTATATTAAAAAAAAAATGATTTTCCAACAGATTTCCCATGATGTGCCCCAACCAGCTGGCGAAGCTCCTCCTGTGTCCGCTCACGCAGGAACATAAAGACTTCTTCATGGAGCGAATGGCCATCGCTATGAGCTACCAGTCAGGTAACGTATAATACTAGATATCTCGAATATAGACACGTATAAATATGAACCTTAATGTGGAAGTTATAAGGCGCATTTTTCGGTTTAGTTAGAAGACCGCTCTTGAAATTTCGCTAGTCGTAGATTTTGCAGCAAAAATAATAATAATCATTTTTATCGTCCCACTGCTGGGCACAGCCCTCCTCTCAGACAGTGAACGATTGAAAGTTAATCATCACACTTGCTCAATACTGGTTGGTGATTTCAGACTTTATCAGTCAATCAGTCATTGGTATCAATATACTTAGAAAGTACATTTAGCTTAGAAAAGAGGCGTTGGTACTTGTCTTTCCTGGAAAGGAACCCGGACACTGATATTTGTGAGAGAATCTGGTGCTTTAACCACTAAGCCACCACAACTAGGAGTAAAAATGATGCTATGTATAAAAGTTGTTCTACTACTTAGTACATACAGACCGCGATATTTGACCCCAAAAATTGATATGTAACTTAACTCAAAATAATTTATTCAGCTTGGCTTAAGATACAGTGTTGTATCTTAAGAATGCATACATAAGCAATAAATAATAAATGTGATCATTTTATTATTTATCGCTTATGTACTTAGATGCCTATAGAATTGCGTTATTCTGTTGATCGATTCTCCAAATTAAAAGGCATTTTTTGCTAATTTATCTCCGATTGATATGTGCTGTGCACGTCGTCTATTTATCGATAATTTTATATCGATATCCTACTCGAATTCACCGAGCACGCTTGCATCATCAAAAACCCTTATCTCATAACGGTATACACAATAGGGCAGTTGGCTCAAACTTGGCTTAAGATACAGTGTTAATCGTTTCAGTATGTTTATAAGGTTTTTTATTATTATTTTAATAAAATTTTTGAAATTAACTGTACATAATGCAACAGAACTCATTAATACTAGATACCTTCTTCCAGGTCAATATGAGCGCGTGTCTGAAGTCCAGCAGACCGAAGCCGGTCGCATGCTGTTCACGCCCCGCCTCTACACGGAAGACACCTGGGGCTCGGTGCTGGCCGTCGACAACTTCCACTCCCTCCCCTGCTACCACACAAGGACCTTCATCTTCAGCACGAGACCTTCGATTGCTGATGTCGCTCCTCAGGATAAACTGACGGAGTGGACGGTCGATTTGTACCCAAAAGGGGTGTGGTTTAGGAAGAGCTTGCTGATCGTGTGGGCGGGGACTTATGACGTGAGTATTTTTAATTTTACCCATTTTGGTGGGAGATTAAGTGTTGTAAAGGGGGAAAAAAAATGTCTGTCTGTCATGCTTTTAACTGTTTATCTGTTAACATGAAGAGCATGCTTTAAATTAGCGAAAATGCAGATAGGGTATGGTAATGTTCTTTATAATAATGGTTGATGTTGCTTCGTAACTTGTAAGTATGAAAATAGTTAGCAACATGTTTTGGGCGTAGATGGAGTATGCAACTAAATGAGCTACTAAGCCGAAAAGAGAAGGCATTAACGTGAATTACATAAGTGCGAGTGAAACAGAACACCAGTTTTTAGTCTCTATTTGGGTATCGGTTTTTATTGTCTGCCACCGAGCTGTTCACTGTGTAAAAAAAATTAAGGAACAGACGCTAGCATCTCAAGCAACCAAACTGAATAAGAAACTTTCAAATTATCCCAATCAATTTTGAACCATATGCTTGAGCAATACAGTTGAAAATCTATTATGGACATTTAATTGTAGATTTAAGATTGTTACATGCTTAGCGAAGCCGTACACGGACTGCTTCAAGCAGTTGCGACCGATAGTCATTTATTCGCTGCCGTACACACCACTGCTTGAGCAGTCGCGACCGCTACAAGCCGTCAACAGCTCTAACGGTTGCAAGGCATACACCGACTGCACGAGCATTTGACTGCGTTAGAGCAGTCAATACGGCAGCGGTTGGCAGTGATAGGTCGAGCGTTCTATGCACGTCGCTCAGCCGCTAACTGTTCGAGCCGTCCGTGTATGGCCGGGCTTAGATGTGGTGAAACAGACACTCAGTGTATTGTTACATGTATAGATTAACAGTTTATTTCGTTTTCTTGCGCGAGCCGTTTTTCCGAACGCGCGGACCCAAAGGCAGGGTATGTACGGTCATCACAAGTACTTGTTGAGCCACCATTTCTAGACTTTATCGCCATAGATAGATATTTAATTTTGGAACACCATTTAAATTTTTATTTCTTTTTTTATTTCAATTTGCTTTTTTTGTATATTTGGCCAGATATACTTCTTGTAGAAACTTCATAAGAAGTGTTTTTTTTCTTTTGCCTTGAGTTATTTCTTAGTGAACATTATTCAGTGGCTCAACAATTTCTTGGTTCGATTGTATGTATGAATGACAGGCTTTTAATTTAAATTATCATAATTTTATAATGTTATTAGAAAATAAAAAATCTTTAAAAAAAATTGGGAGCTTAACTTCTGCAATTAAAAACGAAAGCACTTGAGTATGAAAGCGAAATAAAAAGATGGAATAAATGTGTGATCATTTTATTATTTATTGCTTATGTACTTAGATGCCTATAGAATTGCGTTATTCTGTTGATCGATTTTTCCAAGTCTTGAGGCTTTTTTTGCTAATTTATCTCCGATTGAAATGTGCCGTGCACGTTGTCGATTTATCGATTGTTTCCTATCGATATTCTACTCGAATTCACTGAGCACGCTTGCATCATCTAAGTCCTGTCTCTCATAACGATATACACAATAGGGTAGATGACAACTAGTCAAATTCATTACTTTTATTGAACTGTCAAAAACGTTCACTTTGTATGAATGTAAGAATTCTTCTTCATCAGTCTTTTTATCGTCCCACTGCTGGCCACAGGCCTCTTCTCGCACATAGAAGGATTGAGCGTTAATCTAATAATAGACTAATGTGGAAAAAATGAAAGTAAGAATTATGACGTCACAATTTTTTCACATCAAGCCATATACTTATTGTACTTTAATTATCAAAAAAGCGTGTTAATAAAAAACAAACAATTACATTTTTTTTCAAAACAATGTATGAAAGTGAAATTATTTTAAGATGCTTTACCAAATTAAAATAATAAAGGATTTTATTTTTGACCTAGTCAACTACCCAATTATTGTACATACATATATTGGTTGTTAAATCACTCCTTTGATCTATGTTCTGTTTTTGAAGCCCCCGATCAACAAAATACCGCGATTCCTTGGGCACCAAACGCTGTTCCTCATGAGCCTCTCTCCTCAGGTGCCTGAAGTGGTGTTGCGAACGGTACGGATATCCATCACATGCCAGAACTGCCCGGATTACACGGTCAACCAGTACGGCGAGACTGAGCAGCTGGAGCCAGATGTCAGGGTCAAGGTCAGGAGATATATGAATCACTTCATCATCATCATCATACTCCTGCCCTGATCTTGTCCTGATGTTTTCTTCCACACTCTTGTATCTACCATTATTTTCTAGCCATATAAATTTTCACACAATCTATCCATTGTTTCGTTTGCTCACTAATCTATATATATAAAAGAAAGTCGTGTTAGTTACTTCGCTTATAACTCAAGAACGGCTGAACCGATTTAGCTGAAAATTGGCAGGGAGGTAGTTTAGAGCTAGGAGAAGGACATAGGGTAGAGTAGGAGAACGAGAGCGAAGCCACGCGGGCAAAACCTAGTTATATAATTATATCATCATCTGCCTGTCAATTGATTATAAGGTTAAGCACCGTTTGATCACCTTGTTACTCCGTGTTTCAGAAGGCACGTTAAATTGTTGGGTGCCGGCTGTCATTTGTTCTTTGGCAGTCTTTACGGGTAGCTAGTAAGCACAACTAGTCTAAACAATGGGTATCGTGTTATCTAGGTGACTGGGTTGAGAAGGTCAGATAATCTGTCGCTCCATGTAAAACTTTTACTTAGTTGTAATTCGGTTAGACTGGAAGCCGACCCCAACATAGATTAAAAAAAGGGCAAGGCATATAAGTGCCATTAATATGATTTATAAAGATGTACTGTTCTTCAGATCGGTATCCTCGTGTGGGGTGTTCAGAAGGGAGTGGAACACGTGTCCTCGGTGGTAGAGCGAGTGCATCGGTTCTCACCACAGAACAGGTATTAGTTCGCTTACTTCTCTTCTTTAAATGGATATTAAAAACATAATAATTTAAGGGTCAGTTTCACAAGTTACGGATAGCCAATGGAACAGAATTTGTATGAAATTATCTGCCAGATAAACTATCTGGAATTTATCAGTAACCTGTGAAACTGGCCCTAAGGGTCGCGTTTGTGTGCGATAGATTTCTAATCTACTTAACCTATTTCAATCTTTGCACACCGTTTGCAGTTTGATGCAATTTGAAAGATAGGATAGTTTATAACTTAATTTATACTACAAACTCAAGTTCGTTTATTCAAATTAGGCTAATAAATCAGCACTTTTCGAAAGTCAAAAACAAGAGACAGCCCCCAAAACGCCCACCCTTCACCACTTCCTACGTGTTTTCGCTGGGAAGTAGAAGTGGCGCAACAAACTCCCCAGTAACACATGTTTGTCTGTTAGGTTTGAAGAGCCTGATTTATATGAAACAAGTCCAATCTCAATTTATTTGAGAGAAATAGAACTAATTATCACAAAAATCTTCCTGGTCTGCTAGTTATTTATGTGTGTGTTGGTCCCAGAGTGCTGAACATAGACGGCGCGCTGGACTTCGACGAGCTGAACACGCCGCTGTACTCGCCGCGCGACCTCGCGCCCGCGCCGCAGCCCGCCGCCAAGCACGCGCCCTGCACCACGTATGATACTTACATCCTTACTTATATTATACATCCAAGAGGAACTCTAGTCTGTCTGTCTGTCGATTGACATCCTTTCACGCTAAAACTACTGATCCGATTTAAATAAAATTTGGTAGACATATGTATAGTCTGAGAAAGGAAATAGGCTACTTTTATCCTGTTGTAGGAAGTAGTTCCGACGATACTGCTGTGAGGATGTAAATTCTTTACACCCGTGAAAATAAGTCCCTTGACTTGGGTTAATTAAAAAAAAATCTTCCAAATGGCTTTTATATTTTTTTTGTGAAATCATCTCACGAACTCTTTACATTTAGGGCCACTTTCACAGATTACGGATAGCCACTTTCTCATCATCATCTCCCGAGCCTTTTCCCAACTATGTTGGGGTCGGCTTCCAGTCTAACCGGTTTCGGCTGAGTACCAGTGTTTTACAAGGAGCGACTGCCTATCTGACCTCCTCAACCCAGTAACCTGGGCAACCCAATACCCCTTGGTTAGACTGGCGTCAGATTTACTGGCTTCTGACTACCCGTAACGACTGCCAAGGATGTTCAATAACCGCCGGGACCTACAGTTTAACGTGCCATCCGAAACACGTCATTGGTGTCCAAGATATACTTAGAAATATAATTTATCTGAAATATAAATTAAAAAATGGAATTAGTAGGAAATTATTTGCCAGATAAACTATCTGGAACTTATCAGCAACCGGTGAAACTGGCCCTGTTCTCGATAGTTATCATGGAATATTTAAACAAAGTAATATTTGCAGTGGCAGTAAGCGTTGCTCCAAGTGTTCGGAGACATGCGACTTCCCCGAGCCGAGACATCTGTTGGGACCGAACAAGGATCAGCTGCGGGTGAGTGATTTGAAAATGACTGTAAAAGTCAGTTCTGAATGTAGCTGTTAGAGTAGATTTGTAGGAACTATAAATTATAAAGGAGTTGGCGATCAGTGATGGGAACCGGGTTTCTAGTTTCGACAATCGACATCGCTGGGCTAGAAGCGAAGCGTGTGCAAAATAAGAAAGTTAGAAACAGTCACTAAGCAGTCCGGAGTCGTCCCTGAATGCCCTGGCAGTCGTTGCTACAATTCCACGTCAGAGGCTGTCAGGCTCTGCCGGAGCTGCGGATTGTTCGTAAGAGTTACCGTGGCACTCAGGGACCTCCAGAAGGAAAATAGTGGGTTTAGTCAGTAAGATGCTGACACTCCCTCCCTCCCTGACCTCCCGAGCTACACCCACAACGGGAGGGGATCTGATGATTTCCCACGAAAAAAGGGCCTTCGATAGTAAGATTATTTTACAAACTTATAATAAGTTATTTACTTATACGTTATTTCGTTTCATTCTCAGATACAAGTAGTAATCGTCCCTCTAACGGACTACTGTCACGTGGGCGCGGGCGACAACGCACAGGGATGACGTCACACTATCGCGCGACTGCTCTGTCCCACGCGAACTGCGCACGCGTGAAGGAGACGCCTATATTTTTCTCAGTATCTCGTTGAGTTATTGCACTGCCGAGATGAAGATGAATAGATGTTGAGCTATGGTATGTTGCTGTCTTTGTCTTGCTCGTGCAGTTTGATTGGAAAGAGACAGAAACAGATTAATCTTTAATATGTTATATTAAAAAAAATAGTCTCGCGCGGATCCGCATGTCAGGTTAATAAGGTATGTTTCCGTTTCTGTCTTACTATAGTAATTTGGCAGTTGCGAGAAAGTGACAGAGATACTACCGAGCTAGGTAACGTCTATTTATCTTTGTCGTGTTTAGACCTTTAGTTTGTTACACTAATTTAAAACTAAATAGATTTACATCATTTTTCTAAATGTAGGCTATATTTATTTGAAACTAATGCAATATTTTTTACTTTAGCGAATTTTAAGCATACAATTATTATTGATAATTGAAACAAGTGGTGTATTTAGTTATTTTAGTTAGTGTAACGAAAAATTTGCAATATAGTCGGGGTACTGTCGAATGACTTTGGTTAAGCTATTCGCTAGGTTCATTTTATTAACCAGATAATTTCGATAAAATGTAAGATCTAACAATACTAGTGCACCATATTTTTACTAGTCATCTAGAACACGCTAAGGATCATGTTTACCACAAAAAAGTCATGAAAACAACAACATATTTTATTAATCATCACAGTCGCCAAATTGTACGCATAACGCCGGTCTCTATGAAGACGCTCGGTCGTTGACCCCTAGTTCATTAAACTTTTTTGTGGTAAGCGTGATCCTTAGCATGTGCTAGATCATCATCTCCCGAGTCTTTTCCCAACTATGTTGGGGTCGGCTTCCAGTCTAACCGGATTCAGCTGAGTACCAGTGTTATACAAAACTTTTATCTGACCTCCTCAACCCAGTCACCCGGGCAACCCAATACCCCTTGGTTAGACTAGCGTCAGACTTACTGGCTTCTGAATACCCGTAACGGCTGCCAAGGATGTTTAATGACAGCCGGGACCTACAGTTTAACGTGCCATCCGAAACATTAGCATGTGCTAAATGACCTGTATAAATATGGTGCACTAGTATTGTTAGACCCTATATACATAATTATGTTTGTTGAGGCTAGATAAACGACTGGTTTAAGGTCTATTTAACTTATAGACCAATGTTTAGTATTGTTGAACTGAGGAATTTAATGTGTTATTTACTTAGCATATTGATATGAAAATTCTAGAGTAATTATGTGAGGGTTCATGCTCTTTTTAAACAATATTGATGTACTTACTTAAATACATGTAAACTTATAATTGTCTGATTTAAGTCGAAATTTAAGTTTGTAGTTCTGGATATTGTATTTATAAATTGCAATATTTGTCAAACTTAAAAGAGAGCCCCCAAAACGCCCACCCTTCATAATTTGTGTCAGGAAGTTTGGAGTCTATAGTTAATTTTCTATTAAAATTGGTGTTCTTGAAATAATTCGGCCACTATTATTGTTGAATTACAGACGTCAGCACATCAAGCTACCCGAAACTGTTAACCTTTTTTAATCAACTTTGAAGCATATTCAGCGATAAAGTAGAAAATTTGTTAAATAAATTTTTCAGATTGTAGTAGCTTGATGTGCTGGCGTTTCGTGTACTATTTTTCGTTTTAAAGTCTTTATAATTTTATATTTTCTGGTAGGCAAACTTAAAATATATTTTGTTAATATGTTATTGTTTTCAGTTTACCATCGGAATAATATATCTATTTTGGTGCAATAGGGTATTTGACTGTGTTTGATTTTTTACAACATTTTTAGCAAAACAAATAAACACACGCACAAGGAACATTTTTCTGAAAACAGTGTCAAATTTGGTTGATAAATGGAGCAGCAATCAACATTTTTATATTCGTATGATGAAGCGTGGGATCATAGTGGGGACATCTTGCTATCTCTTTTGCACATGCGTGATCAAATAGCGTTGACGTCACAAGCTTGTATGTGCATCCTTTTTCTGTTATTTAACTGTTTGACTTTTGAAAGGTTTATAAATTACTTATTTCTCAACGGATTCCAAAAATTATTTCTGTTTTTGGTTTTGTAAAATGTTACTTTTGATATGAATAATTTAAAAAAAAGAGTCAAATACCCTATTCATGAGTGTTGCCATTCATCAAAATATAAAATTGACGCATAATAATTTTATTATAAAATTAATGATAGTAAAATTGCGAATAAATGAAAATTTACTTTTCAATTATAATATAATGTAACTGTTTAGTTAAATAGGTTATTGTAATAGATAAATTTGCATTGTTTTGCAATTGGCAGCCTATAATTTATGTTGTAATATTGTTGTAAATTAAGGGCCAGTGTTTCAGACCTTTTTGTGAAACTCGTTTTGAAGCACAGGTAACCCAAAATATTATGATATGTCGTACGCCCCATCTTTATCCAAATAAATTGTAGTTAATTTTGTAAACAATGTGAATGCTCTACAAATTTATAGCAAAATTCATACTATTTGATGTATTTTGAAGATTCTGTTGGCGCAATCGTCACTACGCCGGACTACCGAGCTGAGGGTCCCAGGTTCGATTCCTGGCACGTTCGACAATTGTGTGACGAGCATGCTTGTTAGCTGTGGTCTGGGTGTTATGTATTATAAATATGTGTGTAAATTATATGTAATTTATCAGTTGTGCAGGCACCCATAACACAAGCTAATCAATAGCTTACAATGGGGCTAACCGACCGTGTGTGAAAAAGGTGTCTCGATATTATAAATGTTTTTATTGGAAGTCGGGCGTACGAAAACTCAATAATTCTCGCGTTGGTTTAAGTTGCCGCGATTTAAATACCTCACTTGCAAATCTTAAATGTGTCAGGATTATGTAGAGATTCTTACGATTTATTGAATAATAGTAATTGTGATACCAAACAGAACCAATTCAAGCAGGTTGTATTCGCTGTAAGGTTATGATTTACAACTCACATTGTCTTAGAGCATTTAAACTGGTAACCCGCACAAAATATAAGTTATCTTCTTTATTAAGTATTTTCTTTTAATTCGCTATTGAAGGTGTATTTTCTGACATTGATCATTTTATCTACTGTTACCACAACATCTCAAGAAGTAACTCATTATTCAATATTTAATCGCAGTCTTGAAAGCGTTCATAATAAGAGCCAGTACACACAGGGCGCTCGGCCGCGCTTAGCACGGCAATCAGCGCGCGTTAGTAGTATCAAAATTTTCGATTTCTATTTTCGAAAAATACGCCAAATGGCTCAATGTCTCAAAGCGCGCAGTTGACGCCGGAGGAACGCGCGTTCTAACGTGCCTTTATGGCGCGCTTGCATGTGTATACTTCAATAGAATTCGCGTTTCTAAAGTCCCTAAAGTAAAATTAAAGATCTTAGTGCTATAAAATATGTTAATTAGTTTCAAAATTCATACGTGTCCCCAGTTTAAATACTCTATAAGGGTGTTACTAGACCTATCATTCGACCGGTCAATTGAAAGATCGATGTTAGAATGAATTCAGTATGGCCGAAAAAAATTGGAATCAATTGACTGTCGGTCGATTGGTCTGGCAACACCTTTAGTTGATTCGGTATATTTACGTGCAATATTTGTCCATACTGTTCGCTGCAGTATTATTTTGTCTCTTCGTGCGTAAGTTGTTGTAAACGTTTGGACTTGAATATTATAAGTTTAAAATATTTTAATGAGTTTATTTTACTTATATCCTACAAGACTAATAACAACTTCACTCTTATACATTGCAACTTAAACGACAGTAATGGTATCCAACCTGTGGTCGTGTCGTTAAGGTTACAATCAGACTCGAGAGCCAGATACAAAACTTACATCTAACATCTATAAATTTCTCTTTTTAGGTACAGATTTTCCCAATCAACTTTGAACCATATACTTCAGCGATAAAGTTGAAAATCTATTAAGGAAATTTGACAAACAGTAGTAGCTTGATGCGCTGGCGTCTGTTCCTGGGTTGTAGATGTTAAATAGTTTTGTTAAAGTGCTGGCAGTTAACTCTAGTTAGATTGCTAGCTGAAGCCAAGATTCTTGGCAACAGGAGGGCCAACAAGTAAAAAATTATAACTAGTTACTATACGTATAAAGTATTTATTACACAATTGACGATACATGTAGAACGTAAAATAATACAAAGCTCTCCAGTGTAAACACACCTTAATAATATATTCCGTACAGAAAATTTCAAAAATGCCAAGCAATAGGAATACACGATATTCGTCGCAATATTGACTATAGTTATTAAAAATATAATCATTTAACATTTATTGACAAGCATGGATTACATTGATGACACCCATAGTTTTAAAAATACTCAAAATTACATATAATAATGATTCCGAAAATCTTACTGCAACTTGACTATAATATGACTAAGGGAGACGACCCTCGCCCACGGCGACTTTTTGTAGCGATGCAGTCGCGAAGCTGTCGCTAGCTGTGTGCCCTCGCCCACGGGACCAGATTCAGTCGCGATGCAAACGCGATTCGGTCACGATACAGTTACACTGATGTTCGGCACACTCCCTCGACCCTCTGTTCTTTCTCCGATGTCGCCCAAGGCTGTCGCGCGTGTATTGATACAATCGCGATGCAGTAACGCGTTAGTAGGTCGTTGTAAATGCGACTAACAAGCGTTAGAAGCGATGCAGTAGCTACAAAAAGTCGCCGTGGGCGAGGGGTCTAGGAGTTAGTTTGAAAAGTGGGCTTATGTCCGTGCGACATTTTAATATTCGCGCATGGAACACGGCATCTTTCAAACTAAGCCTAAAACAAAATGTCTTTTCAAATACAATTTTTTTCATCAATATCATAGGCCAAACTGGACAATTTTAAGCTCTTAATTACTAACTGTTGACTTTATCTTATACTATGCTTATCTTAATATACATCGAAACCTTGTCTCGGGATGAATTACAGACGCCAGCAAATTAAGCTACCCGAAACTGCAAATGTTTTCCAATCAACTTTGAACCTTTATGTTTCAGCAATAAAGTTGAAAATCTATAAGGAAATTCGACAGATTGCAGTAGCTTGATGTGCTGGCGTCTGCGTACCATTAAAAGCGGGGAATAGGAGTTTTTTAAACAATATAGTTGCAACTCTGTGTACCCTCAGGAGGTCGTTATTTAAATTTCGATTGCCTCAATTTTTATATATACTTTTTAAATTTAGAACAGTTTCCTTTTTTTATTCGTTTGTAAAAATGCCAGTTACAGTCATTTCCCGGTCTATATTATCACGGAAAAGAGACCGTAACACCTCTTTATGTACGAATATAAATTTAAATACAGTGAAGCCTCGACAGTTTGAAAACAGTTAAAACTCGGTTCAATAAGATATTTAAGACTTTAATTATAATATTTTTCTCAATTAAAGATAACACCTAAACTTATAGGATATAGTGTATCAAAAATAATCCGTTCGTAAAATTATCATAAGAGTGTACAAGGAATACATTTTAAAACTAAATACGTTTGCACCATTATTGAATATAAATGAATACTTTTTAAGTACTACGCTAACTTGAGCCTTTACTCGTAATACGTAAGATAAAAACATTTTCAATTCACATTGGATGGAATAGTAAATGCAGAATTTCGAAGTTTAAAAAAAAGCAAAGTGATAGCATTGCTTTTTGGTATTCACAGTCTTCCATTCCTTACTTAGACTATGGTTAGTTTCCAAAACGTCTTTTCAGTGTTCCGTACCACAGACAGAAAAAAGCGGAACCCTTGTAAGAACATTTTTTTAGTTATTGTCAATTTTTTTTTTATAAAAAAATACAAGTCGGAAGTTATCTTTTGATCTCAAAACATCTCACTTGTTATCACAGTGTTGCATTAAAAATATGAATCGAAAATTATTAGAACCGTAGATATTTAAAACGCTAAAATATTGGGTGACTGGTAATTAGTGACCGATATTTAAACACGTGATTGTACTCATGATTACAAACAACTTTCCCAAATAAACCTTTTTCTTATTATTATAGCGAAATTACTGACAACGCGGCAATTTTGCTATAATGATGCTAAAATACATAACAAAAAAAGTTTCTTCGGGAAAGTTGTTTGTAATCATGAGTACAATCAAGTGTTCAAATATCGGTCACTAATTACCAGTCACCCTATATATCAGAACTTTTTTGGAAGCGATAAGCACTTAACTAGTCGGCCACAGAGGATCTTATTGACATCTAAACATCAATTAATAATAAAATACCATTACTACTTTGCAGTAAACATTTAAAAAATGACATCGCCAGGAGTTTAGCGAATACAGATGTTGGCTGGTTAAATACTGATTATTCTTATATTATTGAAGCTCTACCACACATTTATAGCCGATTTCACCAAATACCATCATATAGCATAAACTCATGCAATAGGGATGTGGACAACTAGTCAAATTCAATATTAAAGAACTGATAAAAACGGTTACTCTCTATGCGATTTGTGTGAAAACGGAACCTATGACGTCACAGATTTTTCACATCAAGCCGTATACTTATTTCGATTATATTATCCTTGTAATCTCTTTTTATATCTGGACTCTAAAAGGGACTGTGAACCTTGAGTTTGTTTCGGCGTTCCATCTCAAGGTTAAGTAAGGAAATGCCGACCTCATCTCATTTTTTATAAAAAAATGTGTTGACGTGTAAAAGTGTTGAGTTCAACCTATTTGCAAAATAAATATAATTTATCATTATCAATAAAAAAAATTAAACAATTTTCGGTTCAAAACGATAAATGAAATTGAGATTACTTTAAGATGCTTTACAAAATAGATATGATAAAGTATTTTATTTTTGACCTAGTCCACATCCCAATCCTATTTTTGAATTTATCAATATATGCGTGACTTATAAAACCGGCCTTTAAATCTAACATTTACGTAACATTTGCGAATAACTTGTGACCGAACATCGCAACAACAAAACTTCGATGCAAGCGGTAACATAATACAATGTGCAGTTTTTTTTTAAGTTTTCGTAATTTATGTAAAATGGCTGTTGATACAAAAATATTTTATTTATTAGGTCATAGGAGCAACTCCTTGGGGAAGAGGTTCATGGAAGCATAGTCTTCGAGGACCTGTAAAAAAAGGAAAAATAAATCTCAAGAACTTTATCAAGTTGTGTTTTATGTAGCCCATCTGTGATGAAAAAGTTCACATGATAGATGATAATTCAAATTCAGGAAATATTTTACGGGCCAGTTTCACAGGTTATTGATAAGTTCCAGATAGTATCTGGCAGATATTTCATACAAATTCTGTTCCATTTTTTAATTTATCTGGTAGATAGTGGCTATCCGTGACCTGTGAAACTGGCCCTAAGACTTGCAAATTCATTCACTTTTAATACAAAAGACTGGAACCAAAATTAGTCAAGACGAATTAAATGCACATTATTTAAAAAGATGTCGTTAGTCTTATAGTCGCATGGCGCGACTGCTGATTGTGGAATCTGGGGTCTATTGCCGGGTCGCCGTCTATACTGCGGTTTTTAAGAAATCTTGCCAAAGCAGCACGTAGTCTGGAAGATGGTGATGATATGCATCAAAGAGCACGTAATGTCGGTCCTGAGCGTGATCACTCTACGGCCGTGTCGAGGAAATAGAGAGTGCATCTGCGTATGTGCAGCTTGCTGGTCTCCTTAGAGAAGGGCCGCCATGGCCGACAATCAGGTTGAACGATATATTATTAATGTATACATAATAATATATGTCAACGTAAATTCCCAATTCATTAAAAAAAAATGCCCTCACCTCTTTCAAATTATCAACGGTCGGTTTCGGCACGTCCAGCGGCAGCAGCTGCCGTACCTTACTGCCGTCGAGGCAGAGCTGTTTGTTCAGCAGCAACTCGGCTCCGGCAGAAGGTTCTAGAGGCGTGTGCTGCAGCGAGTACTTGCGGCAGACCTCGGCCCAGGCAGTCAGGTGCTTGTCGTTCGCTTCTTCTGCTACTGACGCTATGTCGTTCTGTAAGGATGTAAGGGTAAGTAAAATCTTGGTGATTTGTGACAAGTATAGTAAAGTTGTCTGGCTGAAAATGCCTAGGTCTTAGATGAATATGCGATACTGGCTTCCGCCAGCCGTGAGCTGAGAACTACATACTTCTTGTATGAAGATATGAAGTAGTCTATAGCTTTCCTCGATAAATGGGTTTTCTAACATTGAAGAAGTTTTCATATCGGTCCAGTAGTTGAGATTGAGATAAGCGCGTTCAAGCAAACACACAAACTTCAGATATTAGTATAGATAGTATACAGATTTTGTTTTTTTTTTACATTGGGAAATATAAATTGTTCTAACGGACGGGAATACACCAATGTGTAGTGAATGTTATAAACAATAAAAAGTATCAATTCAGTAGGCATTTTCATGATTTATATTAGAAAGATTTTTTTTTGGAAAACTAGCAATAATAAAACGCCTGAAACAAAACACATACCTTAGCCAACGTAGAAATAGCAGTCCCATAATAATCGTGGTTTATCTTGAAGATGTCAGCGACGAGCTCGGCCAGCGACCCCTGCGTGCTGTCGGCCTCGTCCACCACGTTGTAGACGGCGCGGTTGGCGTCGGCCCGCCTGCCCACGCACCAGATGGCGCGACACACGTCCCGCACGTGCACCGTGTTCATCTTCAAGTCTGCTGTCCAGAGAAGCTTCATGGTCTCGTTCATGTGTTTGTAGATACCGCCGTACAGGAGGCGTGGTGCTGTGAAAAATATTTTTTCGTAAAGAAATAAATTAATTCGGTAATGATATATAAAATACTTAAAACTAATGAACCAACCCGTATTTAGCAAGCGTGGTGATTAACGCTCAATCCTTCTCTGCGTGAGAGTAGGCATGTGCCCAGCAGTGGGACGATAAAAAGGCCGATGACTGATGAACGAACCATGTAGTAAAAAAAACCTAAAAAGTGTCGAAAAACTTATCCCCATCGCTGTCTACAGGGAAAATATTCGGGGTCAATAACAACCTTTCTAAGCGACTGGTTGACGCTTCCCGTGACTCAAAGGCTGTCTGTTACTTTAGACAGAGAAAAACATTGGCATTTAAGGTGGCAATGCTGCAAGCCACTTAGGCACTCTCCCAGTAGATAGACAGCGATAGGAATGAATTTTTCGATTCCTTCTAGTTTTTTATGTAAATATTTGTATCATATTTATTTAGACAAGAAAGCTTGAAAATTATTTTTGAAAATAAACATAAAGAAACATCCCCGATTTTTTTTTTTAAATTAAAAATAGTATCATTAATCCAAATTCATTCTTACGAAGAACACAACATAATGTGCCGAAAATATATGATTATATGAAAATATATGAAAAAAATATATGAAAATATGAATCAAGTCTGCACGCGTAAGTAACGTTAAACACATACATGTTAAACTGTGCAGTACAAAAGTGGATTACAGAACACGTACAGTGTAGTGTATGTTTAATTGTCCGTGATAATCCACTTTCTTTCATAACGGCCGGATTAGAAGACTTTACATTAATTACAAACCATAACACTGATTCACGCCATTCTGCAGTTTAACAAACAAACAGACATCGAGACGTCTGAGTAATTTTTTCAACATCATCATCACAGCCTATTTATCGTCCCACTGCTGTGCACAGACCTCTTCTCCCAAGGAGAAGGATTGAGCGTTAATCACCACGTTTGCTCATTGCGGGTTGGTGATTTCAGACATTATTGTCCAGGTTTCCTCGAGATGTTTTCCTTCACCTTTAATCAGTCACTGGTGTCCAAGATAAACTTAGAAAGTACGTATAACTTAGAAAAGTTACATTGGTACTTGCCTGACCCGGAATCGAACCCGCATCCTTATACTCGAAAGGTTGGTGCTTGAACCACTAGGCCACCACGACTATTTTTTTAAATAATTAAGTAGATTTATTTTTATGTGAAACTTTGGCGAAGACCGTCTCGTATGTCGAGACGGTAAATGGCATGACGCTCGCTTATGACGTCAGGGATTTTTTTTAACTAAAGCTCGTTATTGACTATAACTCGTTGCTCATATATTCATGTGTATTTTCTTTAAAAGAGTATTATAAAAAATGGCGTTTCCGAGTGCGGAAATGTCACTCAATTTTTAATTGGTATAAGAGTATATCGGTATTGTACTTGCTCAGATAAGCTTAATTTGATGTGCTAGTTTCCGATGCGATAATAAAAGATACATAAAAGTAGCCTACATCTATAGCAATATCAAATAATATGGTTTCATTAAGATTAGTCCATTGGTTTGACATAAAGTAACAGACATACAACACACGCAAATATTATTTTTTAATTATTTCCCAATTTTGCAATTTTCAGCATTTTCATTCATGAGATTTTGTAAAGCTTTGCTTGTCTGAAGGCTACAATTAAAGTCACGATAATCAAAATATATATATATATATATTATACAAAACACTACTGCACATGCGTGAGGTGTCAAATGGGTAATTTTCGAATGGCAAAGTTAATTGGTGCGAGCTGTACCAACCGTATAATTTCGCATATTTGTGACATTATCTCCCCATCTTTACATAACAAAGTCGAGTTTGTTTGAACATTAAAAACTCGAGAACAGCTGTACAGCACACAATTTACATGGCTCTTGATTTGTCGTATTTCTCTCCCTTCCAAATAGCGTATATAATGTTAAAAACAGTCTACGCGGACAAACGCTTGTTATAAATAAAACAGACAGACAACTCACTCAAGCTCCTCCGATCTCCGACCCCATAGACGATGGCTGGCCTGATTATGGTGTAGTTGAGCTCAGTGCCCATGTTCTTGAGCTCCTTCTCCACTTTGCTCTTCATCTTAGCCTCGGTGGTCCATGGTTCTACTGCGCAGTCTTCTTTTTGTGGCTAAAATAAATATTTAAAAGATTTTTTGAACTAGGCTGATTGTTTTGCTTTATTGGGCAAAGGATCGAGGAATAGGATTTCGAAAACACCGTCTGAAATTACTGATATTTCTTCAAGACAGTTTGTGCCCGGTCAAATTGGTTAACAAATAATTTCTCATACGGGATGTGACATAACTGCGAATAAGTTCGATCTAGTTGAAATATGACATAGCTTTAAAAAAAACATGGCTCAATTTAAAGCAATACCTACTAATTACTGTACCTAGATGATTCACAGACGGTACCGCGCACCGTCGTGATTGGCAAAGAAGCTTTCATGATGTTCTAAGAAATCTGCAAAAATTTTTCAAAGGAACACTGAACTGCATGGCTTTTGCAATATGAACAAAATTCATATATTTTCATCGATGACGTCACCGTAACCGATCAGCTCAATGACGTCACCAGTCCAATGTCACCACGGGACCAGTTTGACGAGCGCGGCCGGAACTTTGCGCTAATTATCGCTCTCCGATAAGTGCGTATCGACTCACAGCTTCGTACGCCAGCTTTTATTGACATCGCTAACGAAATTTATTCATTAATATTGCCTGGTAGTAAATGTAGGCAGAGCTTAACAATTTTATGGGATGGTTGATTAAATTTATTACTCAATACGGATGGGTAATATTACTCTTGAGATCGCTTACATTGAACCTGCATATGGAGATGTTTCTCTTTTTTAGTTTTTTGTACGAAGTTATTCCCAATAGTTGGTTTTTGGTTAATACGAACATAATAACAGTTTCCTAAATGTAGTTTTGGGGTAGAAAAATAGTAAATAATAATATTTCTATTGTTATCTCAATAACGCAATTCCTACCTATTGCCATTTCAGCATGGAAAACTAACCCTCGTGACAATTATTAATACAAGGTGCAGACGCCAGCACAAATAACTAAAATCTATAAAATTTCCTAAATAGATTTTCAACTTTATCGCTGAAGTATATAGTTCAAAGCTGCTTGGGAAAATTTGACAGATTTTACTAGCTTGATGTGCTGGCGTCTGTACTTAGTTTTAAGGTGCCTCGATGTTTTATCAACACTCCGCGGACAAAGACTGAAATACATGTTTTGAATTGAATTTAAATAAATCTCACCTTATCACTGCTATGCATCTGTCCACTGGATATTTCCACGAGTCGCCCGACCTTCAGCTTGGCGCACTGGCGGGCTACATTCGTGCTCAGCGTGTAAAGACCTTCGGAGTAGACCGCCTCCGTCTGGCCCACTCGGGTCTCTCCCGCGCAGTTTACTACTAGGTCCCAGGGCGCTTTGTCGCCAGGGTCTAACGCTGACGCACATGATGCTGAAAGGGAACACAGGAACTTAGTGTCTGAATATGTGTATATGGATGATGCTCAGTCTGGAGACATGTTCGTCGTTAGTGATAATAATATTTAAATATCTGGAGTTTTGATCAATCTTAAGTTTTACGATAGTTTTTTTTGCCCGTCGGGCAGGCTACGGTCCTTCGAACATACCGCCTAGTCTTTCGTCGTGTTTATATGCAGACCAAAGAGAGAGATAAAAAAAATATAGATTAAAATAGACTTGCCATAGATGACAGTGCTTGTCATAGTGCAGGGAGAAGGCGCGAAATTAAAATATGAATATTACAACATGGCAACAGTTATCCTACAAGATATGTACAGTGAGAATATTATTCGAGAAAATTCTGCCTCGTAAACTTTGAAATGAACTTGGCGCTAAAAATAGTTGTTTTGGACGAAGTGTGAAACTTAAGGAACAAACGATATTAATTTTCGAGGAGAAGACAGAGTTTATTTTTGCGATTCAGAAATGCTTTAGGTACTTATTATTTTATAAAGGTTGAGTCATAAGAAAATTGTTTGTTCTCAACGGTAATGACATGTAGCTGTGAACATTAACTATAATTACAGCTAATCTCTCATATATGAAAACCCTTCAATAAATCAAGACATTCCCACGCAGATACAATAACAAGCGAATTAATAAAAATAACATTCTTATATTCAAGAAAACATGTACGTGGCAAGCGTCGAGCCACCGATAACAATACCAGTGGCTAATGTTTATAATATTCATAACTAGTTGGTAAAGCATTGTATGCACAAATATAAGGCCGTATGGAGAATTGTCGGCTCTACGTGTGAACAACGTCAGGTCGAATTACTTGTATGCATGCGAGTTGCGACAAAGCCAAGCATTTAGGAGTTTTAGAAGAACTTGCATTAGAAAAAATGGAAATAAAAATTAGCGTGTTTTCTGAAAGGGTTTCTATCTAGCAAAGGTGATACATATAAAATCAAATTTTGTCGGATACAGACTAATGACATAGATATAGAACTTTGGGCGTCTGACAAATTCTCCTTGAAATGACATCAAATCCAGCTCTGTATTGGTTCAAGACAAGCTCAAGGCTACCGTGATGGTTTGATAGTATAATTATTGAATTGGGCGTTACTTTGCGGAAATCCATGACAATAAATGTTAGGAAGACTATTTAGTTTTAAATTCCGCGAGACTAAAAATCCAGGATGCGTCCAGCATTTGAGTTACTAGATTTCCTTTTTTTATTTCTGCGGCCTAAACCGCGATAGTATTGAATTTATTTCGGAATAGTAGGTAGGTGTCTAATGATTAAAACAATGACATAACTAGATCTCATTACTGAGTATCATTTTCCTGCATACCTTCCTACCGAATATCCTCATTGCTATAGTCGTAACAATTGGTCTGTTTGCCACCTTATTATAATTCAATGCATGCGCCTGAGTCATACAGAATATTAACTCGCAAGTCAACCTCCTACAAACACGCTTGTTATAAATTACACTTATTTGTCTTTGCTTGGGATATTTCCCTTTAAGATGTCGATGAGCAGAATTTTAATACGTTCTAACGCTCGGAGTATCAAGCTGAAATATTAATTGTTGCGTCCGTACTCGTGTATCTGATTTAATTGAATTAGGAATAGAAATTGCTCGTGGTGGATGTAACATTTTTTCTTATACGGCTTGATGGGATTATAAGACTAAACGTAAAATAAAAAGTCCCTTTTGACCTGACTGAATTTCTGCGCAGCAACACCGATGGATCTTTTCTTAGTTTTGGCAAATCATTAAATGACCATTCCCGCTGTGAGTGCAGTTGGAGTGTCAGACTTTTACTGACTAAATCCCACTTTTGTTCCTTATGGTGCCAGGGCCGCGATAACTTTTACAAACAATCCCATAGCCCCGGCAGGATAGCAGGATTTATCTTCCGCTTATAATGAAAACCTTACCATGATCAAGTAACGGAGAAAATCTTGATGAAAAGGTCCATCTCACAATAAAATACAATCGTAAAAACGCTATTCATACATCTCAATTAAACCTAACCTAGTTATCGCTACCATTACTAAATCTCGTAGACCTTGCAAACTTACTTTCACCTGTCTGATATAAATAAAAGCAAAGAATTGTTCAGTTACAAAAACTGTGTCATTTTCAAACGACTCCCAAAAAACGAGGAGATTCAGGGGATCAATTAGGTTGTTTGCTTTTTTGGATATTCATTCATTGATAACGTAGATATGATTAATTAATGGGATAAGTGGGATTGTTCTACTAGAAATATGTAGAAATGACAACACTTTTCTCTATAAAAAACTGCAGTGACATTATTAACGTGAAATATCGCCTGGCCTTTGCAAGATTATAATGGACAAGATCTGATGAGATAAGATACAAATAAAATCGTAGAAAAGTCAAAACTGTACATTGAATATTTTTTGAAAGAACAATTGGGGCGTGATCTACAATCAATATCGAAGCCAAAAATATGGTTTTTAGAATTTTTGTCTGTATGTGTGTCCGGGCTAATCTCAAAAAGTATGGATTTACTTCAAATTTGGCAACATATTATCACGCTATTATGTAAGGGGGGGGGGGGGGGGGGTTTAATCACTAATGCCCACGCGGACGACATCGCGGGCAACAGCTAACTATTGAACAGTTGACTACATCTATAAATTATTATTACCTCGATTAGATTCTGGGGAAAAAATATTGCCAATGAATTCAATTTCAGCCTGTAGAATAAAACTAATTTTCTATTCGTTTTGAAAACGCCAGGTAGTAGATTAGCTACAGTCAACCGCATATCGCCCGAAGGTCATAAATTCCATCATTAGATTTATCATAATTCACCATAACATTTGACACTTGAGGTGTGCTGTTTATAGGGAAAAATCTGTTTTTCCTCGTGATAAGAAATACCAACGGTAACTTGTTTATTATTTGCTCATTAGTAGTGCACGCTTCAATCAGCGCAAAGACAATGAAATAGGTATATGTCAATTTCAAAATTGGTAACATCTATTGGAAAATACGATAATTTACACTGAAAAACCAGTGTAATCTATTTAATAGTAACTAGTGGGAGTTTGTAAAAATATTATTATAGTCTACTGTCCTAACATACTATGTAGGTATATCAGATGACCGTAATCTGACTGTAACTAGGGTCGACTCCAGAATTTGTAAAGATGTTGGTTTTTCTTATTTGGGATACGCTATTGAATGACAGATTCTTGTACCGACACCAGAACATCAAGCTAGTACAATCTGTCAAATAACCATAATATATTTTCAACTTTATCGCTGAAGCATATGCTTCAAAGTTCATTTAGAAAATTTTACTGTTTCGGGTAGCTTGATGTACTAGCGTCTGTACCATGCCGGGGCCACGAGTTTTTCACAATATCTACCGCGTCCATGGCACACAAAGACCTCTAGAAGGAACATATTGGGTTTAGTCAGTTAGAGTCTTACACTCTCTCCAGCTGCACCCATACTAGACGGGGTGATTTCTCACAAAAAAGGCCCTGATACCAGGGAGAAATAAACTACCATACTAAATCTTTACAATAAGACTTTCTACAAAACGAAACAGTTGGCCCACTCTTCGTGTTTTTTGACCGATGTACGTCATTCGCGGTCTAGTGCACACATTAACATATTACTTTTTATATTTTGCAACAACGGGTTCACGCGACGATAAAGGACACACAAATATGTTACAGTAATCTGGGATCGGTGTGAGTGAGTCACAGCTATGACATCACACGCGAGGGTGACATTCCCTAGCGACGGATTATTGCGAGTCGAGGGATTGATTACGAAGCTAATTTTGAGCGAAATCTGTGCAAAATCAGGCTAGCTGTTGTTGATGTTCCACGTATTCATCTCGAAGGAAGTACATACTTCATGCATCATCATCATCTTCCGAGCCTTTTCCCAACTGTGTTGGGGTCGGCTTCCAGTTTAACCGGATTCAGCAGACTACCAGTGTTTTACAAGGAGCGCCTATCTGACCTCAATCTAGTTACCCGGGCAACCGAAAACTAACAATAATAAGTGCATACTTCACGCATCATGGTTAAAAGGAATTTATACCTTTCCTCGATACATTGACTAACATTGCAAGATATTTTCAAGTCATACCCGGAGGAGCACTGAGATAAGCGCGAGAAATGAAATTAGCACTATTACATTACACCCCTTATTTCATTACTTATTCATTAGTACGCCTCTCCGTCTTTATAAAATTAGTATAGACGTGTAGATTTTTAAAAGAGGTCTTAATACAGCTGATATTTTGATCGTCAACTTTCATGTAGTTTCTCTGTTTCAAATATAGAATTCCATTTCAGACTTTTATTTAAAACCTTTTTGCTGTATTTACTAGCGAAAGCTTTCACAACGAACTTGCTAGACCACTAATGGACAACCAAAGTCCAGCCATGATATTTAAAAGCCTCGCGAAATGGCTCGAATATACCCCATATGTATCAAATGTCAGGGTAAAGGTCGTAACGCGTTTAATAACCCCTCGATAAAGGGCGTGTAAGTTTGTTTGTCCGTCTGCGGCATTGTTATTAAGAAACCACGACTATAATGAGGTTTTTAACTTTGTTTTGTTTTGTTTATATTCTATCGGTTTAACTCGACCGCCAAGAACTGTGTAATATTTTTTATTCTATCTTCGAAACGGCAGAATGAATTACGATTATCAGAGTATCGTTGGATTTGTTTCGACTAACCAAGCGTTCTTAGCATTGCAGGCAATGTCGTCTTCACCATAAGGGCATATATTTACTCTCAAACCATCTTTGTCGGGCTCATTACACTTTTTTCAGAAATCAGTTACCTTATCAAAAGGCATATACTCGTACTACGCTTGTATATCATACAGTATTTGACTATCTATTACAAATAGTCATTGAGTCTTTTTTATCATCCAAAAGGGTCCCAATGTGCTTAAGGGCCTAGTATAAGAAAGCCGTGATTGCTGGTTTAATAGAACTACGAGCTAAAATCTTACTAATATTATAAACGCGAAATTTTGTATACTTTTTACGTAAAAACTACTGAATAGATTTCGATGAAACTTGACAGTTATGAACCTTAAACATCAGACTAAGAAGTAGGCTACTTTTTATTCGGATGCGGGAGATAGTTTCCTGAGGAAGCGGGTGAAAACGCCAACATTATCATAATCAAAGCAGCTATTTATTTTTATATTCAACTAGCTTTTGCCCGTGCGGCTTCGCTCCTGTTTTTCCCTACTTTACAATACTCTACCCTACTCTACTCTACTATTCGGCTATTCTGCTATTCGGGGCGCAGACAAATCCAACGAATCAATAACCATGAAATTTGGTTCAGCAGATCTCCTGTTATAAGTATTGTAACAAACCCGACTTTGTTTTATATACATATATAGATAAGGATGTGTAACAGTATTATCGCTTAAAGACGCGATACCAAATCAATGCGACAGTCTAGACTTCAAGATACAGAGGCCATAGTACCGCAGTTTACCGACCGTAGCCCCTCGAATCCTTACTACGACCAGGTAAATCTCTGTTCTGAAGGTAATCCGCTATTAGAACTTCTAAACCGATTTTGATGAACTTTGGGTACGCAAGAATTATCTGTGACCAATGATTATGGTGATGATCTCCGAAAATTCTAACAACTCAAATAATACTCGATAAACATGTTAACGCTAAAAATATATGTATCAATATTTCAAAAACATTTCAATTAAAAAAATTACTTTAAGATATATTATTAGCTGGCTAACTAGCTACCATGGCCCTGGTCCTCAAAGATATCGGTTTTAGTAGGGAAGAGTCTGACAATCCCCTCACCTGCACCCTAAATGGGTGGGGTCATTTGATGATTTCACACGAAACAAAAATGTATATTATTAGGGCGAATGATAGGATTACGCCTCCATGTTCACGTTTATTTCGGTAAATATCAAAAGAGCAGTTTGTTTGAATTCCCCACTACCAACAGTCGCGTTCAAGGTAATCCATTTTGACATTTTTAGGAGATATTAACTGTTACAGTTAGTCCACAACCATAACCAAAATAATTTTATTCATAAATTAAATATGCATGCATGCGCTCACGCAACGGCATGCATGAAAGAATGAGTAATTAGCTTTAGAATAATTAGGCTATTATTACGAAATGTACGCTTCTTCTTTATGACCGATTACAGTAATTAAGAAATCATACTATTTTCATACATAAGTATGAAACTGTAGTAAATCTTATACAGTGTAAAGTAGCAGATAGATTATCATAATATTGTACAGACGGGACGCCAGCACATCAATCTACTACAATCTGTCAAATTTCTTTAATAGATTTTCAACTTTATCGCTCATGCATATGGTTTGTGTAGCTTGATGTGCTGGCGTCTGTACATACTCTGAAGTTAAATGCAACGCAAACTAGATTTCCTAATGATTTTGAGATTAATCCCCACCAATGGAGAGAAAAATTATAAAATTGCTTTCAAACTTTTCCCTCAAAACTAATTCATGATTTATTCCTTAAATATTTTGATGCCACCATTGCAATAACCACAAAACGGAGCCATGGCCATATTTCCTGTAGTTTTCATACATTTTATATGAACACAGTTGATGAGAGTGGTCACCACATGATGCAAATATAAATGTATTAAAACTACAGGAAATATGCTGGTACCGGCGTTTTGAGGTTCTGGCTTTAAGCAACTGGAATTTCCTTATATTCTAATAATGTATTATATTAATTGAATAGTTCTTCTTTCTTATAAAAAGGAATTAACATAAATGCAGGAGGTTTGGATGATAATAATTATTTTGAAAATTCAATTAAGTTCATTGATATTGACAAATTTAGTTTTTATTTGCAAGAATATTTAAAACTCATTAGCCTATGTACATATGTATAAACAAACTTTATATCTAATAAATAAATATAGGCACATGACTAAATAAATTAAATTTGAAATATAGCATCAAAAATTCCTCCTCGTCGCTGCCCACTAGTAGCGTACCAAAGAGGCTGGCAGCATTGCCATGTCGGATGGCAATGCTTAACTTTTAACTTAAATAAAAACCAGCCTTTAAATAATATTAGATTTATCTTAATTTAATTCTATTTATGAATAACACAAGATGTTTTACAAGCCAATTAAGTAATAACTAATAAGTCACAGAGATAATGTGACAGAATGCAACAATATGGAAATGAATCACTCGGCTAATTGATAAGTTCTGATAACATAGAGGCTATTGCAGAAGTTTACTGCATGCAACTTATTTGTGGACTGAATATAGGTAGTTATAATACCAACATTATGTACACTTTTCACTGAGATATGGCTATTTAGTTTCATCTCATCTTCATCTTCTAAGTTGACTTTTCTGTTATTTTTTTTTAGTTTCATTATAATTTTAATTTCAAATCATAGATGTTAATTGTATACCTAATTGCAATGTTTGCATGCCGTAACCGGCGAATTGTGAGTATTTTGCAAAATTGTAACACCTTAATGTACCACATTTCTTGCAAATAAAAATGAATGATTGATCTCTTGATCTTAATCCATCCATGAGTTGTTTGATTACTTTCAGGGATTCAAGCTTTTAGTGTAGGTAATAAATAATATACCTCTCTAAAAGACATTGATCCGATATAAGAAATATTGAAGGCTGCTAGTGGTCTTTTCACTGGAGACTATATAGTCTCCTGTAAATTACCTTGTAAATGAGTATATATGTATACTCAATTGTAAATATTATTTTCATATAAGTAACTAAAATGAGTATGTGTATACTCATTTTATTAACAAGTTTATTTAAATATGTATTCATAAAGAGAATTACGTCAAATAATGTAGCATAGATTGTTATATAGATTTAGTCTGAATATTTGTAGATATGCACGCTTCAGATTGTATTATATTATATTTTGAATATAGATGGGTAATAAAGACTGTTATCATTATTACATGCTACTGGTTTAATAATACTCTCCTTTTGTTATTATAAGAATGTTGGTAGTAAATTAGCTACCTAAAAGTTATGACTCATTTGCAGTGTTAAGTTTGTTTATTCGTTTGTTTGTAGTGATGTTTTATATGTAATTCTGCTTGTATGAAGCAGTAAATAGTTTTTATCTTATCTCTCATGATGTTGCAGATAATGAGAAAGTTGAAATTGTTTGGTTTGGCCTTGATTTTGGTATGTAACAGTAATGAGATTAATATTGTGTTTATAATCAATTGGTAGGTTATATAGGAAATCTATGCTATATTTAAAATAAATGATTATACCAAATAGGCGGTTAATTTAAAGTTGTTCAATCAAAAAGATAGATAAATTTCGCTCGAGATATAAATAACGAATTCTAATAAGAATTATTTTAAAGATCAACTACAAATAAATAAAAATATACTGCATAGTTACAGATTATTATTATACTTACTGGTATTAATGAGGTTCGCGCTCTTGTACTCTATACGGGGGTCTTCGAATACCTTCGAGTGTGTCGGGTTCAAGAAGGCGAGCTGTGGCGGAGTTTTGTCCACCACCCGCAGCGCGCTCACCAAGTCATTCGATATTAAGTACTCCACCAAGTTACGGCCGATAAAACCGCACCCTGAATCAAAATCACACCATCAACCGAGAGCCTTCGGAAGCCGATGACTAACACTTAGAACCGTTACGAGAATAAAAAAAACACGTCACTTTAAAACAGGGAATGCAGCCACAATGTAGCAGAATTCCATGTGGATTCTACTATTAAATTAGGTCTTCATGAAAGAAAATATTTACCTCCTAAAACCACAACTCGTGGTTTTGAATTATCACCGGCACAATCAGACATTTCGCTAGCCGTTTCACAAAAATGAATGACAGTTAAAGTTTTGACAGATCATCCGACAGCGACTGAATTCAAATGTTACCAGTTACAGAATAGTTTTTCTACCTTTTTAGTAGGTTTATTTTGTGCTCAAAAGGGATGACCTTTCATAACGAAATAAATTCACCATTTTGGATACCCACCATTTTATATTGCTTAATAGGAACAAACAAAATAAATAAATTAATACTAATGAGTTAAGTCTCCATTCAATTTAAAATTTTCATCTTACACGTCTTTATAAAATATAAATACATATTTTATTTATTTAAATCCTTAAGTATCTTAGGGTCTACAGCATCTTCATAATGTACATTTTCACTCTCTTTCATTTTTGATTTTGTATCTGGTGGCAGGAAGGTCGCTACAAAGATCCCGGCTGAAACAAAATGATTATTTTGGAATATTATTATAAAGTCCGTATTTAATGAGTAATAAGTAAATTTCTTTTCAATGACATTTTAAAATACAATTATGGGCTTTTTACACAGAATAGATTTTATATTTACACATAACTAGCGCGACATATCCATATAGCATGGGTGTGCAGTGGGTTGCAAGGAGACTGGCGATGATCTGCACACTGAAGAAGCCGGAACCTCTGGCTACTACCACTGACAAGCACGTCGCCATACCTCTGTAATAATAATAATATGAGTTAGTAAATATCGAGTTTCCGTTACTGATATTTATTAAATAACGATACTTTGGAATTTGCTGACTGAAATGGAAAACTGCTGAAATTGGCTGGATATTTTATGGAATCTGTTCATTGTTATCAATATCTAGTCATCAGCCTTTCTATCGTTCCACTGCCTGGGCACAGCTTTCCTCTCTCACAATGAAAGGATTGACCACAACAAAGAGTAACATAAGTCCAATCAAGGGCGTCGCCAGCCGATGGCCCAGGGGGGGGCAAGTTGACTTTACCTACTACAAAGGTATGAATTGTAGGTAAAGTCGACAGCACATGAAGCTTTTCACTTGTACTACGAGCCTTGCATCTACAGCGATTGTAATAACAATAGTATCCTATGTATATATTCTGTGACAGTACAGAGTCCAATGTGTGAAGCAACACGAGCACGAACTCTTGATTATACAATAAAAAAACTTGTGAATAAGTTATAACACCATTTATTAGAAAAATAGAATAAAAAGGAGTATATAATATATAAAGGAGTATAAAGAGAATAAGTAAAAGGAGGCCACATGTTGTTTAACCACTCTCCCTCCCCCGCTTCAACGATAGAGTTGTGCAGAGCGTTGTTGAGCGTACGGAATATTAGGAATGGAATTGGTGAATTCATTCGTGTTTCGACGTACGGGAATTATTGTTCAATAAATCAACTCAAAGACTTAGGACTTTGGTTGCATTATATTTGGCAACTTTTTTAGGATCTCTAGGGGGGGGGCAGCTGCCCCTCCCTGCCCCCCCTTGGCGACGCCCTTGAGTCCAATATATTTTTTAAATTCACTAACCTTAAATGCGTAGGGTTTAACTCAACCAAATAAGTATTAACGTTGCCCAAAATTTGTGCTACGTATAGGAACATGAAGAACAACGCTATGCTCAGCATCGGTACTCTGACATACAGGAGCATTGCTCCACAAAGGGACGATACGACAAATACTGAGAGTGTTAGTTTCTTCTTCCCAAGAGGACCCACGATGAACGAAAGTGTGATCATTAGAAGTGTGGATGCTCCGGAGTATACCATTGTAGCGTAGAGGGCGTTTAGCTCGATTGTACCAGTGCAGTCTGCTGATGTCTAGAAGATAAAAAATTATAAATGAAATGGTATTTTTTAAAAAATTTTCTATACCTTACTAATTGGCAATTAAAAAATCATCGTATTCGATCGACAGAAGTCACCTTGGTCCAATTGGTGTGAAAATCTACAGAGTAGACGTTCTTCAGCCAACTAGATATGGGCGGAGTCAAACGACTTTGGAGGACCTTGGTCTGGAGTGCATGGCGACAGGCTGCGTCCGTGGTCGGCCCTTAACCGTGTGGAATGATTTGGACCGACGGGAGACGCGACCAAGGTCACCTCTGTCATCTGTCGGCGGTCAGCTTAGATTGGTCAATCGAGGGGAAGGACGAATGCTAAGCAAAATGTTACTCCAACTTACAGTGCTATTATAGCTGTTCGCACTCTGACTAGCCACTTCGCAGAATGTGCTGCCATGATGGTTAGCGGTCTCCCCACCCGTAAAGTACGCGTTTGTAAAAGTTGGCACCCACACCGTAAAGCCTGTCGATCTGGAAATATAAAATTCATCTTCAACAATAATAAAGTAGTTATTTTTTCGTATGTTAAAGTAACGAAATAGGGTTGCCATTCTACAAACTTAAATAGAAGAAAAATAGAGAAGAGGTTTTAGAATCATTGTATGAAATTAATAAGTAACACTTACGTCATGTAAGCTGTTAGTAGTAAATAGTATATTATGGCCGAGTTCTTCAGTAGCGGAGGTTTGAACAGAGGAGCGGTTTGGTTCCAGATTTTCTTCATCAGAGAAGTGTCAGTGCTTTGTGCAGACGGCTCATCGAGACAAACAGACATAACCTAAATTTGAGTCTACAATCAGTGGGGTAGGTTATTTATCTAAATAAGTAACGGTATTGATTTATGTTGTCCTTAAAATAACATAACAATAAGGGCGCCTTCAAATTGTTTTACGGATTAACAATTCAGCGAAGTACCACTACGACGGTGCTGCTGCCGCAGGGCACCTTGTTTTATTTTGAGTTGGAAATAATCAAATTCTGTATATGCAGCTGGAGGAGTGTCCGACTTTAACTGACGAAAACTCACTTTTGTGGCGACCGAAAAAAACAAAGCATTTCTTTTAATAAGAACCTCAGACTAGACGTTGATTACGACACTTACAGAATAACTATCCTTTTTACAACCAGTATTGCACTTGTATATTGATTTCAAAGCTTCCAAAGCCTCATCATGTCTGTCTTTACTCAGCAAGAATTTGGGACTTTCTTGTAGGAATATGGTAGACATGACTCCCAAACCGCATGGGAAGCAGATGATTTGCATCACCAACCTCCAGGGTGTATATACTACACCGAGCCAAGATATTTCGTAACTGAAGGGCCGCTTGAATATTGGTATGGCAAAGGCTGTAAAAAAGGAATGAATTTTTATAATTTTTCATTAAATATGGTGGCCTACATGACTGTTAATAGATATACATATCTGGTTGGTTGGTTGCTTTCTAATCTATTGATGAACGAATAAATATAAAATAGACTTACAGCAAATAATACACTGCACGATCATTGTAGCGCTGGCCATAAGGAACATAAACCTACTACGATGCCTACTGGGTACACTTTCCGCTAGTAGGACGAAGGCTGCTGCATTTGCCGCAGAAGAACTGGTGATAAAACATAGATAAAGTTTCGCAAGCTAAGTTTCAGTATGCCAGTCATATCGATCAATATCATTGTTACTACTGTTAACTATTGGGTTGGAATCATGTTGGAATATTCAGAAAAATGTGTTTACCCAAACATAAGGCGGTGATAATGATCCAGTATTGCCATACATGAAATTTATCTTGTATGGTAGTTTTTAATCATATACTAGGATTGATTATTTTCACTAAATTGAAGTTGTTTATTTATGCAATTTAACTTACAATGAAACTGAAAAAAACTTGAGAATGGCCAGCAATGTAAAGTTAGGAGCCATTGTTGCTGCCAAGCTGAGGGCGAACCCAACTGGCATGGCTATCAGCAATGTAGTCCGTCGACCCATAGTGTCTGCGCATAGACCCCATCCATATGACGATAGGATAACACCTGGAAAACAGGAAAGATAAAATTCTGTTAAAAGCAAATAATATGGCTAGTAAGCGCGTATTGAAAGAGAGTAGGTATAAGTTATAAAATATGATGTTCCGTATCTCAGTTCAAGTCATTGGATGACTTCTCATCGGGTTTCCTATAATCATTCCTTGTAATACCTGCCATGCAATTTTGAAAAAATACACACAATCTATCCACCTCTTGTATCACTCTGGTCACTTACCTATGAGCGGTATAGCAGATAGCAGCCCCTGCTGCATGGTGTTGAGAGACATGTCGCACGCCACCACTGGCAACACCACGGAGGAGCCGAATATGTCCATGTACATCGCCAGGATAAGTAGGCAACATGTTATCAGTATCCCCACATTGTATTTGCCGAAACCTGATAATGATAACCAGTATGCAAGGTCAGCTGCTCCGTGTCACGCAGTGCGCCAGTGCGATCGTTGCACGGGAAGACCCTGGCTATCTCTTTCTTGACTGTGCAGGAGTCAAGAAAGAGATAGCCATGCACAGTCACGTTAATCAAACATGGAGAGAAAGAGAGACAGAGATATAGAGGGCCTAACCTTGCCTAGTTGTGCAGAGATCTCCTACGTACCTTCTGACACCTCAAATTATATGGTAAAGAGATATGCGCGTACTCTATTCTCTATTTTTCAGATTCATGTGTAGTATATAAGCTACCTATAAGTATACTCTATCTATCTAACTACACTGAACCACAGTGGACATGATGAGATATGAGCGCGTTATTTTTGGATCGACAATCGAATTAAAATGTATTAAATTTGATATTCTAATTCTCGATCACAACCCTCTTAATTTTTTGAAAACTTGCTATATTGGTTGGGTGAAATCACGGGGCACAGCTAGTAAATACCGTGAGTCACTGAAATTAATTTAAATGCAACAATTGACAACAATTTGCGCTCGTTCGACTTTCAAATATAAACTCAGACATTATAAAAACAGAGGAAGATTACAATATTGTCTGAGTAGTCTGTAAGTAGTAATGTTTAAACAAGCATGGCAATGAATATATGCAACATAACGAAACCCAACCCGACCTTTTCTTTGAAAATTGGCAAAATAAGGGAACTTTCTTTTCAATAGCTAACAATCAGTAAATAACAATAATGCGGCTACGCACGTTATGTACAGACGCCAGCATATCAACCTACCTCAATCTGTCAAATTTATTCAATAAATTTTCAACCTTATCACAATACCAGAAAGTTAATATTCTATTGGTAAAATTTGACAGATTCGGGTAGATTGACCTGCTGGCGTCTGTACGTATCTCTCATTACCTAATCCCTGAAAATCCCTTTACTTATTGATGAATATCACACGAAAACCCCCTTTAGTAATTTTAGAGTTTATCTCGAATTTATTTTTGTTCTTGACTTGTGTTTAAAGATCATTCAACTATTTCATAGAATTCTGAATTCTTCAGTAGAAAGTCGTGATTTTGCCCACGTGTGCATCGTGTTGACACTGACCGGTTGCAAGCACGTGCACAACAGTGCAAGTGGGTCGAATCGCTATTCTATAAAGAGTTATTTATTGTCTTTTGATCAATGCATATCGTGACTCATACCAACGTATTATAAATTAGTAAAAAAAGTATTGTGATGTTAAATTATGGTATTGGAACTTATTGCTTGTTAGTGTTTTTGTTTTGTTTGTGTAGTTTTTGACTTGTTGCATACTCTTTGAAAAAAAAAAATGATGCGGATACGTCAGTTTCTGGCTTCTGATTACCCGTAATCGCTGCCAAATATGTTCGAAAGACGACCACCAATTTATCGTACCTTCCGAAACACGGAGGAACTCGTCATGACAAGATAGTCACAAATCAAGGAACCGACCGCGTCAAATGTTGCTTAATCTTATGATCGATCGACCCGTGCGGAATTACTTAGCCACCTGCAGTTCTTCTGCCAATGACTGTTCTAAAGACAGCCGAGACCCACAAATTTATCGTGCCTTCCGAAACACGGAGGATCTCGTCATGATAAGACAGTCACTCATCCAGGAACCGACAGCATCAAAGGCTGTTACTTAGAGCGAGCTCATCATTTAACGTGCCTTCCGAAACTCGGAACTAGAACCCACCCCTCCTATCAGTATTTACGTGACGCAAAAATTATTATCATTACGAGTTTGTTTAGTAGCTTTGCTAATTGTTGCACAACATTACTAATGAAAACCAGGAAGCAGTTCCGTTTCAAGACATAAAAAGCTTTAGCGTATCACAACGAAAGGTGGGCGAAGGTTGGGCGTTTTGGGGGCTGTCTTTTGTAATATTTGACGTTCAAAAAGTGCTGTTTTCTGTTTTACAACCAAGTTTGAATAAATGTTTTTTTGAAAGTGATAAGGTCCATGTGCTTGAATTGGTGACATACATATATTCCAAAAAGGCTTTGACTTAGGACTTGGCCAGTTTTTTAAAAGCACTAACATTTTCTTCTTTAACATTTTATTATCAAGGAATACTGCAACAACACAGATTCTTTAAGAATTAGGTAACGAAAATTGCTGAAATCCGTTCTTTGTTGTATGGTATCTGATATAAAGCTTAGGTATTCACTTTCTTATTGAAATTAGGATAGGTATAGTATAGGTTAAATTAATGTAGGTGCGATTGCAGCAACAATTTTGATCGTTTAATTCTGTTTTTTTAAGCTTTATTTTAATCTATTAAAAGTAAAAACACTCACCAGTGAGGTCCAATGCCTCTTCAAACGTACTTTTCTTTAACACGCCATCACCTATTGTGAACGCCATTTTGGAAAATTCTTATTACAAAAATTCGAATTTCAATTATTACGACGATTACGACTGTGTTTTTTTATTCTATTTAATTTTGTAATAACATTTATGAATTTTATTTTTTCTTTAATGTCCTAGATAAATAGAAATACGAGTGATAGACTAGACACATGAAAACAGTATTGAGTGTTCAGAAGCGACGCTCGCTTAAATAGGTACAAGTACTTTGTTGTTAATCAGCCAAACATTGATGAGTAAACACGTGGTTATCGCGTTTGAGTCTCGAAGAACGAATAAGACAATTTCCAATAGACTTCCAAAACAGGAGGATGTGCTTCATTTATACGCAGATGTTTATTTCTTTAAAATTTCGTCGATGTTAACGTTTCTTCTCGATGGCATAAATAACAATATTATACAGGATCTAGACGGGATCTATATGGATCCAGACTATCTAGCTACTAGCTAAATAAGTTCGGAACAGGGCAGGAAGAAGAAATGAAGCCGCCGTTAGTAAGTCATAAATTATATATTAGACAATAATAATAACAACAATACGAGTGGGACGATCGGTTAGGTTTTGTTGTACGGAGACAACTGGCAACACCATGGAATTAACGATTATTATTTGTTGGTCTCTCTTTTTTTTCGTGGGAAATTATCAAATGAATCCCCCTAGAGTTGTGGCTGGAGGGAATGTCAGATTCTTACTGACTAAAACCCACTACGTTCCTCCTGGAGGTCCCTGTGTGCCAGGGCCACGGTAACTCTTGCGAACAACCCTCAGCCCAGGTCCCATTGGTCCCTATGAGAGGCCAAAGTCAGATGAACGGACAGGGACACCTACAATAAGATAATTGCTTCTAGCACAAACTGACTTGGTATATTTAAGTTTTCTTTATCGTTTCCATGTTAATTAATGTAATTGGTAATACTTAATTAAGTAACAAAAAACTATTATACTAAACAAAATGGTGCCTGTAGAAACTGGGTAATAAGATAACATAAATTAACATTTCCAATTGTTGATACGGCACACGTACCTCTGCCAAACAACAGGTATAAAATAAGATCGTTCAATTTAAGGTGTCGACTGTCGTCTGACTGTCTACATACCTACACAGTACCTATCCACAGAGATTCTACCATTTTCTATTACCTACTAAGTTTAATTTAATGTTAAATTTTTCTAGTAGTTTGATGGTTAGCTTCTGAGCAACTTTATTGGCGGTAATATCTGTTAATTTTGAAGGGAAAATTATTCGGTGTTTATAGATATTTTCGTCCATAACAGATTAGTGCCAACGAAAAATTCTTTTCAATCCTTACTCATGAATTTTTATGGGAAACAAACTTTGTTGTCTAGGCGACTGACACGATATTGGGCACGGAGATAGGTTGATCTTCGAGACGGAGGAATTAATACATGTACGGGTCGTACGTCCGTATTCAACTTTCTAAATACCTAATAGGAATTTTGCAGTGTTGGAAGTTATATTTTCCAGTGACAATACTACTCTATAAATTTATTGAATCAATAGCTAATATGGATCACAAATACAATAGGTACCTAGAGACTTTTGTTAAAAACATGTGAGAAATGAATTGTTCCGGTGCACTATGCATTTGTTATCGGAACACTGAATCAGTCGTGCGTCGGATATCCGTCCTCATGTGTTCCCTTTTGTTGCACTTGAGTTGTGTCGCGCGTCATTTGCAGTAGTTTGCAATACAGTGTAATTGTTGGACGGACAAAGATAGATAAGTGGATGCTACATTCTATTTATCGACTGCTTTTGTAAATAACTTGATAATAATATAAATAAAAAAAATCTATATACAAAATTATTGCGCGTTGCTAGTCGTCAAAGTACTCCTCCACATCGCTGTGATCCGGTAGCGTGCCCAGAAGACTGGCCGCATTGCCACGTTGTATGGCAATGCTGATTCTTCGATCAAAGACTAGGCCAGCCCTCTGGTTACGCGTATAACTTAATTGTTTTCTTAAGTAAATTTGTATACCATGGTAAAGATTTTTTTCGAAATTAGTAAGTAGTAATTCATTTCTATGGAAACCAGTAATAATGTTCGTATGTCCACATAATTATTGAAGTGACGGTTCTATGGAACATCATTTTTAATTATTAGAGACGCTTATGAAATGAAGACTAGATTAAAACCCTACATAAATTGCTGCAAAACGACGGTGGGAAATCAGGCGCAGGACAGATATTTACTTGCTCACCGGCACATGGTTCTATCGCCACCTATCATGTTCGTTTGTATCATCATCAATATCTAGACTCCGGGCTGCTTTTGCTCGACCAAAAGATGTGTGAAGGGAACCAAAATTGGAACTAATACTAATGAACAGAATGTTTGGTAGAATGAACGTAATTTCACTTGTTATATGGCTGAGATATATGTACTTACGTATCATATGTATGTCATATTGCAAACAGAGGTAGGTAGTTAGGTACGTCTATTCTGATTCAATCTGATAACACTCAACTCGTGATTAAAAATAATTCGGAAAATAAATTGACACACTGCAAACAAATTGTAAATCACAGAACAAATATTGCATAAATATTTCAGTAGAATTAATTAAACGCACATTTTTCCTTTTAGGTACCTACTTCTCTTGGTCTTCTTTTGGTCTAGGTCATAAAAGTCATCAGACCATGTGTGATGTACGGTATGGAATTCCCCAGGAAAAAAAAAAAACAAAATGTTTTTAATCCTAAAGACGGTAAACGATTTGGGTACATAACTAGAAACAGGGTCAGCTGTTGGTTTGTTTATTTCAACGGAACATCTTATTAGGTAAACAATACAAAAACTTCAATGAAAACAGCTGATACAAATCTCAAAGACTTGGGGTGACTTGGGGGCGCATCATTCTGTCTCGTTCTAGCGTTAGGGAAAAGTGTGGCCGCTGGTGGTCCCTTTCTCTCGCTTCGTGGAAAATCGATAACCTCTTCGTAAAATCTGTTCTCCTGGTAAATATGACTAAAATGGCGGATCCGTCAGCGATTTGGACTCGTAGAGGACCTTAGCTATCGAAGTGCTTTGAGGCCCAAGGTTTCCGGACTCTTGAATAGTAATTTAATTTATTTTGGGGCCTTCTTTAAGGGGTAACCACAAAATTTGGGGACATTCTGTGCAATGACTTAAAATTTTGTTGGAATGCATCGTAAGTTGAAAAAGAGTTCGAATTAATTTAATGGCTTTTATAATCATTGTCAGTCATACTAGAAAATTACTGCCAAACTGGGAAACCATTCTGCTTGGAAAATTGCTTGATATCTTTTCACCGAAGTTTCCACGACATCTGGTCTACTAGGCGCTCAGAGGGACGAGGAGTTAGAAAAATTCCTTTCTCCAACAGTGCGGAGCTGGACAGGAGCTACGAATAAAAATAGAATTGGAGTAGAAAGACGTAAATGTTAAAAGATAAATAATAAAACTTGTATGAAATATGTAATTAAATTTCCGACATAGCGTGTGATTTGTTCTATGAGTTGTCAATCAAATCGTATTAAGTACTCTACTAATCGGGAGGCAAATATTTTTAAGTAAGTAGAATTATACCTTAAATAGTTTTATGCACTATTTTAATTTTAACAATGATATTATGATGATTAAGAATTTTATTTCTCCGTTCTCTATTATAATTCCTACATTCACGTACAACGGAGGGGTCGTAAACAGCGAAGCGAAGGGGTGTGAGAAAATCGATTCTCGACGAATTCGGCGCATGCGTACTCTCCCGTCTTCTTAGTCGCGCGCTATCCCGTCGCAACCCTATCTCCTAACATTTCTGGCCGCCTGGTACCGCCGCCCACAATTCTGAAATTTCCCTGCCCTCGTCGTCAGGTTTCCCGGAAGCGAAAACCTTCAGTTTCCGCTGTGTAGGGCGGTATAGCATTTTCACAACTGAAGGCTCTGTGAAAGCTTGCTCGGCTGCATTACTGAAATAATTTCAGTTTTCAGGTTCTGTTACTGCGCATCTAGTTTGCGCAGATCAACAGGTCTTGCTTGGTTATGAATGAGCGAAATTTTGCGAATGAATGGAATCCATTCATTGAAATTCTTGAATCAGTTTATATAGAAGGAAGTTCTTAAAATTACTTTTTTGTTTAAGTTTTAGTATTAGATATTATACGAGTAATTGGTATTTCTATTTCAATAAATAGTTATGATTATTGACAAACATTAAGTTTAAAGGTATGGGAAGGAGGGGTACTCAGAATGGAATGAAACAAATATATTTTTAACAAAATTTCATGTTTAAATGCTTTAAATCTTACAACTAATTAACAGAAGATACATTATGGCAGTATGTACATTTTATCTTCGAATAAAAAACTTGGTATTCTTGTCTTTCGTCAATATAATTATTTACAATTAAAACTTCTTCGATCATCTAGTCGTAGGTTGACAATTAAACGTATTTTTAACTTTAGTGAGCATTAGAACATTCTCACTTAATCACTAGCTACTAATATCGTATACAATCTTTTTAAATATTAGTTTATACCTAATAACTACTCAACAATCTTTGGTTGTTAAATAATTATATTTATTCATATAAAAAAATATATTGAACTAACTACCTATATACTTTGATCGCTTTATTCATATCTCATGAGGACCGTTATTGCCACTAGTTAGCGCCACTGTCGCGTTATTTCACATGAAATCATAATGCAAGAAAAGGCCACTAAAAACTTTTTAAATAATTATGTATAATGAAATAAATATATTGAACTCTTGAACAAAAAACTCATCTTATGTCTTTTGACTACAACATCGTAGTTCTTAAAGGTTAACCACCTTTTCTTGGGCCTAAAGATTTTGTTCAAAATCACACCTAAAGTTGAGTACAGATTGTCTTTTTTTTATTTTTTCGTTATCACATTTTAATGAAGCAAATAATATCGATCAATATTGTTTGTTATTAAACTCACTCTATACGATCCTAACCAACCTCCGACAGAGGTGACCTTGGTCTATTTGGTATGAAAATCTACCGTGTTAGTCGGCCGATCAGATGTGGGCGGAGTCAAACGACTTTGGACGACCTTGGTCGGGAGCGCATCCATCGCGACATTGTCCGTGGTCGGCCCAACCGTGTGGAACACTGTCAGCCGACCGGAGACGCGACCAAGGTGACCTTGGTCGGCGGTTGGTTCGGATGATGTAGAAGGCCTACACGCCAGCGTCTTTCGTAGATAATACATGCTCGGAATCCCCCATAATACAATTGATTCAAAAACATTAATCAATCAACTATGGGATGTTAGATTATTCTGTATTCTTAGACCTATCTATTGGCGATGAATAAAATCCACGTTCCCATACAAATTCCATTAAGGAACTCGGTTCCATTGCCAATAAACACGTCCTAAGACCTATTTCGGAGTATTTTGTCTTCGATTATTGTTTTCTTGGTAACAGAATTTTAACTAGTTCTGTCCAGTTCCATGTTTCTGGCGTAAACCGGTTCATACTGGTTCGTGGGTCTCGTTTTGGGTTGATTCCACCACGATTTTCTTGTGCGGTATCCTTTTCTTGTTCGGTAAAGTTAGACAGAACAGCGAATTTACTGGAAAGAAAAGGAGATATTGGTCACAACGATTATATGGTAACAAATATATGTACTTTAATAATTCTTGAAATAGTAATTTGATGAATATTGATATTTTTGACTAGTGATATGACGCCAGCACATTAAGTTACTACAATCTGGCAAATTTGATTAAAAGATTATCAACTTTATAGCTGAAACATATGTTTCAAAGTTGTCTCATTCTCTATACTGATGTGGATACTTACCAATAATAATAGATCCAAACAAGTAGAACCCTGCTCCGCAATTGACTTCAAGGAACAGTCCGATGAGGTTGGACCCCACCATAGAACCCACACGACCCATCATCATGGACAAGCAGATCGCCATAGCTCTGTAACGCAGACAAATATATCCATGAGATATTTGGAAAACAATATTTTTTTTTAATAATAACCGACCCCTCTTATTTTACGTCGGTTATGAATTCCGGCTTTACAAATACTACTGAAATTTTAGAACAATGTATTTTCTTTTTCCTTTGGTAATCATTACGTGTAGTCAGAAGCCAGAAAGTCTGACAACCAGCCAATGGGGATCAGGTTATCGGTTGAGGAGGTCAGATAGGCAGTCGTTCCATGTAAAGTACTGATAATCCAGCCGGTTAAAATAGAAGCTGGACACCAACATAGTTTAGGAAATGGCTAGGCAGATGATTTTAACAATGGGATTTCTTTTCCATCCTCTCATTCAGCAGGTAAAATTTTGCTATTCATTAATTTACCATGCAATTAAAACGATGAAAACTTAAACAGAGACCATAACTCACCTAAACTTAGTGGGGAACAACTCAACGGCGACAGCATTCATAAGCCCGATGCACGCGCCCGACATCTGGAAGACGGCGAACAGCACCACCGCCAGCTGCTGGTTGTACGCCAGGTGGGCGCAGATCCCGCTGATGCCAGTGAACCCGAGGATCACGACAAGGATCGGCTTCTTGCCCACGTAGTCCACCAGGAAGCCCACGATGATGTACATGGAGGAGAAGACTAACCCGATGTAGATGGAACGCTCGAAGGTCGATGTGTGGATTGTGTCGTCGCAGATCTGTTGGGAAAGAGTGGTGTTCAATATTATGAGCAGAAGTGATTTGCGATGATTAAAAGTAGACCTACATTTTAGAAGATGGGAGCATTATGACATTCCTAGAGCTTGTTTCATGATGATTGGTACGTTCATAATTCCTCTGAAGCAATTTGGACTGTACTTGCTAACAATATTATTTACGAGATGTATCGTCATCTCTGGCATTGTATTGAATGGAACTTTAGGATACATGAGGACTTATTTTATTTATTTACTAGCCGACTCGACAGACGTTGCCCTGATTTTAGTTTCATAAGGACCTCTCATGACAATTAACAAACAACAACAAAAAAAGTGAAATCGGTTCAGTCGTTCACGTATGACAGCGTGACCAAGGGCAATAGGGATTATTTTTATATATTTAGATAACCATTACTCGAAGAACAAAACGTTCAAAAAAATAAGGTTGAAGTTAAATTTGAAAAAAATGACTTGTCAAGCAAGCAAGCAAAGCAAGACTTGAACTTACAATAGTGCCATTAGAAACAGCATCTCGGCCGGCGTCGAGTACGTCACAGATCTTAGTTTCTCCGCCCTCGTGGTTCGCCAGAGAGTTCAGGATGGAGGGGAACCACACGTAGAAGCCGTTCGTTCTGAAATGTTGGAAGATACACAATTGATTGTTGAACGCCTCTTTACAGTCAAGGATAATGAATATTTCGGCAAGATTACTGTAATAAATAACTTTAGCATTGGTCTAAATGGCCCTGAAATTTGTCTCTTAAAGAGAGAGAGTCAGCGAATGGAGCCACGTTATTTTAATGTAAGGATAACAACCAATGGTTATGTTAATATTCGTATAAAGTCTTTTAAGTGACGCAGACTCTACGTATTTTATCTACATCGAATCCCATAGTAACTCGAACATCAAAAACTGTAACATACGTGGCGAAGATCCCGAACTGCACGAAGCAGGTGAGCGCCGTCCAGGGCAGCAGCGGGCGCTGGAACAGCGGCACCGTCTGCTCCTTCATCGACGCCCACACGCGCGCCGCGCCGCGGGACTCTCCTGTCTTCGTCAGCTGATTCTCCACGATGAGGGATTTCACCTGGTATGGAAAAATATTGAGCGTTTAAAATAACCTGTAAGAGTGATCGATAAAAAAATATTGATCATGACTAGTGTGGATGTATCGACTAAAAATCATTGAGTTTATTATTGTAACGTTATAATTGCCGTAAGCGATACGTGCTAGCGCGTCCATTGTATTCTATTCAGGCTAGACTCCTACAATTAACGAATTAAGTTTTTTTTGAGCGAAATTAGTTTTAATAAACATTTTATATTTTTAACTATACTTCTAATTCTCTTTAAATACGTTGTAGCAAAATCATTGATTATACGAATCATGATTATACGATTAAGTCAAATTGAATTAAAAAGATTTTAAATAAAAAAAAATGTAGCACCCAAGTAGCTAATACTTACAGGAAAACTTTCCACCTCCATCTTAGTATTGCGATGATAAATCCTTTTGACAACTTCCAATGCACCATTGTAGTCGCCCGTCGCGAACAGGAACTTGGGGCTCTCGGGAGCGAACATCAGCAGCACGGAGCCTAATGCGAACGGTATCGCGCAGGCCACCACCAGCAGGCGCCAGGGACGGTACTCGATGCCAAGGAATGGAATGGGGTACGCGAATTCTAGGGGTAAGATTAGCCAAGAAACACCTGGAAACAATTAAGGAGATCATTAGTTACAAGAACGTATGTGTCTTTCTTTCTTGTGATGGCCGTTCTAGACTAGACTGGAGGTAGAAATTATATCTTTTCTCCATTACCATTTTTTATTAACATCTTTTTTTTCTCTCAATCAATGACTAATTAAAAAGGCGAAGGAAAACATCTCGATGAAACCTATTCTATAAAAGACTGAAGTCGCCAACCCGCATTGAGCAAGTAAGCGTGGTGATAAACGCTCAATCCTTCTCCGTGTGAGAGGAGGTCTATATGCCTAGCAGTGGGATGATGAAAAGGCCGATGATGATGATTTTACGGGGTCAAAAGGACCAGAAAAAAAGCCTAAGGGATACTAAGCTGAACTTGGTATATCAGCTGATAAGTAACAATCGAATGAATTACTTTGGACGACCAGATGGCGTGGTGGTTAGTGAACCTGCCTGCCATGCTATAGGTCGCGGGTTCGATTCCCGCATAAGTCAAACATTTGTGTGCATGAACATGGGTGTTTAACTTAGTCTGGGTGTTTCTATGTATAATATGTATGTATTTACAAAAGAAAAGTATATAAGTATGTTTATCAGTTGTCTAGTACCCATAGTACAAGCTCTGCTTAGTTTGGGACTAGATGACGTTGTGTGAATGTGTGAGGAATATTATATATTATATATTATTATATTATTACATGGCAGAATGACGGTGCCGATGCCGACGAAGGAGGAGCCGAATGCTACCATCTTGTCTCGATGACGCAGGTTGTTGAACTCGCCCAGGTATGTGTACACCACGGCTGATGAGCCCGACATACTGGAAATGCAATTAAGGAATCATTTCTGAAACCTCTTATTTAGATGGTGTAACTTTTAATATATTATGTATGTGTCTTTTCCTGGCTGCACTAGATCAGTAGCCGAAAGTCGGTAAGCGTACTTTTTGCATATTGGTCCTAACTTTCGATATGAGTAATAAATATTTAATATTAAAATTAGTTTAAAGACATAAGCAAGTGCTTAGTGGAGTTCACACGTGATCAAAGGGCCATTACCTTGGCTAAAGAATCAGCATTGCCATTGTTGAATAGCAATGCGGCCAGCCGCTTGGACACGATCACCGCTGACAGTGATGCGGATGAATTCTTTGATGCATTATATTAATTTGCCTTTTTAATTTTTTATTCATATGTCATAAGAAGAAAAAAAAATACTCACAATATCGCGGACAAAAAGACCAGTACGCCGAACGAGAAGACTTCAGGCGCGAAACTGGCGAAGGCAGAGAAGAAGGCGGAGATAATCATGGAGAACAGCATGACTGGTCTTCTGCCCTGCGTGTCTGCTAGCCAGCCCCAGAGGTATGACGTCAGAATTATAGCTGGAATTTAATAATACATATGTTAGTTAACAATGTTGTTCAAGACTTGATAAGACTCGGGTAATTTTTTTACCCCACCGACTTGAATCCATTGTCCTCAAATTGTTTCCTTAATTTTTTTACTAAATTAAATTCTAATTTTAAATTTATTAAACTAAATGATAAATAGGAACAGTAAAGAATTTCGAAAAATTTACTATTCGCCTAGTATATGATTCCAATGAATTTTTTTTGGACTTAAAAATAGAACTCTTTACAGAATTTGGAGCAGTTGATTTTTTATAGTAAACTATATACTTCTATAATACTAACTTGGTATAGATTTATTTAGACTAGCACTGAAGTTATAAGACCACACAAAACTCTTAGCTCACCTAAGAACGGTATCGCAGACAACCAGCCCCGCTGCTGCAGTGTCAGCTCTAGGTCACACTGCGCCGCTGGCAGGATATACCCTAGCGCCAAGCTCTGCATGATCATGCCCAGTAGGATGATACCAGACATCAGCATGTGCAGGATGTTGTATATGCCGAAACCTGTAACAATCATATTATTAAATCCTTATCTTTATCAAACACTGCAAAATGCGAAAGTAACTCTGTCTGTCGGGCTATCATTCCAAAACTACTGAATCTAATGTAAATATAATTTGGTAGACATATAGTCTAAAGTCTGAAGAATGACATAGGCTACCTTTTTATCAAGGCGTGGAAAGTAATTCCCTTGGGCTGCGAGTGGAATTGCGGAACAGCTAGTAAATTATAATGGTAGAAAATTGAGAATTTCTCGTATCATTGTCATCGTATACTGGTTCGGGCAAATTGGTAAAAATTTAGCACGGAGGCAGGTGGTCTCCTGAACATGGTTATAGGTTAGCTTCAACCCAAATGTGCGAAGTTAATACTCCAGATGCAAGTAAATCCGCATAAAATAACTCCATTTATTATATGTAGATACATAATAATATCGATAGGAATATAGCGTGACGCTCTCCAAAGGAGTTGTTCCGCTTAGAAAAAGTCACCGCGAGCTGGTTAAAATCCAGACAAAATGCATTCAGAACAATCTAATTGCCTAATGAACGCACAGGATGTACGTTATAAATAGATAGTGCGAGACATTGTTCCATGATAAAATTACATAAAAATGAAATTAATTACTTATTATAATTGTAATTTGAATGTTGACAACGTTATCAAAACAAGAGCAGTTTTAACCATTGACTATCTTAGAAGGTATTTCTACATAACTCAAAGGTCAAGTACTCCTTTGAAGTTTAAGCAATGATAAATAATGTGATTGTGACGCAAAAGGCATATTTCAGAGAGGTGATTATTTGGCCTAGTGGTTAAAAGCGGAGAGACTCTCCGGTTCCAGGTCAGGCAATTTCCAATGAAACTTTACTCAGCTATTCATGTACTTTCTAAGTATATCTTGGACACATATGAATGAGTAAAGGTGAAGGAAAACATCTCGAGGAAACCTGGACTATAAAGTCTGAAATCACCAGCTCAATTTTCCTCTGTGTGAGAGGGGGCCTGTGCCCAGCAGTGGAACGATAAAAAGGGCTGATCATGTCGATGATTATATATTTAAATTAAAAAAACCGACTATATAAATAAATTATGAAAATATATTATAAGGACCCTCAAACGAAGACAGAACTTGCTGCACTCATCATATGCTCATGACGTTGATATAAACAAATGACGTGCAATGCAGTTGTTTTTAATTTCTACACAACTAAATTCCTTGTTTAAAGTTTATCCGTAAAAGCAAATCAACATGATGCGACTATATGACGGACGTTTATATACCTATTCATTATTTCACTGCGTTTGATACGCAGTGAAATAATGAATAGGTATATAACCTCGTCACTAAACATCTTAAATAGGACAAAATAAAAATCTATGGCAACAAATTAAAAAAAGAGAACCATATGGCGTAGTAGTAAGTGAATCTGCCTGCCACGCCAGAGGTCGCGGGTTCGATTCCCGCATAAGAAAAAAAATGTGTGCATGAATATGGGTGTTTCACATGTTCTGGCTGTTCCTATATATAATATTTATGTACTACAAAATGGACCTATATAAAAAAATAAAAGTATATAAATACATTTATCGGTTGTCTAATACCCATAGTACCAGCTTTCTTAGTTTGGGACTAGATGACGTTGTGTGAATGTGTGAGTAATATTATAAAAATTAAATGTTCCATTTAACATTATATTTAACACGAGAGTTTATACTATTTGTTTTATTTCATAAAAACTACAGCATCCTTATCTAAATAAAGTAACAACAATTGATAATATGTTATCGTGTCACCTCATCACCGGTGGGGTTTCCCTAATTATGGTGTTTGTCGTAACACAACTAAGTCCACAAGTCAATATTACAATGTTATATTACGCATATTACTTCTTACAAATATTTGTCCCACTAAATATGTTTTAAGTACTCTTATTTAAGTGATTTTGCAGTGAAAACTTACGAAAAAGAAAGAATAAAAATAAATGTGCAAACAGTAGGAGCTAAAATAGGTGACGCATGTGTCATATCGTAATAATTATACGATGCATAGTATAATTTGAAACAGGTTTGCAGCAATCAGCGAATGAAGAACTAGACATGGTATCGAAATAGGGAGTCCACAACAAGCTGCGTTTCGCCGCGCACGATTGGACTTTTCAATGAGACAACAGTTTTACGGTCAATTTCACCGGTAACGGATAAGTTCCAGATAGTTTATCTGGTAGATAATTTCATACAAATTCTGTTCCATTTTTGAATTATTTTGGTAGATAGTGACTATCCATAACCGGTGAAAATGGCACTTAATGTATCAGCATTTATTGCAAAGTTGATTGCTTGTCTGCAATGGTAATGGCGTCCAGACCAATAGTCGGCCATGGCAGCTATATTCTCTCTAAAGTGCACTCTCTATCATACCCTAACTAATATACCTATTAGTGAGAGTCCGATGGGACGGCAATCCGATACTACCACAGAGAGTTTTGTCTAAATAATTAAAATCTTATTTACCAGTCTTCAAACTTTAACTTCTTGTAGTTTATCAAAAGAAAAATTAAAGATTTTTATGGTATTTATATCGAAGCACTCAGGAATTCCATTTGGTCCTTTTAACCAAAAAGGACGAAGCGGAAGTTACAACAACATAAACAACTTTCGTTTCAAATTAACATACTTTTGACCCAATAAAGAGTGGACCCAAGAGTATTAAATATTTTATTTGTTTTTGTTGTTATTGTTGCTTGTAATGAAATTAAACAGGATTTCACATCGAAATGGTCCTTTGTGTCAAATATATTATTGCTAAAGATTTTGAATGACTTCTGTCAACTCCGATAGCTACGTACTAGCAATATCAATTAATTATTGCCCCACATAGTAATAGAGTAATTCATATTAATTATTGCTTTGTCTTTGTGTTAGTGGGTCGCGAATGCTGACTTATCTATCGACATTATAATTGTACATACGAGTATTATACTATTTTGTTAAATATTCTTCAAACTGAAAACTTTTAACTTACAAAGAAGCGAATTTAAGATAGGAACGAAAAAAACCTTAATAAGTTAGTTAAATACATGAATCTTAACAAAATAATAACACATTAAGAAAAGACAACGTGCGTCGATTTATTTATTTACTTTCATTTATTTATTGATCTATAAGGTATTTTTTTTTGTTTTATAATATCCAACATAGTTTGTCTGTTAAATCCAAAATAAATTTATATTTGTAGATGTTGATTATTGCGTTCAAATTATTCAAAGTGCTTTTAGACCTACTATGTATTTACGTTACTAGTGCAGCTGGCTATTTCGTCATACTTCTGAATAACACATTATCTAATGTCGATATATATAGGTCAGATCGGAAGATATCTGGGACTACATATTGCTCCCATCTTAAGACACAATGAGAAAAGCAAAAGACCTTTTTTCGTGGGAAATTATCAAATGACCCCTCCTGATGAGGGTGCAGCTGGAGGGAGTGTCAGGCTCTTACTGACTAAAAGCCAACTATGTTCCTTGGAGGTCCCTGTGTGCCAGGGACATAGTAACTCTTGCGAACAACCCGCAGCCCCAACAGAAAGCAAACGACCTGTCTTTGAAAACAGGTTTGTTAAAATCTGCTTATTCTTTCCTCAAGTTGTCTTTGTTATATTTTTAAGTTATCAGGATGCTTTGTTCGGTCCGTATTTGTATACAGGGACTTTTAAACTTCCGCCTAAAAATAGTTATTGTATGCCAATGAACCCGCTAGTTTATTAAAAGATAATTTACTTGTATGTTATTCTTTAATCACGAAAAAATCGTCCATAAAAACGACAATATATTTTTAAGTGAGAGCAAATAATATATAAAGTTATACTAGGACAAACTATAATACTAGTCATATACAAAATAAATAGTCAAACTGTCTACATTTGTGAAGTCTGTGTGAACCAAAAGCCTAGACTATGCTTCTCACAGTCAATTAAAAACAACGCGAAATGATAAACTCTAATTGCAAACAATTAAAAGAACTTATAAAACTTGTGGGTCCAATAAGTCGGCGCGACTTTTGTATGAACTCGTCTCAATAAACTTAGATTAATGTGATCTTTATATAAATGAACTTTGTACAGTCTTTATGAAGTCTTAAGTAAAATGACTGCAAGTCTTTGTGACGATCGGTTTGTCACATTCTGCAAATCATGTTGTTTTTGTAAAAGTAGTTTTGCAAACTGTTGTTTGTCAAAGTTCTTGTTATCGTAACAAAATACTATTTGACTCAAGTTAATTATCTTATTATTGTATCATAATCATCAGCCTTTTTACTGTCCCGCTGCAGGGCGTAGGCCTGTTCTCATATAGAGAAGCATAGAGCGTTAGATCACCACACTTGGCGATTTCTGACTTTTAAAGTCCAGTTGTCCTTAAGATATTTTCTTTGACCTTTAATCAGTAATTGGTGTCCAAGATAAACTGAGCAAACAATTATTTTGGAAAAGTTATTGGGATGCTATTGTTTACTTTATTCTTGTTTTAAAATAACGGTTGATAATTTAAATGTCTGAAAATATCTAAAGGGTTATTCTTTCTCAGCCGGTCAGTAGATAAATTTAAATGAAAAGAGGTTAATAGCATTCTCATGATCATTAATTAATTACTTATTTAATGACTTATTTATGTTTATTCAATTATAAACTGTAAGCTAGTTAATCTCTTTGCTAAACAATAATAATGTATACTGATTAAAAAGTAAGTGACTTACCCGATAACAACATGGCGTCATCAAGTGTCGCAGCTGTCTTGTCTGCTTTCCCGCCACTTTTATCCATTGAGCCGTTCATGGCCATCTCTGCTTCTAAAACCTGAAGAATATAAGGTAATTTAGTAATCTGAGGGCAATTTAAATTCGGAACCTTGTTTGTCTTAGATAGTAAAATCCAGAAACGAAATGGACCGACCGCTTGCTTGTGAAAACCCCAACGGATAAATACTATAATGCCTAAATATTTGACCAATACCGAATATAACTGAACAATGAGTATCGAGCGTATCCCAATTCGTTTTACGTCTTCCAAAGCTGTCTATGGTCTGTATTGAACACGTTCAAAAAGCAGGACCAACCTTCTTGGTCCTTCGATCCCTTAAAATATTGCCGGACAACACAAAAACATTAAGTGATTTTGACATAAACTTCAAGCAGTGATTTTTGAAATTTTAAATTTAGAAGCGTGTTTTGTGTATTTCAAAGCTGTTTTGTCGCGTTATGCAGGCACCAGAATTACCTCTCCACCAGGTACTATGTCATACTGATATTTTCTTTCTGCTGCCATGATAAACAGCCTTCAGTCTACTCGAGACCTAAAAATTTCAACGTGATAATGTTTCGAGTTTAAGAGTATGTTTCTAGGAGTTTAATAGACTTTATGCCACAATCTTTATTAATTTTGATTTTAATGCTATAGCTACTTAATTAAAACTGCAATTTAATTATGTATTTCGTCCTTTTTATAAGTGCTTAGTAAGGATTGAAGTGATTTGTTATCATGTTTTGATAAATGTATTCCCAATCAACGTCGATAAATATGCGCGAAATATTTCAAATACCTTGAATGATTAAGGAGTCTTATCAAGTCAGTACATGTTAACAATCTAACTGAAATTTTGAATGCCACGATTGATATACAAAAACCCGATTGTATCTATTGGTAGTCGTCCTGTGTCTATATTTATTAGTCATTTGAGGAAAATGTAAAATCGAAGGGTATTTTGCTAGGATAAGATAATAATTATATTTATATGCTAGACAACTTTCAATATGTCGCTAAAACTATTAAAGGAACTGGGTTTTTATCTTAACTCAGTTTAATTAGGTACTGATAATATGTGTGCTATTGTAGTTTTGTAATATAAAGTGACTATAGCGACTAGATTGGTAGTCGGCCATGGCCGCTGCTTTCTCTAAGAAAATCAGCGAGCTGCGCAGGAGATACGATAGTGCACAAGAATTTTGTGCAGACTCTGTGCACTCTCTATTCCCAGTCGTAGCCCGATGGGGCTGTGCAACCCGTCCGGTGAAAGATTAGGCGTATTTTCGTAGACCGACATTTACGTGCTCTCCAATGCTCAGATGTATCAATCACCAACTTCTAGATTCCGGGCTGCTTTTTGTGAAAGTTTCTTAAAACCCACAAAGTGATTTCTTGGCACCATGTGCCTTTTAGAACAATATATCGCCAAAACCATTAAAGGAAACTAAGTTACCATCTTTATTTAATTAACTTAGATACTGTTACTATATCAGATACTGTAATATAAAGTACTGTTGTCGTTTCAGAACCCTCCGCTGGCGTAGTAGCGTTGGAACAAAAACAAAAGAAACCCGAAATACATAATTTACATTTAGAAGACCTCCATGACGTGAATCGTCAAAGTTATTTCTAAACAATCTTCAATACCAGTTCTTTTAGTTTATTAACAGGGAATGTCAATGACCGCCAGGTAAGAAGGATACCAGATTATGCGAATTACGTCCGACAATGCAATCCTTAGTATATTTATAGTTTTGTCTTAAGATGGGATTGAAAAAAAAGATTGGAGATAGTGGAAGGCTCTAGCGAAAGATGCTTAACTCTGAATTGATAACATGCATAAAAATGAGCTTGTTTACTGGGGGTGCGCCTAATTTGTTGGATGGCGATGTTTATTCTCTGTCCAAAGTAATAGCCAAACTTTTAGCCACGGGAATCGTCAAATAGCCACTTAGAGAGACATGAATTATCTTGATTTTGATGATGACAATGACATAGTAAAAATAATGTCGATATTTTGCTCAGTCACGAAATAAAAAGAAAAAGATTGATTTAGACAATTAATTAATAACATACGACTATAAATAAAAACAGATGACTAACGCATGTATTCATGGCAGCATACTTTTTATTCGCGATATGATATCGTAAACCTACAATTCTATATTTAATTTGATTCAAAATGGATTACAATGATTATAATATTAAAGACAGTTGAAAGATGACCACGGGTATTTGGAGCCTAGTGCATTGATTTAAATCAATTTATCAGAACTGAATATTGTTTTTTGCTTACATGGTCAATGAACTCATTGTCATTCAACAATTGGAGTTATCAGTGAGAGAAATTGTTTATTAATTATAGTTAACAACAGAAATTAATGTTTACGGTTCGTATATACATAGTAAAGTTAAACTACTAGTATTTGGGGAATGTTGTTATTTACGCCAAGTAAAAAATAAGTATTTAGAAGAAGATGGTGATTTGCTAAATCTGTATGCAAGGCTTTTCTCTTGTCTGCCTAGGCTACGGGTTGTTCGCAAGAATGACCACGGCCCTGGTACACAAAGACCTCCAGGGTTTTTTGTTCAGTAAGAGTCTGACACTCTCTCCAGCTGCACCCACAGCGGGTCTGTTTTCTTGTTTATGTAATTGTCTGGAAATTAATTCAACAAAATAAGTAAGCAACTCAGGTTTTTCAAGATGTCAAGAGATAAAAGAAAGCCCAAAGGCAGTTTTAAAAGAAATACCCATAATTCCCTACATTCAACAAAAATACTAAAATTTATTTATTATCCCCCAAAATGAGGTTAACGGCTCCTCTTACGTGGTTCATAAAATAAATATGTCCAAAAATGTGCGAACTTGCGTAGCTACATAATTTTACAGCCTTCTTGTATATTCATGGGGCATCGTCACGGTGACGTCAGCTTCCGTATTACCATAGTGCTTTCAGAGGACGTAATAATATGTGCCCTCAATAAACTGCTTGAAGCATCCTATCTAGCTATCTCTCTCTTTATTTTTCAGACGTAGAAAGACATATTTTTTTACTTTTCTGTCCTATAACCTACTTGCCGCTGAACGGGAGTCACAAAACAGTCCAATAGTTCCTAAGATCAGCGCATTCGTGCAAACAACTATTTTCAGATTAAGGGGTTTCACCACCTACGAATAAGTTCCCGATAGTTTATTTGGCAGATATGTAATTTCATACATATTCGGTTCCAGTTTTGAGCTTATCTGGCAGATTAGGACATTGTGAAACTAGCCCTTATAACATTAATATAGATTTTATGTAGACGTCGGTGGGTACATATTGATAAATCTGTTGGATCTTTTTTGTAAATACATTTGTATAGTTATTATGTAAAGATCTCGAGCGATTTTTATAAGTAAGACGAATTTCTTAAAAAAATGTGTTGATGCGTTTTTGTTTTATTGATAGTCCTCGAAATACGTTCTGTGTAATTTTAGCTAAACAATGCCCAATATAGTGTATTTTTTTATGATAATGTTGAACATTGCGTGGTCAAGAATTACTCTTGACCATATTTATCAGTTATTTCTTGGCCTATTTTATGCGGGCCTTTGATCTGCTTTTAATTGATTTCTAAACTGGAGGTTCCTCTGTTTAATCTGAACTCTATGATAGCAGTGTTGAAGTTGCATCACACTTGACCCTTCGTAGTGCAGGTAAACATAATATTATCATCATAAATGTGATATACAGAACATACAAGGTTATTATTATCAAACGGGTAATGCACTGTTTTTTTGTTTAAAATTACAATTTTCAAGTTTTATAGGATTTTTAGGAGTTTCTCAAAATTCCCGATGCAAAGTTGAAAAAGTTTTGAACCTTTTTAACGGCTCCCATTTTTATACAATGTAGGTAAGGATGCTTTACATTATTTTTATATATATTCAAGTACCTTATATATTTTTTTCACATACTCGTATGGCGTGTAAATAAAAAATATTTTTTATATTATAATTTCACTGTGTTAAAAATTATTAAGCTGAGGATTATTAAATTGAACACACTCAATAAGAGAACTTAGAATAGCTGAATAAGTATACTTTGTGGAAATTTTCTAAATCGGTTTTGACTTTTTTTTTTATAATTTATTTTTCTACAGCGCGTATTATCATCACGACGCGTTCGGTCGTTATCTTTATTCTTCAATATTTTTCTTAGTATTAGGTATATTATTAGCTCATTATTGTTTATTAAACAATCTTGTATGAGTTAATCAGTATCACACATTGCGGGAAGGTTACCTAGTGCCATATTTATGGTACAGATCTATGAACATTATAAATATTGAATATATTTGACATTATCTGACTAACTGGGACTAATGTCCCAGTTATACAAGCGGTATCTACATATTTGTGCTATTAATTGATTTATCCGTAATTAATAATCAATCTTAAACACTGTTCTGATTAATATTTTAAAAACTTAGGTATAGTAAAGGCACTTTACATTCACAACACAGTCCGTTAAAAAAATTGAAGTTGCAAAAAATAAAAAAAAAACTTTCTGGTACCTGTTCTATTTTTAAATTCATTATGTCAAAGCACTAAGTTTCCCGCGTATTTTTTTATTTAATAAGATTTTGTCATTTTTTTTTATTTATTTAAAAAAATAGAATCACGTGCGAGTACTCACTTAGGACTACCACAAGATGGGGGCGCGCGCGGTGCGGTGCATGCTATGCCACTGAACATAACACTGATTACTTTTGACTGTCCCGCGTCTGTTTTATTTCGGGGAGTATCGCCGACATCACCAAGATAAGGGTTCGCGAACCGATTCGCTTGAACTTTAGGCGCTTTGGACATTGAGGTTATCGCAGACGGAATATTTTTGAACTTTTTTAAAGTTTTAAATGAATATTATTTGGTTATACAATTCTTTAAATCACAAATATTTCATATTATTATGTACCATGAATTGATTCCTATAATGTTTTTCTTTTTAATCGCTATAACATCATCTGCACATAATTTAAAGAAAAAAAACGAACTGGTAACAGACTTATTTATCGTCTATCAAGTGAATAATAGAGGAGACGTGTCAAGAATCCAATTATTTTAGGGATTAAAGGCAGTTTAAACACGTACGACCTTATATTATTACAACTTTAATATATAAAAAAAAATGTTACAACATTATGTAACTAACCAAAAAAGCAACATACCTACGCCTGGAAGATTGGAAAGAAAATCACAAAAAAATCATCACAGACGCATTACAAACTTCTTTTAATTTTAATGACAGACCAGCCATACTCAACCTGCGGCCCGCAAAGCCTTAATTGGCCACCTAGCATTAAATGTTTCTCAAAATAAAAAAAGTAAACTTAAAAAAAAAAACTTAAAAATTTGGTCTTCATCCCATGCGACTTCATGATAACCTTATAAAATATTGGGAAGGTTAAAAAATCTACCACTAGTAAACATTAAAAAAATGATAAATGATATTTATTTTTGCAAATAAAAATAAATATCATTTATCATTTTTTTAAATTCATCATTATCATTAAAAAAAGACCTAATTATTTTTGTGGTAAAAAAAATGTTGAGTATCGCAGACTTAGACTATCTCCAATCAATACGATTCATACTCACTAGTACTCACTTTTAAAAACGACGAACTAACATTCAACAGTACTCGTTTACCACTCATGACACAGTCAAATATCTCGCGAAACTGATTATATTCGAAAGTCCGGCTGATATTTAATGACTGAACATCAAGCTGAGATAACGAACCGCGGGAGGGCTATATCTATTGACTTGAACCCCAGGTCAGTCTTCAATGATCGTCTGGTTTTACTTATATAAGTTAGTAGCTAAGGCGACTACTTACATAAAAAATGAATAAAAATTATATCAGTCCATAAAAATGATAAAATAATGTATGTAAGTCGTGGTGGCCTAGTAGTTAGCACTAGGCTTTCAAGTCCGAGTGTGTGTATTTGATTCCAGATCTGCCAAGATCCCATGTAACTTTTCTAAGTTTTATGTACTGTGTTATGAAAAGTTTCTCTTGAAAAACATTTCGAGGAAACCGGGACTTATAATTTCGAAAGCAAGCGTGGTGACGAATTTTCTTAATACATTTTCAACTTTTTCGCTGAAGTTATAGGGTTCAAAGTTGATTGGGAAAAGACAGTATCGGGTAGTATGATGTGCTGGCATCTGTACAATAAAAATGTTAACTTAATGACTTAAAATAAGCAATAAGTTAGATGGGGGATCGCGTGTGATACAGTGCGTATAAAAGCACATTAGTTGTTGGTCCCGGAACTTTATTTGTAGGTCTTCGAAAGTCGATACTGTAGTCAGAAGCCAGATCTTTAAATCTGGCACACTTACGCGTACTAAGTGTTGAGGATGTATACTGGAATTATTATACTATAAGAACAAACTACTGAAAAAATAAATTGATGTATTTTCATGCAAGACATGACAAGGAGAGAAAACCAAATACTAACAAAAATTGTTTAGCTGACTTGGTCAAAAATAAAGTCCTTTATGATATTTCTTTGCTAAAACATCTTAAAATAACGTAGTTTTTAAAGGAAATTTTAAAGTATAATTTAGTAGTAAGTAAAACTTTAAAGGAAATTATTAATTGATTTTAAAAATCTGGTAGTTTAGTAACCGTTTTCGACAGTTCAATTATAGTATCAAATTTATTTACCAATCATATATTATTAATCATCATAATCATCATATATTATCAATATTATTGTAGAAAAATATTACAAACGATAATGATAACAGTCATCATAGAATTAAATCGATCCATATTTCCTGTACGGATCTTGTTATACTGAATTTCCACATTGACCCTTACTCGTGGGAATTCCAATCTACTTTATTTAAGGAACTTGGGAAACGTTATATTTTATACACATTTAGACATACCGGTAAAGCAGGGTGAAGTTGTGGTCCTGTCACTTGCTCGGTTATAATATTTTTAATATCATTACACTGGTTTTTCCGTAGTTAAGTAATGATAGATAAAACTATTCTATTTTCTTCTTGTCACTGTTTGCGCTACGTAAACATGCCACCATATTTTAACAAACATAGGCATTTATAATGATTATCATACACTAGTTGTTTCCCGAGGTTCGACCCTCGCTACTCCTATTTAAATTAAAAAGAAAACTAAACATTAAGAGAAAAGGTAATGGTGACACAATGGGAGCTCTTATCGCTAAAAGCTTTGGATGTATTGAGACGAGAAGAAATAACCTAGACGCAGATTTAAAAAAAAAAATCCCTGACTAGATTTCTTACAGAGACAGCTAGAAATAATTGAATTAATGGCTTAGATTTATTTATAATATTAATCCGTCTCTTCCCCCTCCCACTAAGAGGAGGTCTGTGCCCAGCAGAAGGTCAATAAAAAGGCTGATGATGATGAATGTTAATTACTGCTGGACCTGACAAATTTCGCACCGCCTAGTATCTTTTAAACCTTCCTAGACTTAGTCATTCTCGAGTTTTAGGGATATAAACGAACAGTAATTCAGTTTTATGTATATGAAGAAAATGCATTAATATGGTTAATTATCATAGCTTTAAAAAATATAACTTAATTATAAGAATAAAAGGATTGTTATGTATCAAACATTTGCTTGATAAAATATTTTCTATTCATGTCATTAGGCCCCCATGTTGTTAACGTTAGTTGTCGCATTACTTTCAAGGGCATTCACAAATTGTTATGTATGTATATAGATATCTATGTAGGGATGTTGCGTATAGTAATTAAAGACAATTTTGTTCAAGACTTTTGTTTGTGTAAAATGGTACAGATGCCAAAACAAATGAGCTAATTGAATTTTCCCAATCAATTTTGAACTTCTTACTTCAGCGAATTTTTTTAAAGGAAATTTTACAGATTGTAGTAGCTTGATGTGCTGGCGTCTGTGCAAACACAGCAAAATAATCTGAAGAAATGTATCAATCTATGCTTGGTAATTTATGTTTTGCAAAAATGTAATATTCTCCCTTCAATTGAGGCATTGATACATTTTATGAGTCCGTATATAGGATGCCTAAATTAACTACAATTTAAATACCAAACAACTGAATTTACCGAACCTTTTTTTATGATAATGCACTTGTGTTTTGAATTACAATACATATAAATAAGTAAAACTTATTTTTAGAACTGTTAAACTGAGAACCTTATTACCTACATTTTTTGTAGCTGGCTTAAAATATCTGACCATCAGTTCTATTTTTAAAGCTCCCAATTATTTTCTGCTTACCTACAGTATAGATTAGGATCTCATTAAATTGTTAGTAAACAAGTCTTCAAGATGTTATTGTAATTATAGACTGCAGTCGGTTACATTTGCGTCATTTAATGCAATGAGGTAGGTTAGTTTTTCCGTTATCTATACTAATATTGTAAAGCTGAAGGGTTTGTGTGTTTGTTTGCTTGAACGAACTAATCTCTGGAAGCCCTGAACAGATTTAAAACAAATCTTTGAGTGTTATAGCCCTTTCACACGGGTTTTCTGCAGGGTCCCATTTGATTGCAAACGAGATCATAATTATACTAGTGTTCACAAGAGCAAACCGCATGCAGGATCCTGCAAAATACTGACCCCGTCGATTTGTGCAGTTTGTTTTTGTCACCGGCAACTAGATTCGCCGTCCAGTAAAAAACGGGAAGCCGTTTGATGACCATGTATTTCAATGACAGTGTTCACACGGCTTAAAGAGTGTATCATAATAAATATTTTACTGGATCCCGCAAAACTACTACCGTGTGAACATAGCGTCCGTTTCTGCACCCTGCAATACGTACTGGAATGCCATGTGAAAGGGTTGTTAGTTAGTCCGTTTGTCGAGGAATGCTGTAGAGTTCCCATTATACAGTGTGCGCGAAGTGCTTTTCACGGGGTGCGAGTGATACCGCTGGCAAAAGCAAGTCTATCATAATATTATGTCTTCAATTAGATTATTAGAGTATACATACACTGATCACGTCTTTAGCACTAGGTTGAGCTAGATCTGAAACGTCTCAGAAGTTCATTTGAATACATATTTACGTAAAACACATACCGTACAAAAAAAAGTGCTGAGTTTATCATTAACGTATTTTGATTGTTGAGGAACAGTGGTGATCTTTAAGTTGGATAGATTTATATTTTGAGAGTAAGCAATTTTAATACCAGTATATTCAACAAAAGATGTCAATTTTTATGACATTCTTAAACGTTTTGATCGCCACGTCGAAAAAGAAAGACGAGCCCTCAGCGCCAAGCTAATAATTCATCCATAAATACTTACAATATGTATAGTAGTGAGTTCGGAATAATATCGACTAAAATTGGCTATTAATTTTGAACTTTAAAAGACTGTCATGTTATAGTGACCGTGGCGTGCTGGGCACTTTTGGTCATTGTCATTAATTCGTGACTGTAGCGGTCAATAGATTAATATTAAAATAAAAAAAAAGAATAATAAAAAAAATACAATGAGTATTACATAAAGAGTCTGCAGCATAGATATATCATTGGTTATTTTTCATACATCAGTTTCCTTTAAATTCGGATTCTAACTTTCCTTTTTCCTTGTTTCCTGGATTTGATAGCTTGCATATTAGATAACAATCAATCTTTCTAATCAGCCAGACGAAACGTTGGTAGATAATTCTGTTTCGAAAAGACAACACAAGGTAAAACGGTGCTGTAATGTTTGTAACTATACGGATAATAGGTACAAGACAGCTACTTACTTAATTAGTAAACACGTTTGTTTGCTTGAACGCGCTAATCTCAGGAACTAATAAAACGACTAGAAAAAATCTTTCAGTTTTAGATAGCCGTTTTATAAAAAAAACAAATCAAAATACCTTTATTTTCAGGCTGCATTGGCCCATAGATATATTCCTTAAAGACTAACATACATTATGTATTATAGTATACAAAATTGTGAGTACCTATATAAAAAAACTTAAATCTATGTATGTTTATCGAGGAAGGCTAAAAAAAGGAAGGCGAAGGTTTCCTTTTGTCTAGGCGCGCGGAGTAGTTTCCAAGGGGCACGGCCCACATTGGGTCGAAACGATGATTTTAGTGACTTAGGGTTCAACTTCGTTTTTTTGCATTTTTCTTTATGCGGATGGATAGAGCTCATTAACCTCAATAATAATTGTTCTGATGCTTTTTTTCCTAAACTTGCTCCTTTGGGTGGAAAAATGCATTTTGTTATTTTTTTGTATGGAGCGGATCAAATTAAATTAAATTCTGGCGAAATACCGTGTGATCCCGCTTTGAAACGGTATTTTTCTTAAAGCTGGTCCCGTCTACTATCATTTGATGCTAAAAACATGTGCATAAACTTGCAACTCTGCCAAATAAATGGATCGAAAAAACACGAAAAAATACATTAAATAAAAGCTTCATTTTTTGGTTTCGGAAGTTCTTTTTAGTGATAATTGATATAGAATAGTAAGTAATAGCACTTAATAATTCACATAATTACTTAACAACTAACAACAATACATTTAAAAGGTTCGTTATTAGCTAAAATTTGCTAATTACGTATTACTTAAAAATATGGATGATTATCTATATTTTTTATTTGTTTGTTTAATGACTGTAATTAGCTTAACCTTTTACATTATAAAAAACTACTTTTTTTCACTTTTAGTCATTACTTTAATGTTAATGAGGGTAATTCGTTAATGAGGGTAGTAGAAAAATTTGTAAACATTTGTTTGTAACTGGTGGTATAAAATGACTATATTTATTATATATTTAATAGTTTTCGTTTATTCGTACTACTATTAACATCTAGTGATTGTGATCGTCCCTTTTCGTTATAATGGAGAATTTAGTTAACAATTTAGATTTATTTATGATTTTAAGAGAGCAGCTTAAGTCGCTGTCGGATAGTAAAAAACTCTTCCAATACCTACAAAATAAAATAAACGTGACCGAAGAGAACAGTGTTAAGCTCCAAAAATTCTGTACGCGCTTTTGTTCAAATATAAGTGCAAGATGGGAACGAAGTAGTCGCTCGTTAACACAGTTTTTAAGAAGAAATGGTGATTGGTTAGAAAGTGCGATAACCTGGCCCGAAGGAGTAATACCTGAAATTGTGAACACTGAACAGGAAAGGCTCGAGATTTGTAATAGTGAAGATGTTGAAAATCTGCCACCATCTACGACAGAAGCTTCAACATCTACATTTACACCTCGAAAACCTTTCGAAGAATTGGGCTCCAGGCAAAAACGAAGACGCGTTGATCAAATTAACCAATCGCTTTCGTTATCCCCGGATGAACTGAAAGCTTCTACAATCGCTTGTTTAAGAAACACTGGAAATGAGGATGTAGGAAAAATAATGAACTATTTGCTAAATCACCCCGAAGATCTAGAAAAAGTTAAGAAGTGTTTAAGTGCCAATAAAGAAAACAGTAGTACATATTCACCTGATAAGGCACTAGCTTTATTAGTTGCACTTAAATTAAGTAAGTGGCAATATATAAGCCTAAGAGAAGCAGCAATTGAAAATGGGTCTGAGCTATATCCTTCTTATTATAAAATTAAACAAGCAAAGTCCAAATGTTATCCAAGGAAAGAAGACATAACCATCACTGAAGAAGGAGCTGATATTAAACTGCAAGCATTACTCAACTTGACGGTTTCTAGGCTTTTAGATGTGATTGCTTTGGATTTGGACTCGGCAACAGAGTTATTGCTTATAAGCAAATGGGGCTTTGATGGAGCCTCAGGTCAAAGCAATTACAAACAAAAGACTGAGACAGATTTTGATGACTCTTCTATTTTGATGGCCAGTCTAGTTCCTATAAGACTTCAAAAATCGGATGGAACAATTATTTGGGAAAACGAACGACCCTCATCGACCTTCTATTGTCGTCCGATAATGTTTAAGTTTACAAAAGAAACCCAGACAACAGTGGCAACTATAAAGGGTATCATAACTGAAGAGATAGAAAGACGTCAGCCAACAAGAATCCTCCAAGTAGAAGTAAAGCATGAATTGCACCTGACAATGATAGATGGCAAAATATCGTCATATTTGTCAGACACATCTGCAGCTGTTTGTGATATTTGCAAAGCCAAGCCATCAGAGATGAACGATTTAGAAGCACTTTCTCAAAGAGAAAAAAACGAGGATATGTACCAGTACGGACTGTCATCCTTACATGCCTGGATAAGATGCATGGAGTGCTTACTACATATCGGTAAATATAATTTTATTGCTTCATAATTTCTTCACATTCGCAGTTTCCTGTGAGATTATTTTAAAGTGCTTTTTTTTGTTTGCAGCTTATCGTTTGGACTTTAAAAAATGGAGTTGCAGGGGCGAAGACAAAGAAAAACTGTCCCTTAGAAAAAGTGCTATACAGCAAGCATTTAAGAGGGAATGCGGTTTACTCATCGATATAGTTAAACAAGGAGTAGGCACAACTAATGATGGCAATACTGCCAGAAGATTTTTCAGGGATACAGCAACAACAGCCCGCATAACAGGGATTCGTGAAGATTTAATAGAAAGGTTTTACGTGATTCTTCAAACCGTTGCATCTGGAGAGCGCGTAGACCTTTCTAAATTTTCTGAATTTTGTAAAGATACGGCAGAACTGTATGTAAACTTGTATCCATGGTATTATATGCCTTCCAGTGTACATAAATTGTTAGTACATGGGAGTGATATAATAAAGAACTTTGGTGCCATACCTATAGGTAAACTGTCGGAAGAGGCAGCGGAAGCTCGCAATAAAGATTTTAGGAAATATAGAGAGAGTCATTCTAGAAAGGTAAGTAGAACAGCGACAAATGAGGATATTTTGCACAATCTTCTTTTGTCGTCTGATCCAAAGATCACAAGTCTACGGCCTCGATTGGCAAAACAAAGTAGAATGGTTCTCTCTCCAAAAGTCAAAGAGCTTCTGTTAAGTTTTCCTTCAGAATCCGATTTTGATTTTATTGATGTAGATAATTTACAAGATAGTCATAGCGATAGTGAATAAAATTATTGGTAGATAGTAGAAGGTAGGTAGTAGTTTCTTGCTTTTTTTTATTAGTTTGTATGTCATGATTGAAAGAAAATAGTTTTGTTGTTGTAAATATTTAGTTTTAAGTTTTTACCTTTAGTAAATGTGTCTTGCATGTATCTTTACTCACTATTTAGTATTAAATTTAGTTTAAAATATTTTATAAGTTCATTAAATAAACAAAGAGAAGTTATATACCTACATTTTATACGTGATTATTAAATTTAAGGAAATTAGGGACCTTTAAATGTATTGTTGTTAGTTGTTAAGTAATTATGTGAATTATTAAGTGCTATTACTTACTATTCTATATCAATTATCACTAAAAAGAACTTCCGAAACAAAAAAATGAAGCTTTTATTCAATGTATTTTTTCGTTTTTTTTCGATCCATTTATTTGGCAGAGTTGCAAGTTTATGCACATGTTTTTAGCATCAAATGATAGTAGACGGGACAAGCTTTAAGAAAAATACCGTTTCAAAGCGGGATCACACGGTATTTCGCCAGAATTTAATTTAATTTGATCCGCTCCATATAAAAAAATATCAAAATGCATTTTTCCACCCAAAGGAGCAAGTTTAGGAAAAAAAGCATCAGAACAATTATTATTGAGGTTAATGAGCTCTATCCATCCGCATAAAGAAAAATGCAAAAAAACGAAGTTGAACCATAAGTCACTAAAATCATCGTTTCGACCCAATGTGCGGCCGGGTAAAACCGTTGGCAGAAACCAGTATAATATCTTAGTTGTTATTTTGTGGTAATCCCATGTATTAGTCCTGATAAGGACTTGACTGTTCTCAAAAAGTACATTTGTTAGTTATGAAAAGTGCATTAGTTACCTAATTTTTAATGAAAGAAAGAAAAGTGCTTAATTGGGATTTTTTTAATGTTTGATCAATTAAAGTTTGTAACTTATCAGAATTACTTAAAAGTTACTCCGTGATCATGGCACTTGCAACAGTGCCAAACTTTGAAAGTTTAAATCAATATATTGTAACCACGGAGATTGTAACATATTCGTTGTTACAATTTTTATTGTGACAATTTGTTGAGCGACTAAAATAGTGTCCAGAATATTTTTAAAAGATCTCCACATTATGTAGGGGTTACTTTATTTATTTATGAGTAGTGATTTAGGGTCGGTTCATATCTAACGGAATATGCGTCGCGTATTATCGGTCGCGTAACGCCAGAACAGACAAATGTATAGAAAAACACTTGACCGTTCACACTCAACCGATGATACGTTAGTACGACTGATGATACGCTCGGCGTATTTTACGTCAGATATGAACCGACCCTAAGACGACTTAACACCAGACCATATTATCATCAGATTAATTAAGATACCCTCTTATAAAAAACCTATATTTCACAGGATGGTGTAACTATGTATTATATCACTGATATATTTCATTTTTATCTTTTTGGTAAACATCATAAAATTTGATGTAGACATTTTGCGCGAATAGATAATACTATGACACTTTTATGTAAATACATATTAATTTAGTTAATTCGCTATTGTAAACAAGGTGCAAAAAACGTGTTGACGAAAGTTATCTAATACCATGTTATCTACTCACGTTTATATAGTCAGGTAAAACTATATCAGTTATTTAGGAAGGAAAATATACCTAGGTAATAGTAGCTAGGTGACGCCGACGATAGGCTTGACAACAAGGATTAGTGATTCTAATTAAGGAGTAGAAAATATATTGAACACGTTTTCCTTTGTTGCTAAAAAATGCTGGCTAAATAAAAAAATAAAAACAGTTTTCGATTCAAAACGATAAATTAAACTGACATTATTTTAAGATGCTTTACAGAATGAATATGATAAAGTATTTTATTTATGACATAGTCCGCATCCCTATTCTCTGTAAGGTTTTTTTATTTGTACAATAATTTTATTATGATTCTGATAGGTAGTATTTTTGAACATTGTTTTGAATTTTATAGATATTAAGTTAGAGAGTGGAATTTTATTGTTGATACTTATTTTTTGATGATATTATTGATGATGATGGCATCCAGGCCGTTCTCTTTTATGGAGATCAGCCAGCGCAGGACATATTATAGTGCACAAGCATTCGCGCAGACACAGGTGCACTCTCTATTCCCTCACTCTCATAGTCCGATGGGAGGGCAATCAGACACGATCGGAGAGAGATCAGGCGCAGGACCGACATTTACGTGCTCTCCGATGCACGGGTGAATCAATCACCAACTTCCAGACTTCAGGCTGCTTTATGAAAGTTTCTCAAAACCCACAAAGCGATTTCGGCCCGACCCGGAATTCGAACCCATGACCCCGTGCACAGCAGTCACGCCTTGCGACCACTAGACCAACGAGGCAGTCAAATTATGTTATTACTACGTTGTCAAAAGTATGACAAGTGAGTTCTTAATTATTGAGGCTGATTTTGTGATATTAATTATTCCATAACGATAACTTAAAGTAATGTGGGAGAGTTGATTTATAAGACTGAGGATGTGCCAGTGTCATGTTATAACTTAGTTAGATTTAAGCGTAATACTTACTGTTAATTTTTTCTAAGGTATTAATGTGACTATGTTTTAGTTTACTTTTCATTTATATTAATAAAAAAAAATTCAATATCGACATATTTTGTTATTAATTACTTGCAAGTTTACCTCAAATTTAAAATCATTATTGAGTGTAACGTCGTTAATCAAAATACTACAAAAATATTTATATATTTATCAGCAACAACGACATAAGTGTTTCCTCGCTGAGTAAAAAATAGCATAGTAAGTAATGTGTGCTTCATGCGTAAGATTTAATATTTTAACGAAAAACTATAATAAATAATCAAAGTACATTTTAGCTTAAATAAGTTATGTAAAAAAATCAACAATTATGGTTTAATCTTAACTTAAAACAATAAAATTGCTCTCCTGTAAAATGATATTTTTTGAGAAATATCGACCTTGCCGCAAATGAGCGACATCTAAAGCGGGCAAAATATATTTTTAACCATTATTATCTTCCGATTGCATCGTCCATGTGCAATTAATTAGTCGATAATTGGTAGATAATCAATGGTTACTTTAGTAAGCAAGTCTTGCAAATAATGAAATAATGAAACGATAAATTGAGCGATAAAATTGTTATTTCCCATGATCGAGTTAATGTAGTACAGTTTCTAGACAGCCAGGCCCCTCTTTCCCACTGGGCACTATGGGCACGTACCCAGGGCCCCGCGTTCGAATGGGGCCCCCTAGTTCCTGCCAGATTACCAAATCGTATAATCGTTATCGAACGTCGAACGTAATACCACAGATATTATAATATGTACTTTACTAGACAGATGCCTCATCTCATACAACGAAATAAAATTTCCTAAACCTGTTGTTTGTCTACTTCCTTTATCTATTGTAACTAAATAGTGTTTTCTTTAGGTCATAGGGGCCCCATGATCCTAATGTGCCCAGGGCCTCAAATAGTTTAAAGACGGCCCTGTAGACAGCTGAAAATGCAATGTTTCAATGCATAGTACTGAAAATTATTCACTGAACTGTTAAGAATAATAAGAAAAAGTTCAGATACGTAAAAGTTTCGAAAGTACTCGAAGACTTTCCTTGGCAGTTTCTTCTTAATTTTCGCAATAAATTCATCATCATCATCAGCCTTATTATTGCCTACAGGCCTCAAGTTGCTACAAGTTGCTCTGCGTTCACCACGCAAAGCTGAATGGCGATTTCAGATTGTAAAGTCCTGGTTTCCTCAAGTTAATTTACTCAGTCATGGGTGTCCAAGATACTCATTCTTATATTCTGGGGAGTTTGTTCCACCACTTCTTCTTCCCAGCGATAACTCATAGGAAGTGGTGAAGGTGAAGTTTCGGGGGATGTCTTTTGTAAAATTGACCTTCAAAAAGTGCAGATTTTCAGCCTACTTTGAATAAATGACTTTTTATTTTTTTTATAATTCCGGCTGCAGGAATTGGTCCTTCGGTCATCAATTTTTTATCTTACTTATTAATAAAATGGCATTTAAATAAACGATACACAATCACGAAAATAAAACAAAAACATTATATAAAAAAAGATTTTATTAAAGTTTTGATAATGCTGATTTATATCAAAATGATTTTTCAGGCTTATATCTATTGTTACAAGTACATTTTTGTCTTAAAAACTAAGTATAAAAGTACAAAAAATTTAACAAGTCTACTCCATTTAATATAACATTGGTCCTTTGAGTCATAAATAGAACCTTATCAGTATGTTTTTTTTATCAACTTTTCATTAAATTAAATCTATTGATTCTGTCTTCAAATCATATCAATTAATTTAAATTAATTCGTCAGAGAATAAGCATTGCTATTAATAACGTGGCAATGCTGCCAGCCTCTTGGGCACGCTCCCAGTACACAGCTATGGGGATGAGTTTTTCGACGCCTTTAGTTTGTATTTGTATCATATTTTTATAACTTTATAAATAAGTAGATAATACTTATATCTTTGTAATACTTATATTTTCTTATTCCAAAAATATAAAATTACAAAGAAACTATTTGTTTTTAAAAGAAATTGATCCTTCACCGGTTGTTATATTAAATGGAGTATGTTGATCAATAAATAACTAATTAAAGCATCAGCTGTTTGTCTCAATTTCTTGAGGCTTCGTCACTTGATCTGCCGGCAGCAAGAAGCTAAGGCCCGCACACACTGTGGACAAAATACAAAGTAATAATTTTATTCCAAGCTAAAGACTAGAAAGATACTTATCGTTTTACAGAGAAATAAATGTTAATTCAGAGAAAAATCTCGTAAGTTAACCAGGGTTTTAGCAGGGGGTTAAAATAGTTTTTCTCGTTCAGATATCTTCGTGGTGCTATTGTCAAAATCCAGTTAATTACTCTCTTATGGGGGTTGGACTATCCCGTAAGATTGAAGACAACTAAATTCGTGTGCATTCAGCCTATTTCGCGATTCTCGTATACCAAGCAGAAGGAGTGAAAAGTTCAATGGAAGTTATAGTTTCATCACCATTATCAGCCTTTATTATTGTCCCACAGCAGGACCCATTCTCCCTTACAGAGGAGCAATATGCGTTAATAACCACGATTGCTCAAGGCGGTTTGGCGATTCCAGCCATTAACTCCAACATTCTTCAAGATATGTAATCGTTCAGGCATTGGTGTCTAAGAGATACTTAGAAAATTTAAATTGGTATGTGCCTGACCTGGAATCGAACCCGCACACTCGTACCGTAGACGCAGGTGCTATAACCACTAGGCCACCACGAGTCTACCGTCTTTAAATCCTAAAATTTTCCTTCCACTTCCTAATCAGTGTAAAAACATTCATATCAACGTGAAAATTTAAGACAAACATAAAAATTATGTTTGATAAGTTTTATATTATAAATCCTTTGTTTTATAATAAGATCAGTATGAATGCAGCAAATAACAATATACAAGGTGTAAGGGACAGCCCACCGCAGACCGATGGGGGTTAGTTCAGTATACCATACTAAGAAGACTGGTTCATGAAATTGTTTCAGTAACTTTATAGAAAGCCATTATATTATACTGATTTGTTTTAAAATCTCACAAAAATTTTACAGCTGATTTCGATTACGATTATTTCAACATCCATTGCTGGCATTTTTATTTTAGCGGAATTATTAAAAAAAAGTAAGAGCTGCATACAAAGAATGTAATTTTGCATTGAAAGTAAGAAAACTAATCGAATAAAAGGTTTAAAAAAGCCCTGAGAAGATTCAATGATTTAAAATAAGGAGCTGAATGCACCCTATCAGTCTGCAGAGGGCTGTCCTTTACATCCTGTATATGTGTAACAACACATGAAAAACATTAACTTATTCATTGTCGTTGAAGACTGCGGGAGTCCATTATCGTATGTTCCTAGATTTAGATAACATACGCACTCATTTCAGCTACTATGCAGATATAAAAATATGCGTATCTCTTTATTGATAACGTTCAAAAATAGCTCCGAACATCACGAAATCACGTCACTATCGATTGTATTATCTAGAAAATTGGTAATGATGCAAAGTATTTTCTTTAAGTAGCGATAAAGTACGATTGGGATAAAAATAAACGGATGTGCTATTTTTGTGAATAAGTAAGTAATGCGATAAGATTTAGGTAATAAGTAGAGACATATAAATAAAATTGTGTCCTAATAGCGCGAGTTTCAAAAGTTGGCAACGTCGCAAATAGCTGTCAAATAATTACGTTTTAATTAACGTAACAAACTTATTATACATCTTAAATATGGAATCATGATTTTGCGAAATTATTAACTATTTTACGTGACTATTGGGTCAATTAATCGATTTAAACTTATTATTTTTTCCATATAGGTTTATTCGGAATACTCAAAGGTTGTTTATAATTTATGAGATGATACTATCTACTACTTACTTAATGCGATATTTTTTATAAACACCTATTCAATGAAATAATAAGTAAATAAATCGAGGAAATAAATAGGATTAACGCGACCAATTCTACCTACGAAGAATTGTCATGTGATAGATAAAGCTATTAGTCTATTAGTATTACGTACTACTATACTAGGTATTATTATATCTGATAGCAGTTAATTCAGTTTTAGTTATACTAGACTTCTATTTTCATCTAGTCCCAAGCTAAGCAGAGCTTGTAGTATGGGTACTAGACAACTGATAAACGTCCTTATATACTTTTTTTTTTAATTCGTACATGTTATACATAGTAACACCCAGATATGTGAAACGCCCATGTTCATGCACACAAACGTTTGACTTAACCGGGAATCGAACCCGCGACCTCTAGCGTGGCTGGCAGGAAATATTACTTTTTTATGTTATTGTTCCTAGAATACTCTAAATGAACTTACGGAAGACGAGTCCAGCAAAACCATAGAAGGTGGCCATGCAAGCCGCGCTGAGGGAGACGCCGGCCGCATTGGCGCCCACCACAGACCCCAAGCGGCCGAACATCAGTACTGCTCCCACTGCTGTGCCCCTGGTAACAAGAAATGGTTATTAGTTCCCCTGAAAACTGCGTTATCAGTTAGCTCGATACCATTAGGTAAGATCGGTTCACGGAATTTCTAGTTGATGAATGATTTATTTATTTGTTAAGGTACACCAACGGCTTCTGATGACGGTGCAATAAATTCTCGTCTTAAAAGAGAGTCCAGATTCCAATGAAGCACCGGCTACCACTAAAAGTAGCAGATTGAGAAAAAACATAGTAACAAATACTATTCAACATCGAACATTCTAGATTTCACTGAAGCTTCTAAAAGAACCAACAGTTAATATAATATAATAATTTTTATCATAAAACATATAATATTTTTAGCAATAATAAAAGTATTGCCCAAGCAAAACGAAGTATGGTGCAATATGTAGATACATATATCTCGCGCCAGAAAACAGATTAATTTTCCAAAGAGTACATATTTGTATACAGAAGTAAATAAAAAAAATCATTTTACGTAGTAAGCTGTACTAAGAAATTGGTCATGATAATACGAGTGTGTTTTGAATTTTGGAAAGAAAACGAAGGCAGAAAGGGCTTGTTATTGTAATAAAAATTATTCTTTCTTCTTCTTCTTGTTATAGATAATTATTAACCTAAAGACATAGTTTCTATATACCTAATTGTATGTTCATTTGTCTATCACCATATTATATTCCTCACACGTTCACACAACTTCATCTAGTCCCAAACTAAGCAGAGCTTGTACTATGGGTTCTAGATAACTGATAAAATTACTTATATACTTTTCATTTTTAAATAAATTCGTCTTATACACACACTCACCAGCTTAAGTGAAATACCCATATTAGGGCATGCAAATGATTAACTTTTGCGGGAATCGAATCCGCGACCTCCGGCTTAACAAGCATATGCACTTAGGTACTACTACGCCATTTGGTCGTCAAATTATTATAATATGTTTATTATAATATGTTTAACTGTTTAACACAAATATGCCTATAAAAAAAATGTGAACTCATAACGGATGTGATTGTCTTCCAAACCTAGGAAAGTTTCGAACAACAATAAAGATTAGCTACAGACTTGGCAATAGATGAAAAAAATAAACATGTTATTTAATCCGTCCTGTCGTTGTTATTCGGTGCTCCCTATCTTTATGGCTTTATTATTTGGGATTATATTATAAAACACGTTTGTTGTCTTGTGCGAAACAGTTGACGATGGAAAATATTTGCTTTGGTATATTGTGGTAGCTTTATGCAGTAAATTCTAACGGCTCAGTGAAAGACGGAAAACCCAAGGGCGTCTGACTCATGAATTTGATCATTTTGAGTAAATTTTTAAAGTTAGATAAACCATAAGTTTTCACTTTTCAGGCTTATTACATGCTATTATGCAATATAAGTTTTGCCTTATGCCTATGAATAAGTAACTAATGACGTCTGTCGTCGAAAAACCTCCCAAAAATAAACATATAGCAATACTGCCAGCATCATAGTCTGACTTTAAAATTTTTATTATATTCCCGACCACGGCACTATAGTCTCGGATTTTTGGAAGGCATACATCGCGGGGGGCCTAAGTCAACACGCTGAAGCCCACAACTTTATTGAAAGAAATGGTGACACATAGTTCTTTAATAATACTTACCTCAAAGTGGTAGGGAATAGATGCACAACATACGCTGTGAGGGGTCCTATTCCAAGTGCTGTTAATTGCAATGAAGACATCGCTATGCCGGCCAAGATCCTGTTGGAAAAGAAAAGTCTCCGTAAAAAGGTCATTTATATTAAGTACATCGATTTTTATACGAATAAGTTCCAAGTTTTGTCAAGTAAAAAATCTTGAGTATCTTTCTGTAGTACAGACGCTAGCACATCAAGCTACTACAATATGTCAAATTCTCTAATAGATTTTCAACTTTATAGCAGAAGCATATGATTCAAAGTTGATTGGGAATATTTGACAGTTTCGGGTAGCGTGATGTGCTGGCGTCTTTACATAGAGATGGATAAACTAAAAGGACTAATAAAATAAGATGTAGCAGACCATTACAATTACCAACAAGCAAAAAAATTCCTACCTGTTAGTAGAAAGGCCAGCAATGAGACAGCCGACTCCCACAACGATGAACATGGTGACGAGTAACGTCTTCTTGGAGAGCGGGCTGAGGGAGCCACCAGTGACGAGCACTCCGTAGACTATGGTGGTCACCACCATTATGTAGAACGTGTGGCTGGACATGGAGTCTAAGCATTCTGAGGTGGAAGTCTAGGAGAGAAGAAATCGTATAACAACATGCGTCCGGAGGGAATTGATTGACGTATTCAGATAAAAACTGTTTTGTTCTCAATTCGGGTATATTTATATACACGGTTACATTTTGGTCGGTTTAAACCCGATAAGAGTCGAGCCAGAGCATTTTTTTTAAATAATTTCTTGCATTATTTATTCAACCAAGCGAAAATTGTTTAAAATTATTTTAAAAAGTACTTTATTTTTAAATTCTATCTTTACAAATCGATAGTGTTTCATTCACCGGATCGACTCTCCACGTGATTTAAAAGACCAAAATATAATCGGGTATAGTCTGTCTACCTGTATGCGAAATTTATAGCCGATTTTATATAGCAAAGCGTGTCATACAGTGGACATGTCAAATCATTATTTCACGTAAACAAGAGTGGTGATATAGGCTATAAAGTTCATCATCGCAGTTTTTCCAAACTGATCTCTGGGAGTACAATTTATCAAACATGCTATCTGAACATCCTTCGTTTGAACTTTAAAGATACCTAGTACTATAATGTACTTTGGCACGTTTTTATAGTACGATAACGTGTGAAAATGTGCACGCAATCTTGACGCGATAAAACAAAAGCGCCGACCCCTGTTGGGTGTTGTAGGGGTATGTTGAATTAGTACAAGCTGTTAAACAATAAAAATATATCAGCAGATAACGTGATTATAATATCGCGTGACTTTCTATGTAATTGCGGTAATAGGTAGAAATAGGTGCCTACTGCGATTTCATTCAACCAATTTAACCAATTCATTAAATAGTATTTATTAAATTGCCGATGGATTTTAGTGTCTCGGATCCAAAGCGTGATATAAACAGCTAATGACCATCTCCGTAGATTGAATGTCTACAGATCAAATTAAAAGAGGTAGTAATGCAAAAATAATACGCAAAAAAATCGGGGCTGTATATCACAGGCAGTTAACGACGAAAATATTTTTACTTTTTATCTTCATTTTTGGACGGGAAATCATCTCATGACCTCAACCTCTGAGGATGCAGCTGGAGGGAGTGTCAGACTATTATGAATTAAAACAAACTTTTTTTCCTCCTGGGGACTGTGTACCAATGAACTATTCCTCAGCCCCAGCAAAAAAATAATCAGTTCAAGTTGGAGATAGATAATAACTGCGCCTCACCGAGTTATCAACTTGGCCCATCAGCTCGCAGACGGTGCCGCTGGTCTCCGGACTGCTCATGACTTTGTTGATGGTGTCCGGAGCGAACAGGAACAGACCGTTCAGACTAGAGAAAGAAAAATAAGCAATGCAATAGAACTTTGATGGAAATGCTATAACAATTGTTTTTTTTTAATTGCTGATTATACAGATCGTCAGTCTGAACTTATGTAGGTACATACTGGTGGGCTTTGAAACGGTTAAAAGAAAATTACTCGCAACTTATTTGATTTTCATTCAATAAGTGGAAAGTGACTCAAGAAAAACTTTGCATATTAGATGGCGCGCTTTAAACCATAAAAATGCGGTTTTTTAATGCTATTGGATTCTACTATAAATAATACATATTACCTACGCATCAACGAAAAACTAATGTTACAGAAGAAAGTTCGAAATATCTTAAATTCAAGGACAATATATTATCCGCAATTTAAATATATGCAATAAAAGAACAAGCTGGCTCACTTGCAAAATAATTTAGCTTTTAATATGTCCTGAAAAGTACGGCTTTTTTATTATTTCAGTATGGTCTAAATGGCGCCATGTTTCTTGTATAGTAGAGGACACACAAAGCTGGGCGGGTTGCTAGAAAATATTAAAAAGTACGAAATTCTCTTACAAGGAGAACAGTCCAAACATGAGGAAGGCGGTGAGGGAGAACCACTTGAGGTGCGGCGGCCGCAGCAGAGCAAATGCCGATTCCTGCTGAGTCTTCGGAGCCAGCGCGCAGCCGGAGCCGCGCTGTTCCGAGTCATTTATATCGCATGGGGTTTTGAGGGATTTCACCTGTGAATGTGAAACATTTGTTATAAATGATATTTATTTTGCAAATAGGTTGAACTCAACACTTTTACACGTCAACACATTTTTTATAAAAACGAGATGAGGTCGGCATTTCCTGACTACCTTGAGAAGAAACGCCGAAAAAAACTCAAGGGTCTCTTTTAGTTTGTTGTTGGTAAAGTTACTGTAACGTTCTTGAAAATAAGAGGTCTGTTGCATATATCGTTATTTCATAGGGTTGGCTACAAGGTAGAGATTCTAAATCTTTATTGTTTTACTGAGGTAGTGTCATGTACAAGGTATAATCTAAATTAATTACGCCTGGTTACGCTTAATACGAGTATTATCTATACTTATAATAAATCTGTAGAGAGGTAAATTCTGTACATTGAATATATTTTCAAAATAACTATCAGGGGGTGATCAGTGATCGATACTGATGCCAAAAATGCAATCAGTAAAATTTTTGTCTGTCTGTCTGTCTGTCTGTCTGTCTGTATGTTATTAACAGGAACAAAAACTACTAGACGGATTTTAATGAAACTTGGTACAATTATTCTTCATACTCCTGGGCAGGTTATAGGATACTTTTCATCACGCTACAATCAATAGGAGCAGAGCAGTGAAGGAAAATGTTGGGAAAACGGGAGAAGTTACACCATTTTTTAAGCTTTCGTCGCGTGTGCTGCCTTAATGGTTAAAGCTACATAGAAATCATGTATGACGGAAATGTTCTACATAAAATTATCTAAAAAATATTCCATAACAGCATATGTCTATCTTTAATGGTTGACTCACAATAATACGTATAACTCCCGATAGTTTACCAGTTCGGAGCTTTCTGATTATTTGTTATTGATTTGTTTACTCTTATGTTTATAATATTCTCGCTCATGCCTTATTAACAAAAGATAACATTATAACATATTCTATAAAAAAGGAATCATAGAAATCGGTGTAGAAATACCAAACTTATACATAAAATACGATAATCAGCAGGTCGGTCGGTAGGTATAATAAGGCGGGAGGTCCGAGCGCGAGCTTCTCATCCCGACAGAAGTTAGGCATTGGTAGCGGTAATCGACATCCACACAGGCGTAGCCGCGGGTGTCCTCTATAGGTTATACATCAGAACAACACGTAGACTACTTTTTGTCGCGAAAACCGACATCCACGCGGGCGGAGCCGCGGGCGACCGCTAGTAAAAAATAAACGTAACTTAACGTTTACAAGTATTTAAGCGGCCCTCTTAACTAATTTGTAATTAAATCGGCCCACGTTCATATATAGTGTGGACAGCCCTGATTTAAGAAGAAAGTCGATAGGAATTTTAAAAGTTTGTGAGAAGGGATGTATGGGTTGTATGTTTGTTACTCTTTCACGCAAAAACTACTGAGTAGATTTTGATGAAACTTGGCAGTCATATAGACTATACAACAGCATAACATACAGGCTCCTTTTTTTAAGTATTCAGGAAGCAGTTCTTTTAGGAAACAGCTGAAATCGCTGGCGGAAGCTAGTCAACAATACTTACGCAAAAGCTATCTTCATGTAGCCCAGTATTTATAGCATAGATCTTTCTCAGTATAGCCAGCGCTTCCTTATCCTTGCCCCTGGTCATGAGGAACTTGGGGCTCTCGTCGGCCACCAGTAAGCAGACGGCAGATACTAATAGCGGAGCTGCGTATACCGCCGTCAGGAGACGCCAGGGTCGCAGGTCTATGATCCCGAACTGGTACTGCCAGTCGTATGAGAGGATCAGCCAGGCCAGACCTGGAAATTAGGAAAAGATATGTTTGATTTCACTTTAAGGAGTTACTATATTTACAGACGCCAGAATATCAGGCTAAACGAAACTGTCAAATTTTCCCAATCAACTTTGAACTTTATGCTTCAGCGATAAGGTTGAAAATCCATTAAGGAAATTTGAGAGATTGTTGTAGCCTGATGTGTTGGCGTCTGTACCTATGAATTTAGTGGTAATCGTTTGCAATAGCTGTAACGTGGATTTGCTCAGTTTATGAAATGCTCAAAAATTTTATTAACTTGTATTTTTGCATTTCATTAGATACATGGGTAATTTAATCTGAACCGCTGCAGAATCTTACAGCGGATAATGTTTGACCCAAACCTCGAGGAAATCATCATCTCCCGAGCCTTTTCCCTACTATGTTGGGGTCGGCTTCCAGTCTAACCGGATTCAGCTGAGTACCAGTGTTTATGTTTTACCCAAACCAAGAGGAAAACGATTGCTTAATTAAGAATTACGATCAATTAACATCTAATTATAAACAATATCTTACCAGGGCTAATGAAAGTGAGTAGATTAATGAGTCCGTTGGTGATGAGCACTGCGAAGTCCCGCCGCCTGCGCGGGAGCATCTCCGACACGTACGCGTAGCCTAGAGACGATGGACATGATATGCTGGAATTGGAAAATGAACAGTTTTAGCTGTGAAAGCTATACAGCTTAGTTTGTTAAAGCTGTTCAATAATAGTCTAGTCGTCGCAAAGTGCGACTGCTATGCACAGAGTCTTGAGTTCGATTCCCGTCCGAAATTGCTTTATGGGTTTTAATTAAGAAACTTTTATTCAAGATTAAGGTACAATAATCCATTATGATATTATTACACATTTCCTTTTCCTATTTTAAAAGCGTTCTTCTATTTTTTTCTAAGTCAATAAATGGTAATGATTCTTAAAGAATTACAACCAAATTACAACCAATTGTAGATATGAGCGAAATATTAAAATCAGCTTAGCACTGTTAACCAATTATCTAAGTAATCTTTTATATAAAGAGTGCGTACGAGAGGTACTTACAAGAGTGAGCAAGCGAACTTTAGCAATGCGAAGCTGACCAAGTTAGGCATGAACGCGGCCGCAAAGGCCATCACACCCGACACCACCAGAGAGCCGAGCAGCACCGGCTTCCTGCCCAGAGAGTCTGCTGCGCGGCCCCAGAATGGTGCTGTTAGGATTATACCTGAAAAATTACAATATAAGGTACTTTACATTACTGCCATGTGATGTAAGTACAGGCGCCAGCACATCAGGCTCCAAACAATCTGTCAAATTTCCTTAATAGATTTTCAACCTTATTGCTGAAGCATAAAGTTCAAAGTTAACGTATAATTCGAAAAGTTGCATGGGTATTTGCCTAACCGAGAATCGAACCGGCACATTCTTATTGAAGGTTTCTCACAAGTTGTGTTAACTTTCACTTAATAATGTGCGATGACAGAAAGTAAAGCCACTGTCAAGCCAAAACTTTTTTTTTATTGTGGGTACCGACTGTTAAAGTTACAACGAGATTCCATAAATACGCTACAAGTGGATTCAACAATGTTTAATAAAAATATAGCTTAATGATATGAATTTCAGCTCTGTACGCTTGAACATACAACAACTTCAGGCTTACTGAAAAACGCAAACTTACCAATATTAGGTAAAGATGTGAGTATCCCCTTCAGGCTATCTGGTACATCGAGATCGCAGGAGGCGGCTGGTAACACGAAGGCAATGCCGATCATCTCAATGATGGCCGCGAACAAAGTAAACAGCATCAGAACGTTGTGCAGAACCTGATACCGGCCGGTGCCTGCGGAAAATGTTAGAGCATACAGCTTGAAGTGTATTGCTATTACAATTACATCATGGAAAATGGATTAAGCCACATACGCTAATAAAAACATAGGTACACAAAAAGTTCATTAATTACTTAAATAATTTGGTGGTCATTTTGTGATGGCATGGGATAAGCATTTCTGAATTGCATGTCATTATGCATCTTATCTGCATGAATTTTAATTTCTTATTAAATCTTAAAATAGCAGATTATCTTATAAATCCCACAATAAAGTTTCATAATAGTCATTAGTAAATTAATTAGTACCAGCGTTTCCCAAGTACCTATAATTATCGGACTTGGATAACAGTGACTTTATTATCTAGACATTACAAATTAAGCAACACGTGAGCAATAGATAAAATATAATTTAATTTTTATAGTGCTTCCACAACAGAAGTTTTTCGCCCGGTTGTACCGCGCGGTAACGCACGGCTCATTTGGGCCTTGTCGCGCGTGTACAACAACAACCAACAAATTGACAACTACTGGTTTAAATGAACGAAAACCTCAAACCACGCGACAGGTATTACGCCACGTGAGACGTGACACATGTCTAAAAATCGAACGCATACACGCGACAAAATCAGCTAGTTCGAAGGCACTCTTATAATTACGCAAAGTAAATTAAAAACTACTAATGTGATTGGTTGTTTACCAGACTACGTTACGTATGTCGTAAACAAGTCATTTATGTTCCGACATAAAAGATAGCGCCTATCATTTTATTCTGCGCAACAGGTCAACTAGTGTTGAACATTATTATGGCAGTTATTGTAATAAGTACGACTCGGTATTGTAATTATGTTGTGTAAGGTGAGTGATCCGGGCTAAAAATAGGACGCTATCACTTTTACCGAGAGGATGCGTAAGATGGATGGAAGAGAATGGAACTTTCTACATGATATAAAATTATTTATTTAATAAGAGAACGAGCGCCTGCTGAATATGATATCTTAACAATGTTTCGTGAGATATTTTGGCAATATTATATTAGGGTAATTCTTTCCTCGGTATTTATTTATTAAGTAAAGCCTTCTCTTATTTTACGATAACCTATACGCTTTAGGCGTTTTCTGCTAGTCTAACTTTGGATGCTGGCAAAATATAAATGGTAGTTGCAGAACTATTTTTGATATTGAAGGGAATAGGCGCACTAGTACAACACCATTACAAAACTACTTCTTTATAAAATATACTCTCTCTTGTAAAATCAAGATACTCAATGTTTTTTTGGATTTTGGAACGAATACAGATTGATAAATTGCTTCTTGACAAGACTTTAAGGCTATTATGCACGCCTACCGTTACTGTGTAGCATGAAGTCGCTAGCATAAATCTCGGCGGCAGAGAAGAGATGGAGCGATTAGATAACTGCTCATAGAACCGGATCTTTGTCAAACAGCACTATGAAGATTTAGATAATATCTCAAGAAAGGTAAAGGTGATACTGAAGGCACCCTAAATCGTGGGTTTCGGGGCTTTTTTTTTAGTTTTTATGTTTGATAATTATATTTATTAGTTTATATATATTCTTTCGTTATTTATGTATTGTCTTTTCTATGGGCCTTTTTTGCCTGAATAAAAGGAATAAATAAAAAATAAAATAATAATAATCCGACATAATCCAATATTAATTTTAACGACACAGTGATTTAATTTTAAATTTAAATTATTTACAGATTTATCGTGTAACGTGTTTTGTGCAGACGCCAGCACATCAGCTACAACAATCTGTTAAATTACCTTAACGGATTTTCAACCTTAACGCTGAAGCATAAACTTCAAAGTTGATTAGGCAAATTTGACAGTTTCGGGTACCCTGATGTGCTGGCGTCTGTACTTATAACAGTATACTAACCAGCAAATTCTAGTGCTTCTTCCAATTCCACCTCCATTTTCGGCGAGCGATGCATGTCGTCAGCCACCATGCTCGACATCACCTCATGGCGCATATTCACGTCCCTATTAAACACGATTATTTTTAAACCATTAAATAACAAACACAACAGAAATAATAACTTAATTATTACGCTTTAAGCTTGCCTTTTTTTTTCAAACATTTTTCTCTCGTAGCGACCACCTTATCCTAACTTAACAAAAATCTAGTGTCCTTTATTTAAAACCGTCAATGTATATATCATAATACATAAGTCTTTCATGAACAATGACCGTGGATAGATAGTGGATCATCGAATATTATCTCTCGAAAGTAGGGCGTTGTTACACAATCACAGATATTGTGTCACCACATCTAGATTGTGATGGTAAATTTTGTGTTTATCATCATGTAACCCTGGGTTAAACGATGGTCGAAGTTAAGCCGCAAGTAAGTGGTCTTTGGACTGTCTAATGCCCTGTTCCTTTAGAAAGAAACGACTTGTTTTAGTTACGGATGCTCGTTCTTTTACGTAAGCCTTACCTAGTAAGAAAAATCAATCGATTCGTATTTATAGTTACTGGGTATAAATGCTATGTCTGAAAAGCCATTATTTGGTACCTATTATTGTCTTAAAAAAGATATGATACTAAAATATGATACTAAGCTTAATGTGAACGGATCTTTATAAATCTGCGTGCGTAAGTTTGCAATCCAGAATTTGACATACAGCATATCTTATAGTATAAAAAAATGAATAGCTGAATGCACAAATCTCGCTAGATTACGATTGTTATTCTATTTAGAATATTTTTTTAAGTCCGAGAACGGGTTTTTCTGAGAAAAATGCCTGAAATAGGAATAAAAAGAAATTCAATGCTATCACCGTTGCTTGGTCATTTGCTGTGAAGATACCCTAAATACACGTTAGGAATAGTAAGTATGTTACGTATAATATGATCTTAATCCTTTGAACTTGTTTCTTTTCAAATTCCAAAATCCTTGGTACAATATTCTGTAATCATAACAGTATCAACAATCAAATACAGTTTGACGTTCCGGCGCCAGACGCCGCTAAGATAATGCAATAATTGTTACGTTTTATTGGCAGTAAGTCAGTTAATATTGACATTTCAAGTCTAGAGTAAAGGAATATACAGACGAAAATCATTTGTGCAACTTAAGATATTTCGCGGATAGTGGTTTTAAAAATTAGGGAATAGGTACAAAAATGGGCAGGCCATATTGCTCGCAGGGCAGATGGCCGATGGGATCAAAAAGTGCTAGAGTGGAGACCACGGACCAGTAAGCGCAGCGTAGGACGTCCACCAACAAGATGGACAGATGACCTTGTAAAGGTCGCAAGGGCGTTTTGAGTCCCTTCTCTATTAAATAATACTAGTGAAACTAGAGGAGTGATTGAGTAGGTGTCGTTATTTAGTCTAATTGCCACCTGTAGTGAGTATGAGTGTGCGGGTTCGATTCCAGGTCAGGCAAGTACCAATGCAACTTTTCTAAGTTATATATACTTTCTAAGTATATCTTGGACACCAGTGACTGACTAAAGGTGAAGGAAAACATCTCAAGGAAACCTGGACTATAAAGTCTGAAATTACCAACCCGCATTGAGCAAGCGTGGTCATTAACGCTCAATCCTTCTCCGTGGGAGAGGAGGCCTGTGCCCAGCAGTGGGACGACATAAAGAATGTGATGATGATGATCCTAATATAATATTACCTAAATATCTCGCGAAAACATCGCTTTGGGTATCATATTCAACAGGCGCTCGTTCTCTTGTTAAATAAATCATTTTATAAATCACCAACTCGCATTGAGCAAGCGTGGTGATTAACGCTCAATCCCTCTCTGTGTGAGAGAAGGCCTGTGTACAATGGCTGATGATGATGATGACGATGCCAGCTGTGTGATTGAACAGCTATTTATAAAGGTTTACTATATCTATCTACTTAGAAATAAATTCTCAACTGTTAATATCCTGGAAAAGAAATAAGAGAATTTTCCTATTGACTCAGTTCTGCTTAGCAGTAAAAATAAACGGACAAACAGAACAAAGTACAATATTTCGTGGATAACACTATCTTTTCCATCGGAAAAATACCGGCACTGGATCATCTTGTGTACACAATGACGAGACTAGATATTGTCGGATTTATAAATCTTAACAAATATTACGTAATGTGAAAGTGGTTTTATCAGTATCGAGTCCCTAATTTAGATTAAAATTTTAATTATAGCTTTAGTACAAACGGCACATTAAGCTACTACAATCTGTCAAATTTTTAACTTTATCGCTGGAGTATATGGTTCAAAGTTGATTGGGAAAATTTGTCAGTTTCGGGTAGCTTGATGCGCTGGCGTCTGTACGGTAAGGTAACAATTCGAAATGGTTGTAGCTCTCTAAGAATTTATTTTATGCTGGTTTGCATCTTGTAAATGGTGGCTTAGTATACTGGCTCTTTACTTAGAAATTTCGTCACACCACGTTTCTAATGTTTACTTTATATATTTTTTAAATATTTGATAATTATGTTGATCTAAAGAGCATATGAGTAAATATGTTTTAATACAGAAATCGTGCCCTTCCATTAGCTTATTACCAACCCTCTATTAGCGTATTAGAATATTCGGAATGGCAGACATCTACCAAAGCAAATTCCGTTGAATATAATAAATATTTTCAGCAAACGGACGAATAGCAAAAATAAAATATACATAACGTAAACATAGATATATGATAGCTAGAAGTTCGAAGGAGGATCTACTGTGCCATTGTCACAAATCACAAACAAACACACAAACCTCTTTATCATATTTGCGTGCAGAAAACTGATGCGTTTCCTTCCATAAAACATGTTCACGTTAGTTATATTGTTCCACTATGTTGCTCATTTAAATACTAGATATCTTAAACGCCGTCACTTCACACTGGTGTCAATAAACTGCAGAATATTCTTATTGCACGACAATATACCACTGCATACTCCAACGAAATGAGTAATACTTTAAATGTTATTGTTATAATATTCTTATGACTGTCAATAAGAAGTATCTAATTATTTTATTAAGGGCCAGTTTCAATGTCCGAATAGATATCTATCGAATAAATTCAAAAATAGAACAGAATTATTATGAATTTGTATGTAATATATAAGGTGTAACAAAACTAGTGCACCATATTTTTACAGATTATCTAGTATATGCTAAAGATCGTATTTACAACAAAAAAGACATGAAAACGACAACATATTTTATTAAATTTAAAATCACAGTCGCCAAATTGTACGCATAACGCCGTTCTCTATGAAGGCGCTCGGTCGTTGACCCCTAATTCATTCAATTTTTTTTGTGGTAAACATAATCCTTAGCATGTAACAGATGACCTGTAAAAATATGGTGCACTAGTTTTGTAACACCCTATTTGTATGAAACTATATACCAAATAAACTAACTGGAACTTATTTGTAGGTGGTGAAACAGACCCTAAGTAAATAATGTTTGAAATATTCCCACCGACAAATTATTGTGCGGTTATGTTCCGGTAATTAGCTTATCGTACGTCACTGTTAGGATTGTAAGCATAAACATATTAGTGCTCTCGATATGGGAGATTTTCGTGGGAAATTATTATTGTACAAACTTGGATTTGTTGGACATGAGTCACTTAGACTCAAGAACATAAATCATGATAAACAATATAAATGACAACGAATTGCAGACATTGATTTAAAAAGTATACCGACTAAGAAAAATTTTGCTACCGCTATTTGCAAGAGAGAATCTACAGTACCTATAAAGTTATCTCATATCATAATATCACAGAGTAAGATAATAAATTCATACATTGAATGATTTTCGACCTTTATGGATTTTAAAAAGGCATTTGATAAGGTTGATCAAAATACTTTATCACTTTCATGCACTTTATTCAATTGCAACTTACAAAACTTACAACTTAAAAAACATAAAGCAATCAGGCCCCCAAGATACAGGCTTCGCCTAGTTTGGGGACCAATGTCCTAACAAAAAGGATCACTATAGTAGTTGCACATCAATGTACCTTAGACATTAATTCAAAAACATTGTAAACTAATTTGATGTAACTTTGGACAAATAAATTTATTATTATTATTATAATCATTGTCTTCTTGATAATCAATCTTAATTTATTTACTTGTAAATAAAAATCAGTTTATTACCTCGATACAAGTATTTTACTGGTGTAACGCAAGGATTCATATTTGGTCCAACATTATTTTGCACGAACTCATTAACCTATACTTTCTCATAATTGCGTAGTTAGCTGGTGGATTAATAACGACTGAAAAAAAATTGTTTGAAAACTTAATTGAATTACAATAAGTAACTAAACTAAGACTGTACCTTCTTACCCAGTACGATGTCCTTGAATTTCAAAGTAGTCATAATACTATGTTGCACTAATGTCTCCTGTAATCTGAATACTTGTAACCCAGGGTTATAATGCCGATAATTACAGACAGTCCCGACACAGACAAATATTTCACCTAGAAATGACATTATTAGTTCGGTAGATGTAAATATATGCACAAAGAATTCATGACCTTCATCATAGAGCTGTTATTAATATCTATTTTTTTTTCATTTGCTTAGATATTTTTCTTTATTCAGCAAATCCGTGTTAGCTCATTTTACGCATGGACGTGCTCCTAGATAGGTTTATGCTTCTGATTCAGAATCACAGGCAAAAATATCACAATATTTATAATTCTAACAGCATAGTAAGCAAAAAAATATATTAAATACTAGTAATTTCTCACGGTTTTTCTTGGGTACCCGGGATACTTTTTCCTCTATCCGGAGAAAACATAGCCAGTGAAATAAGTTTTCAAATCGGGCAATTTGTTTCGGAGTCTATTCAACCCAAACAAACAATCAAATCTTATGTAATATTAGTCTAGTATAGATTACGATATTAATTAAAAAACCTCCGACAACATACAACCGTGGTCAGAAAAAAACAACGGTGATAAGACGAACACATTTCAAGTAAAATTTTTCTAAAATCACATTACCTTTCGCTAATAATTTCACTTCCAGGCACACAAACAATCAATTGTTTTTACTCTCAAATAAGAAGCGATAGCACTCAATAGTAATTTGCCGCTGCACAATTGTTTACATGTTATTATCGCAAACTTATAAGGAATTAATATTTATCTGTCCCTTGCACTGCACTGTCCGTCTTGTACAACACTAGATATTGTATGTTTTAGCGCCAGGCTTCATCTGCTCACATACATATTGCGTATACGTGCTTCAACGATAATCATTTATGTTTACTACTACTTTCTACGTGAACAGTTTCACTTTATTTCGCATAATACGCTAAGTACGTGTTATTTGAAAAAAATCAAGACGATGTTTTCAAGTTAGTAGATTTTATCTTGTTTTTACTGCTAGTAATATAAGAACGGGTAGAGGGCAGACGATGATAGTACTATGAAAACTACTGAATTTGTTTAGGAGAAAGTAAAAAAAAATATTTAAAAAAATTAGCTTCAAAAATTCTTCTGCATTGCCACCTACTGGAAGCGTACCCAAGAGTCAGGCAGCATGTAACATTTCATCGATTTTAAGCACCTGTTGATCTGGAAATGACGCAGTGAGAAGTTACAGTATTGTACAATTACTATTTAAAACAAGTCAGAATAAATTTCTGTCTACTGATGCCTTCAAAGTTAAAGCTCGAGCTCTTTTCTACACCTAAGTAATAAGTCGCATCATTTCCCATTAATACAAAAACAATTAAAAGTTAGTAAGACACACTATAGATAGTATATACATATAAGGTCAAAATTACCTTCTCCGGATGCTGTCCTCTTGGATGATCAATATCAAATGTCACCCAAAATAGAACTGACAAAAGCGGCATACAGATGGACAATAGTCATTCCACTTTATTAGCACTGTAATCACTATCAGTACCTACGAAATTATCTTAATTGCAACAATTTCTGTTGGAATGATTCAAGCGGATTACCGTCCATTTCCCTACGAGTGACACTTCTCGCCGTGACTTACAAACCGTTATCAGGACATCTTTTGTTATTATATATTAAGAAAAATGCTGCAGAAATTTCATACTCTATATGATCACTTCATGTAAAATAAGTTAAGGTCCTTGGGGCACGCTCTTTACGAAGTCAGTAAGCAGATCTTTGATTAGAATGAAATTATAAGTGAAAATATGAATTTCTATTTAAATATTAATAATATGAATTATTAAAGACCTTCTTTGATAAATATGAACATCCTAGTTTCAATGACAGCTTCTTCAGAAGCCTCAAGCTAGCGAAAAGTGGTTGGTGTTGTGAAGTGTCTTTTGTGTCCTAGCTCATCTTTTTTGCTGAAGAATCTTTAAAAATTCTCTATCCCAATTTAGTATTCAGCAGTAGGCTCAGCATGTCTTATTCCATTACTTCTTATCTAAGGTCATCTCACAAGTCACACTCTTTCTAGCCACATCATTATTACCAAATCCAATTCTAATTTCTTTGATCTACCTCTTCTTCCATATATATCCATTCATGCTCAACACCTTCCTCGCAACATAATCCGCATAACATGCCATGCCATGAGAGCTGGTCCTCCCAATTTTTCGCAGAAAAAAAATACGTGCCAACCTTAATCAACTCTGGTTTCAGAGACATAAAATATTTTACTCTAGTTCCATTAAACTTGATATTTAATTTTATTACTTTCAATTACGTGCGCTTAGTAAGAACAGTTCATACGAATAATTCATACCTATCCCATAAATCAAGAGTGAGATCATATTTAGATAAATAATCTGTTCAAATACTCACGACAATGTTATGTCCGCAAATATCTCCAATTGTCACTTTAGCGATGACGAACAGATAACACTTTCAAAGTCAGAAACAAATTCTTAAGTTTATAACACTGATTCGAGATTTAAACTCATTATTCTTAATTGTAGACAGCTTTTAGGACTATAGCAATAAAAGTCTTTATTACTTTTTTTTTTTCAAAAGAGGTCACATTAGATCATGTCACATTGTCTAGATTATGGTGTCTGCAGAAGGTCGACCCTTTGTTGTAGATCACAATTGAATAGTTCATCAATTTAACACAGCACATTTCGTAAATAACAGAAGTAAAGAAAATGTCATACATGCATAGTAAAACAATCAATACTAATGCTTAAGTTTACGTAGGAACATTCGTTTTTAAATTGCCGAAACAAGCACACACACAAACAAAGAAACTTGGAAATCGAGTGTTCTTAGAAATATCCATTAACATTCAGGTAGGGAAATCACTTCGATATAAACAACTGCAAATACATCGCTCAAGAATCCAAAATGTCTCCGATATAGAGCAATTTGAAGTCGACTTTCAAGAGAGATTTTAAATCGATATTTTTTTATCGACAAAGATTTTCTCTAGCACCATCACTAGTTTCATTACAAAACCGTTATCGAACAAACAAATCAAATATAGATTACGACGACATTATTTGAATGCAAATTGACAGTCGTAAATTCTAACAGCGACTACTCGTTTTTTCGCTGGCTCAGTGCGAATAGTATTCGTAACCTTCCCAGAGTTATCTGTTTGGTGTAACCACGTAGGGGATTTTCTCAAGATGACACATTTGAAGGTGTTAATTGTTAAGTAGCGGTTATAGCACTGAGGTGAGAGAATCGAGGAATGAACACGTTATTTGGTATTTATGGTCATGGATTTTCCCGAGCCGGTTCTATCAACCAATGTTGTAACCTAATATAGTTCTCGAGATAGTGCGCATGCTCGTATAAGGTAAGGTGCGTACTTATGGTCGGAAATGAGTCTTATGCTACATCTTTTTTTCATGGCTAATCGTCAAATGACCCCACTTGCTGCGGGTGCAGCTGGAGGGAATGTCATACTCTTACTAACTAAAACCCTCTATGTTCCTTCTGGAGGTCCCTGTGTGCCAGGACCAAGGTAATTCTTACGAACAACTCGCAGCCCCGGCAAGTCGTAAGCTACATAATTTAAGTATCAATTTTCATATGTAAAAGAGATGTATTTCTAATTTCTTCAATGTTATGTCTTTTATTTCAAAGTTTTTAGTAAAACAGTTATTTTTCCATTTATTTTAGTTTTATATTTTTCCTTTTACTACTATCATTTATTTTGTGATTTGTGAAGACCTTTTAATAAATAAACAATTGCAAAGTACGATATGTATTGTAGTAATGCGGAAGCGAATGGCTAGTATGTAATAATAATATATTGTGAGATAAGAGGTCAAATGGGCATCTTGAAGTACGAGGTCGAAGTTGTTCAAGAGTATGTACCTAAGTGTTAATTGGTAAGGAGCAAGTACCCAGTGTTATCAGAGCCAACTGTTAAAGCATACGATTTTGTAAGATTCCGTAATCAAGCGATAACGGATTCCTACCACGGTATGATCTTTTGTAACTTCTTTATATTTAGTTTCCTTTTAATCAAGTAAAATTGAACAGAACAGATATATATAAACAAACTTAATATCCAATTCAACTAACTTAATTGGATACAAACAGTTTATGTACACAGCTATTTTATCGAGTAAAATTGTTTTTTGGTTTTATCACCTAAAGAACAAGGCCTAGAAAAGGAAATATGAAGGGCCTTACTACAAAAAAGTAACACGGTCATTTGACACGTGTTTAAAGAAAGAACAGTATGCAAAATTATTTTAAACGCGTGTCGAATGTCTAACTTTTTTGTTATAAGGTCCTATATTTTTAATCAGTTTTTAAGAGTTTTGAAAAATGTACCTTTAATTCAACGACTTGTTAGTATTTTAAGAAGAACATCAGTGATTTATTTCACTCTCATTTTTTATGCCAGCATATTTCGTGGAACTTAGGAACAAACACTCTTACCTCTGTATACTTAACTTAAGATTTATCCTTCATTTGCTTTCTTGTAAGATTCTAATAATAGAGAATACATTCAACAGTACGAGCTACATGCATCTAGATAGCCTTATAGAATTTAATCATCCGGAGACGACATTGCCGTGCATTCCCCTCTGCCAAAGTTACGAGAGCGCCGCTCGTACTACGTATATTGTGTGCGTCAATCTTAAGTCGGTTAGTCCCATTGTAAGCTATTGATTAGCTTATGTTATAGGTGTTAACACAACTGATAACCTGCATATAATAACACCCAGACCACATCCAACAAGCATGCTCATTACACAAATGTCGACCGTGCTGGGAATGGAATCCGGGACCCTCAGCTCGGCAGTCCGGCGTGGTTATCATTCGATCATAAAAGATTATACCTGTGTTTCTTGCATCTTGTATCGAAAATGCATTAGTGCACTATTTGTTGCGTAGCCTGCCTCGTCCCCAGCGTTTATATTGACAGACTTATTCCCATAGAGATTTGTGTCCATGGCCGCTTCGTTTTGTAAAATGCCCCCACTTTGGTATTGCATATATACCTAAGGAAACGCGATTAGATAAATTATTTGTTTAATTATAGAAATTACGGAATTCCCATCTACGTTTCGTCTGTATTTGACAATTAAACAATTGAAACGCGTGTCGGAATGTTACGGAGGCTACATTTTGTAGACAAACTAGTTCGTGCAGTACATGTCCCATAATACAATGTCAATAAATTATCTAATATGTACTGAAAATTGCATGAAAGCAGATTTACCTTAGCACATAAAAGGAACTAACTGTAATATCAAAGATTGTCGAATTTAGGGGACGGTGCCTGAAGATTCCCAAGTTTGTACTGCAGACCAAGTTGCTGGTGAATGATCTGGGTAACTTGGTTATATCAGTGCAAGTACTCGCCGTTAGCCAAACGAGAACAACCAGCAATGATATGACTGATAAACTCACCCGGCTGATGACACATAACCCGTCTTTTATGACATATCTCGGGTAGTTATTCGTCAAGATACCTTCGTCTATTACCCAGACTAATTACACCTTCGTTTTTCCCCAAGGATGATAGCCAATGATGGTTTAAAGTCTATATCGGGGCTATAAAAAAGAGCCTATACGCGTTCGTGTAGCACCTTGATTGACCATTGTATAGTTCCATTCATACTATAAATATACAGTAGCAGTTTTAGGTCAGAAAAACTAGGTGAAGGGAGCTATATAATGGGAGAAATGTTAAGAAAGTACTTCTTATTAATGAGCTTTCAATGACTATAAGAACACTCCATTTTCATTAAACGGTAGGACTATACATAAACCTTCTTAGTTCTTTTTTAATATTTTGTTCCCGAAAGTGCCTCTCAGATGCATCGCTCTCGCTCCGCCTAACAACGGAACCACAACCGATGTTGTCACAGTCAATGTCATAATTCGTAAACAGAGCTTACTACTAAACAAAGTTAGTACTTCACACACTAATCTTGATAGTCCAAGCGTACCAGGATGTTTGGCTAATCCTTTATTGGCTCATATTGATTATTACTGCTATTGACCGGAGATTCCACTCATGTAAAGACCCTGAGCCCTTGACACTCATCTTGCTAAACCTTTTGCTAACTATGTTGAGATCGGCTTCCAGTCTAACCAAACACAGATGAGCGCCTGTGGTTTATCTGGAGCGGTGCGTGACCTCCTCAGCTCAATGACCCGGCAAACCGACACTCCTGAGTTTTGGGTGGCTCACCGTCCGTACATCTACGGTCGACAGGCCCGTGTCTATGTGCTGAGCACAGCAGCGCTCGAAGAGCAGTTAGCAGAATTAAAGGGGCCCCATAGGGCTGAGGCCTGCCGAGGCTGGGGGTTGTTCGCAAGATTTACCGCGGTCCCAACTCACTAAGAGCTCCAATTGCATCCATAGCAGTCATTTGATGATATCTCACTGAAAAAAAAGCCTACATCCTTTAGTAAGCCCCATACATATTAAGCATAGTTTTTATGCAACACTACACAAAATTCCCATGGCTTCACCAACATTTGCGGTTACTACTTAACGCATCAGGATAAAATAAAATGTTAGCTTATAGGTTACCTTCACCATGTTCACGCCAGCCTCCATAATGAATATCTCAAACACTTCAGCCGTTTACGTAAAAGAAAAGCAACTCATTTGCGCATCTACATATAAACACAAATATTCAAGTTATTTATCCCTAATACATTTAATCAATTTCAAGGACATTTCGAAGAGACTCGCTGACACTTCTGGTGACCCAAAGGCTGGCTTTTATTTCGGTCAACGGATAAGCATTGCCATCCAACGTAACAATGCCGCCAGCCTATCGGGTACACTCCCAGTGAGCAGCGATGAGGAGGAATTTTTGACGCCATTTTTTATTTATATATATTTTATGTAAATATTTAAATTAAGTTTTGTAAATAAATTGTAAATATCCTAATAATCTAATAAAAGTGGTCATAAATAGAAAAAAAAATGAATGCGTTAATTTTGTGTAGAGAAAATTATTCTAGAAAAAACATTATCAAGTTTTCCGCTGTCTCGTGCCAACGGTTGTATTTGCTTAATCAAATCTCTAGTTTTATTTGTGTTTAATTTGCTGTCACTCCGAATTTAAACAATTTATTTAGTTTTAAATACTTATTTGAAAAGTATCTTTCTTAAATAAACAATGTGTTAAAACGATGGAGTTGGTCTTTAGTTCGAGATAGCCACGTTGAGTTCACAAATAGGTATGCAGGTAATACTAGCTGAGTAGTTTCGTACAACGTAAAGTGTTATTTTTGTAGATAAAAAAATTTAATAATAAAATATTTTTTCACTTTCTACTGGATACACATTATAAACTCAAACTGGTTCATTCAAATGAGGCTGATAAATCAGCCCTTTTCGAACGTCAAAACTAAAGACAGACCCCAAAACGCCAACATACACCACTTTCTATTTGTTTTCGCTGAAAAAAGAAGTGGCGCAACTGGATTGGACTTGTTTATATGAATCTGGTTCTGAAGATTGATATACAACAAGTTCAATCTCAAATTATTTTTTTGAAGATATTTTTTAACGTGTCGTGTAACGTTTTTTTGAAGATATTTTTAGGTTGGATCTTGTTCTCTATTTAAGTTACGGGAGACAAATACGCGTTGCCCGGGTAACGGGGCTGAGAGAGTCAAATTGGCAATCCGCCCATGTAAAACCTTATGTAACTCTCACTTAAGTAGTATTTGTATTCTCTTTGACTAGGTTCAAGGTTGGTTCCCGTATAAAAACGATTGTTTTGGTTACGGCGCGGTGGTAATACTATATTTTTAACATCCTTGGCAGCCTCTTCTTCCCAGCAAAAACACATAGGAAGTGGTGAAGGGTGGGCGTTTTTGGGGGCTGTCTTTTGTAATATTTGACGTCAAAAAGTGCTGTTTTACAGCCAAGTTTGAATAAATGATTTTGAGTTTGAGTTTTGAGTTTGAGTCGTTACGTATAGTTAGAAGCCAGTAAGTCTGACGCCAATCTAACCAAGTGGTATTGGGTAGCCCGGCTAACTGGGTTGAGGAGGTCAGATAGGCAGTCGCTCCTTGTAAAACACTGTTACTCAGATGAATCCGGTTAAACTGGAAGCCGACCCCAACATATGTAGCTCGAAAAAAGGCTCGGGAGATGAATAATATATCGAGTATTTCTACATAACCATAGACAAATAATGAAACAATGTACGATTGTCTATATTCTTCAAAACAAGTAAATAGGCTACAGTAAACAGGTTCTATTGCTGAAAACAAAAACACTTAAAGTTATGTATAACGTGTAGTATAGTTCGTCAACTGCGCACCGTTTTCTCGTCCTTCGTAAGTTCAGTGACACAAACAACGATTTAACCTGTTGTCCTACCTGAGATGAATGCTATACGAAGATATCAATGTAGAAGTTCAGTTAAAAGCTGAAATATGAGTAAAGGAACGTTCATTGTTACGCTTACACGTTGTTATATGCTGTTCCCGACAGAGTCCATAATTGTGACTTATTATCTACATATATATTAACAACCTGTATACATTATGCTACGCAATGAAGAATTGAGAATTGTATTTACACTCTATTGTATTTACACTCTAGGGTGGAAAGAGTCAGTAAGAAGTCTAAGAAGTCTTTAATTATGATAAAACTTACCGATTGACAACCTCAAGTTGGGCACGAATACGAAAATTTACAGGCGTTAGCGTAGCGATGCGGAAAAAACTAAGGACCAGTTTCAAAATGTCCGACTGGCCACTATCTACTGAATAAATTCAAAAATGGAATGGAATTTGTTTTAAATTATATACCATATAATCTAATTGGAACTTATTTGTAGGTGGTGAAACAGGCCCTTAACCTTTCTAAAAGTATACACCATTTTAATTCAAGGGCTAATAATTGATTTTGCTGTGGTTGGACTGAAAAAAAAGATAAATGATATTTATTTTGAAAATAGGTTGAAATCAACACTTTTACACGTCAACACAATTTTTATAAAAAGCAAGATGAGGTTGGAAGGAGGTAGAATATAACTAGTATCTACCGGCCACCACCAACCGAGAGTAGCTACGTGTTTACTCTCGAATCACATGGGGCATTGTCTCAAATAATACTAGAAACTGCTGTGTACTCAAAGATTTGCACGAGACCCCCCGGACGAGATACGAACGTAAATTTACATTACAAACATGTGATTATCTTATCTCAGTCGTAAATATTATTTAACTACCACATTAAATGGACATATTTGACAACATCTAGATGTTACTATGACATGCCCGACTAAAAATATGGAGCAGATTTATTTTTGGGCACAGAATTTTCCATTGACGTCGTTTAAGAGTGGTGATTTTTTATTGCCTATTTTTTTAGGTAGGCTTTTTGGAAATCAAGACAAATCTATGCTATTATTATGGAATTAAGTGATAGGTTGTTTCAACGCGCTAATCTCAGGAATTACTGGACCGACTTAACGAATTTTTGCGTAACCGTTTATCGAAGAAAGCTATAGGTTACTTTGATACTGGGTGCGTGGAATAGTTCCCACGATATGCGGGTGAACACTGACGTATATGGATGTTAGGACCATACACGCTGTACGATTGACCATACATTATGCACTGAAAAGGATCAAAGCACCGATTAGGGGTGGTTATGAAGAATAAGGATCTTAGCTATAATCATTGATGCCAATTTGATATTAGTTTAAGAATTGATCCGCTTTCATAAAACTTTATGTTTTGGTTTAAGGAGTTCAAGTATTAAGTAGGTTTTAATAAGGTAGTTTAACAAGTAGCTGATTCTAAAATACTTGAGAAATGATTACTTTACAGGACCTGTCCGGTCAACAAGTATTTACTCATTATTTATAGACAAGGATGGTTTTAAGACAATAGAAATATATTCAGGATAGTTTTCTAAATTCTTCTGAAAAAAAGAAATATTTATAATTTATTAACGCTGACCATAGTGATAATATTTATTTTCTTCCATTTTAGTTCGAATTATAAACATCCTGTAACAAAATGATAATATTTCTTTTCTTTTCTTTGATTTTCGTTCGAATTTAAAAAAAAAACACTGCACCAGTCCGAAATCTAAATAATTTCCTTCCCTACGCAAACAAACTGAATAAACAAAAAAAATACCACCTGTCAAGCGTAACCACGTACGCAAAGACCAAATAGAGCTCACAGACTATTTGCCTACATCTCTTTTAGCTTTTCCGCAAACAGCCTAGAACACACTATGTGTATAGTAGCATCGAGTAACGGCGTAACGATGACTACAAACTAAGGATCGAGATAAATGCTGACGTATTTGATACAATATATAAAGACGGTAGATGTGAAAATACCGTTATAGGACACACAGTAGTAGACACAGCCAGTGCGTACCTGAAACTGAAAAAAAAATATTTTTAAATTAATTGCATTTGATTTTGGATTACTTTGGTAAGGCTGCACATATTAAATGAAATATTAATGAAATTATAAATAAAAAATATTATCTACAAATTGAACTATAATAATGATTGTACTATTTTTTAGCAGTTTTAGTCACAAGAGAAAATGCTTACTATAAGTTTGATTTCCAAGTTAGGGAAATTTTAGTTGAGTTGACCTCCATGATTTTTCATCGGTCGTAGTTAAGGGTAGTCAAGACTCACATTAGCTCAAAAAAATATAGTTGTGATTCAAAGAAATTAATTTATTATTTTTAAGGCCTGTTTCACCACCTACGAATAAGTTCCAGATAGTTTGTTTGGTAGATAATTTCATACAAATTCTGTTCCATTCTTGAATTTATTTGGTAGATGTGGCCCCTAACCTTCCGAAAGGCACAGTCTTGATTTAATATATTATTACTATTTGTTGTTATAACTATGGTTTGATATGTATTAGATTTTCTTTATGAAAGTTTCCAATTTCAGTATTTCTAATATTATATTCCTGAAGGAATTATTCTTTACAGTCTTTATAAATGTACTCTCATATTTTATTAGTTATATTTCTCAGAGCAATTTTCCAACATTTTCTAAATACAGTTTCGATATTTATTTCCACACCAAGAATCCGCTACACTAAAAAAAATTGAAATTTCACAAATTGCTTTGCGAAAATCGAACCTGCGATAGATAGCACACAGAACTGATTTTAGAATGATGCATAAATCGAAGTACCACTGCCTTTTAATAGGGAAATCATTACAAAAATAGGCAACAGAAACATCTAGTAGAAGCAATAAACAAACACAGACATGAATTAAATTTAAAAATAAACGTAAATTCTTATGTCAATATTTTTTCGTATCATTTATCAAATTCTAGTCTGTTCTGCTACATTCCTGTCCAATGAATGAGAATATAGTCTAGTATAATTTACTATTATTGTAATTTGGAAGATTTCCATCAGTTCTTAATTAGTTATCTAATAAAATTGACTGATGAATCGAACAATTAATTATTATATAACATCACGATTGTTCTCGCGTAAAGGAAAATATTATTGTGGGCCAAAAGTTAAATACTAACAAAGGCTTAAATCATAATTCAAAGAACAAATTAAAAAAAAACTATATATGTATCTACATTTAAATTTCAAATTGCAAAAATTAATATTACGGGACACAATTATTCATAGCTACTTCGGATCAAAAGACCAACTGTTCGATTATAACATGAAAAAATATTTTTCGATCAAGAATATAGGGAATTCCGATCATCACTTCCCTGAATCAGTTGACAGAAGATAACCAATTTATAATTGTACTCAAGGTGCAGCTACTGTTGACTTTCTTATCAAGTGACGCGGCCACATAAGCCGTTGCATTAAAACGCATATTGCAGCTGACAATCAGCAGTCTGGGAGCTAAAGTTACCTTTGTTTTGTTTGCAGATACAACAATGTGTAAGACTACTACCAAAGAGTTTGAAATCGTGGAGACGGGGAAGAAGAAACCGTACGCTGCGTCTGTTGAAGAGGCGTTGTCTATGACTGGTAAGTATACCAGTCTATATGTAGGTCTTTAGGTGCCAAACTGCGGGTTGTTCGCAAGAGTTACCGTGGCCCTGGCACACAGGGACCTCCAAAAGGAACAAAGTGGGTTTTAATCAACAAGAGTAAGTTCCTTCAAGTGCACCCTTAGCATGGAAAAAAAGGAGCAAAACCCCAAATGATATCATGCAAATTTACTTATTAGCAATTAAAAAAGAGAGGTGTATCTGAAGCATAGACAAGGCAAGAATAAGCAGACTAATGAAAATACATAGTTTTTTAGCTATCCTGAAATTGCAAACATTAAAAAAATCTTTGAGAAATCTTTGAAACTACTAACTTTGTTTTGCAACTTATCAAATAGACAATGATTTGATACTTGAAGATTAAGAAACGAACTTCATGAATTAGTAGATAGGCTTCAATCTCATCTTTACGTGTCCATTTGAACTCATTTTAAACATTAACTAAGAATATAATTTTCTTTAGGTTTCGGCAAATACAATTTCGGTCTACTGCTAGTATGCAGCTGGACGCTACAAGCGATGGGCATGGACATGTTCGGCACCAGCTTCGTGGTGGCGGCAGCGGTCTGCGACCTAGAGCTCACACTGCAGCAGAGAGCGTTGCTTACTGCTATGCCACTACTAGGTTAGCTAGTGTTTTGACAAGATTGATTACCTAACTATACTTATTTTGTGATGCCAACCACAGATGTTTCCAAAAGATGATAGGCTATTGTTATTACTGTACAGACGCCAGCACATCAGCTACCCAAAACTGTAAATTTCCCCAATCATCTTTGAACCGTATGCTTCAGCGCTAAAGTTGAAAATTTGTTAAGGAAATTTGTCGGATTGTAGTAGCTTGATGTGCTGGCTTCTGTACGTACTTATGCTGTCCAATGCATCTTTGTATTAGAATGGTTACTATCTCATAATAGATTAACCTTTATGCATCTATATCACCTTAACCTGTTTTCTAGGCGTGGTGGCAGGCGCTCAACTCTGGGGCTACGTCTCCGATACCAAAGGGCGGAGGCTGACTCTCGTGCTGTCCATGTCAATCGGTTTCGTGTTCGCAGCACTCAGCAGCTTATCTCCCAACTGGCAGACCATGGCTGTTCTCAAACTGATCTCATCTACTTTGTAAGTATTTAGCTTTCACTTTGTCGATGCTACAAGTGATCGTTGATGATCGAATGAGTTGACACATGTAACGGAATTGAATTCTCGAATTTTGGTCCTTAAGTCCCGAAAATAATGTTTAATTGGAAACAAGACAATCAGTCTTGTTTCCAATTAAACTAATTAAATTAGTAGATTTATTTTATTAAGATGTAGAAGGTCCTATAAGGTCTGCTGGGGCTGCAGGTTGTTGTTATCATGGCCTCCCACAGGGACCTCCAGAAGGAACATAGTGGGTTTTAGTCAGTAAGAGTTTGGACACTCCCTGTAGGCGTACCCTCATAGGGAGGGGTCATTTGATGATTTCCCATCCCATAAAAAGGCCCTTAAGGTTATTGTAAAATATAACATTTACACACACGTACGGTAACTGAATAAATATTGTTCACGCAGTCAGTTTTTTCCCACGTTATCTGTAAGCTCATCACATGCAACGCAGCATTACAGAATATCACGCAAGAGACAGTCTCTTGACAAAAATAGTACTAGTTCTAAGCCTAAAATAACATAAAGACAAAAGAGTAACGTAAATATACGAATATTTTTTTGTTTTAAGAGTGCGTATACCGAAAGTTGGCAAGTCAGTTATTATTTTTAGTGCACTATAGAGCCATATTTCTTATTTTCATATAGTAAATTGGACAAACTAATTAAAAAGTGTAAATATTTGACAGCTAATTGCGACGTTGCTAGCTTTTGGAATACGCGCTCTTAAATTAAAATTGAAATTGTGCTTTTAGATCTTAAGCTGCACTTTTGGTCCTTCGAGACAATTTTATTGCCAATAATTGGTCAGTTCCGTGGATCAATAGCAAATTGACATTAATTCTTGGAGATTTCTGCTGCAGATAGAGGGATCTTTTGTATTATTCAACGGTCAGACAAAACATTTAGTGACACAACATAAGCATACAAGGAAAAATAAAGTAGATAGGCACACATATAAAAAATTAAGTGCGTGCCAAATAGTACTATTACATAATGGTAATAGTACAGTTCAGCATTATGCCAGACAGCAAGTGCCTGACGCTGGTTTTCAACTGGACCTAAGCAGTACATACATTTTTGGATTATCGCACGCACGACATTCGGAATAAAAGTTTGTTCTGTGTTGTCATGGAAACTCCTCAGATACAGTAGCGTCTAGACCGCACAAATTATTTAAAGATTTTTCCTCCGATAAAAATAATACATTGAAGATGTTTCGTAATTCTATGTGAATAAGGTCTACGTCACAACTTTAGCAGCAGAGAAAATATACGTCATGGAACCTACGATATTCTTATCATGTTATGCAAAGACTCTTGAATACTCTCAACTATTTAAACTGTGATAACAAAACCCCCTAGCGAGACAAAGGAGAGATAACGAACAATACAGTCTATTTATAATAATGTCAATACGCTAAATGCAAATGGCAAATATGTATGTGGTGTGATTTTCATTTGTTTTATTAGATATTTGTGAAACTGACCCAGTAAAACAAGGATTATTACAAGGAATCTCCTTCTTTTCCTAGCTAAATGATATTTATTTTGCAAATAGGTCGAAATCAACACTTTTACACGTCAACACATTTTTAAAAAACGAGATGAGGTCGGCATTTCCTAACTGACTATCTTAAGAAGAAACGCCGAAACAAACTCAAGGGTCACAGTCTCTTTTAGAGTCCTGACATAAAAAGAGATAACATATTGTATAGTATGGATGAGCGATGTAGGCTTATGTCTGAAATTACCTTTTGAAGAGTTATTCATCAGATATGAGGTGTGATCTTATCGTTCGCGCTATAATAATTGATATAGCTCAAATTATTTTTTAATAACTCCGAAAGTTCTTTCGAAATATTATTATACTAGCTTCCGCCAGCGGTTTCACCCGCTTTCTGAGGGAAGTACTTTCCATACCCGGATAAAAAGTAGCCTATATGTTATTCTGATGTATAAGCTATATTGTGGTAAAGTTTCATTCAAATCCATTCAGTAGTTTTTACGTGAAAGAGTAACAAACATCCATACATCCATACATCTATACATCCATACATCCATACTTACAAACTTTCGCCTTTATAATAGTATATTAGGAATTAGGATTAGGATTGTACTTTAAAAAGTTTAAGAACCGGTTAGCTATTGAAACGCAAGAAAATAAAAGTAGCTCTGTTATTTAATCCCCAGCACGTCAGCAAGTAACTCAGGCGCTTACACCTTGCTCGGAGAGAGCTGTTCTGAGCGCGCACGTGGCCGCGCCATGTTGCTCTGCACATGCGCGCTTATGTGCTCGCAAGCTACCGTCGCTGGTAAGCAATTTCGCTTTCCTACTTTATACATATAATTTTAGGCAGTTCACTTTCGTAAAAGAATTAATTTTTGAGGAATTCTCTCTAACTCAAGTGCAATGCGCAAATAAAAAAAAAATGCAAGATATAACCGCTGAATGATTACCTTATGTTTAGGTATTATACCTATAACTTATGCCAATAATATAATTCATCTTATAGTACTTATGGGTGACTATCTTGTCATGAGGAGTTCTTTTGTGTTTTGAAGGTCTTTTAAATATATGGGTCCCGGCTGTTATTAGAATATTTTTCAATCCTTACGACCGTCAGACACCAGAAAGTCTGACTCAAGGTTACTGGATAGGCAGCCGCTCCATGGTATACACTGTTAAACTGTAAGCTTGTTTGGAAAAGGCTAGGCAGGCAGGTGGTCTAACAACAAAACTATTCTTCCAGTGTTCGCATACCCAATCCTTCCCCTGGGATTCGCGTTCCACATAGACTTCCTTGGCATCACATACCGTCCATGGCGTCTCCTGGCCTTCGTCATGTCTCTACCCTGCGCGGCGACTGCGTGTCTGCTGCAGCTGTTCTACGAGAGCCCCAAGTTCCTGGCGTCGCATGGCCGCCTGGATGAAGCTCTGCATGTTCTGAAGAATATTTATGCGGCTAACACTGGCAACACTGTTGATAGCTTTCCAGTAAGTATTTTTATTTATAACATCACCAGGAAAATAAAGAAGTTGCTTGTTTAAGTAGTATTAAGTAACGCGTAGCGTGGTTTTACCGTGGACCATCTTGTCATGACGCGTTCCTCCAAGTTTCGGAAGACACGTTAAGCCAAAAAGTCTGACAACCAATGAAAACAAAATAAAATTATCGTAACCACAATTCCTATCTTTTCCAGGTCAAAAAGCTTTTAGAGGACTCTGAAAACCAGTCTACCGACGCTAAAGTCACCTTCTTCAGGTCGGTTTGGCAGCAGACGGTGCCACTCTTCAGAGCACCCCTACTGAAGGAGACTGTCCGGCTATTCTACCTTGTTGCTGTTATTTACATGACGTGAGTATCTCCAACTCCTACTTACAAATAGTGTTTGAATTTTTATAATAAATTCCATCCTTACACCTTTTGGACTTCTGAACCCAAAAAAACACTATTAAGTAATGAGAATTCTCACTAGGCTGTATCTCGCTTACCATGATAGCTAGAATGTTGTAATTTTTCAAAGATAAATAAAATATTGAAATCCTTAGTCCCAGTTTCAGAGGTTACGGATAGCCACTATCTACCAGTTAAATAAAAAAAATGGAACAGAATTTGTATGAAATTATCTGCCAGATAAACTATCTGGAACTTATCAGCAACCTGTGAAACTGGCCCTAAGTAAAATAAATATTTAGCCAGATATTGATAACATAATTTATAATTTGATCAAAATATTCACAGAATTTTTTTTTTTTTTTTAGATTTTTTTTTTGAAGATTAATTCAAAAAAAAATCTATCTTAGTGGGGTGCACTTGGAGAGGACTGTGATATGACAGTGGACTGCGATAGGCTGATGATGAATGAATGATGAATGATTCACAGAATTTAGATTAAAAGCAAATAATCTTATATCCAAGTAAATTTTATGTTTAAGGGGGACTGCCATAAAACAGGACATATTTTTTGCGCCCTTCGTGCACAAATCTAACTCGCACTTGGCTGTTTTTTTTTGTTCTGATAAGACTACTAATAATTTAGTAAAAAGTATAATTAGTTAAATGTGGAGGATCTCATATTTATTAGTCCTTCGGGTCTGATAGAAAACGCAACAAATTCAAACGATGTCTTATTTTTCAGTGGCAGTGGTTTCATCCTATGGTTGCCCTACATCATGAACAACTTGTTCTTCGTATTGGAAGCTGGAGGTGGTGATGGCATGAACTTGTGCGCTGTCATCAAATACCCATCTGTAGCCGGTTTTACCAGTGGAAATGTAACGGTGAGGGAACTAATTGTACTTACTGACCATTACCTTCCATCTGTCCTTGTAGGGATCATAAACTTTCTGAAGAAAATCACATATGTTTATTAAGGGTCGGTTCATATCTAACGGAATATGCGTCGCGTATTATCGGTCGCGTAACGCCAGAAAGACAAATGTATAGAAAAACACTTGACCGTTCACACTCAACCGATGATACGTTAGTACAACTGATGATACGCTCGGCGTAGTTTACGTCAGATATGAACCGACCCTTAGCTTCATAGCTATTATTGCAATCAAAAAACTTTTTGAAAGAAACTTGAACATTGCAATTTTCATAGGCTCGACATTTCGTAACATAATGGATACTTTGTTTTAATGAACTTCTTGGTACTACTCGGAGTAATAAACTGCCCTCATATTTTTTAAAATCATTTTAAATCCATCAGTTACTTATGTATACTTACTTTTTCCAGGACGTGGAAATTTGCGACGACACCATCCAAAACACGACCCTATTCTCCGCAATGACGTACGGCGCCATGGCCAGCTGTTCCAACCTGGTGCTCTCCCTCACTTGCGGCAGCCGGAAGCGTCTCGCTATGATCTGCATCCTGGCCATGTCAGCTATGGCCGCTATCCTGCTGAACGTTGTCGCCGTGCCATTGGCTGGAGGAATTTTCTTCTTCTTCTTCCTCATGTGTGCGTTGTCTATGGGCATTTTGAGTGTCTACTTTGTGGAGCTGTACCCGACTTCTTTGAGGTGAGTTTCTAAATGTTATTTTGATTTCTATGCGGGCTAGAGAATCCTATACACCTATTTTCATACAGAAAAGGAATGACCAATAATCACGCTTGTATTAAGTACATTAGTAAAAAGTATAATAATATTCCTCACAAATTCACACAACGTCACCCGGTCCAAACCAAGCAGAGCTCGTACTATGGATAAAAATACTTATATACTTTTCTTTTGTACATACCTACATATTGAAACAGCCAGACTAAATCAAACACAAATGTTTGACTTTCGAATTGAACCCGCGACCCCCAGCGTGGCAGGCAGATTCGCTGCCCACTACTCCATCTCGTCGTCAATATTTGCAACAGATACATTTCTTTCTTTATACTTTAAGAAGGTTTAATTTAAAAAAAAAAACTTCATTCATGTTTTCGGTAACTATCTTAAAAAATTGTATGAGCAATGCATTAACGTTGATAACATTGCCATCGTATCGCAACAGGCACAAACTTGTTCCACCAATTTATCTTGGGTTTAATCAATAAAGAAATTACTTACGGCTTGTGATGCAATCCAAATCCAATTTATTAATGAAAATGAGCTATCACCTTCTATATGTAAATAAGACAAACACATCTCGTAAAAACTATTTATTTATAAACTCCACATTAAAATACTCATAGAAAATATGTTTGGAAAAAAAAAATATCTACAATTGATCGAAATTGGTGAATGTTTCAAATTAAATTTTCGATGACTAATCATTACTAGAAATTATTGACCATCGATAATATTATTATAGGATGTATGAAATTCATTTTAAAACAAACTACCTAAGGTTTATTGTTTCTATAAATGAATTTATTTCACTTAACTTAGGTTGGTATACATTATAATATACAAACCTAATATGTAATGTACTAATGTAACACTAGATGCATGAAATTATTGCAAGCTAAAGGGCAACAAAAGATCCTCATTGCCTTCACCCGGCAAAAATTTCATTTTGAATCAATTTATTTATTAAGTTTTAACAGCAGTTTCTGGTACAGTATATTATTAATTACGTTCAAGACTTAGACAGTCGCCAATTACTGGTTAACCAAAACCAAAGTTCATAAAACTAAAATAATATTGTATTGGTATCTTACGGCCGAAATTAATAACCTATCTATCCGTTGTTTTGCTTACTAGAGATTGAATTTTGTCATTAGCCCCATATAGTTTGTGTCAAATTCCTATCTCTAGTAAGCAAAACAACGGATAGATAGATTATTAATTTCGGCCGTTAATGGTTAAGAAATTCTCGACTGCGCGTTTCTTTCTTCACCATAAAAATTCGTACAGCTTTATCACGTGATCTTTTTGTTGCAGAGGGATGGTATCTTGTCTGTCTGTGATGCTGGGCAGACTTAGTGCGTTCCTGGGAGTGAATGCCATTGGAGCCCTGATCTCCACCAGCTGTGAAGCCACTTTCTACGGCTGGTCCTTATTGTTGATGAGTAAGTTGCTGTATATTGTCTAAGGTTGCGAAATTTTAATTTAGACATATCAATTTTAATCTAACAAAAACTTATTTACATGTGTTGACAAACTTAAAAGTTATATAAAGAAAATAAAATTAAAATAAAAGGGGAACTTAAAATAACTAATGCCTCAAAAAACTCATCCGCATCGCTGTCAGCGGGGATTGTGCCCATAAGGCTGTCCGCATTGACACGTTGGATGTCAATGCTGATTAGTTGACCAAGGTGTTGGCCAGCACTTTGGTCACGCGTGGACTCCAACTAACTATGTAGTTTTGGTTAACTAACTTGGTTATCAAGTTATACTACTTAGATAAAAAAGTTGTCCTTTGATTATTGAAATTCTGCTGATTGTTATGTTAATTCCCTTGATACATTCAGAATACATGTGACGCAAAAAAATATCATAATTTACAATAAGTGTCATCCGTAACGTGTGAAAAATAATTGTAATCATTTAATATTAGATTATATTATGTTATATCAGATAACAAATTGATTGGACAATTCAAGGTTTTAATTGATTACAACTACAATAAAATCGCAAAATTTTCGTCCTTCTTTGAAATTTTTATTGATTTTTTTGGACCTTTTCAGGTGCTATAGCAGTGGCCTGGTTCCTCCCTCGGGACAAAGCTCCGAAGCAGTGAAGATCAAATCCCTCTGACTGGATCTCCAGAAGACTGAAAAACCTACTCTTAGTTGTAAATAATGTATGAACGAGTCTGAATGTTTTGTTCCTGAAAAGCGACTGACTGATAATTTTATTGAATGCATTTTTTTAGTTTTTAGCAATCGTAAAAGCGAGGTTCCGTCGATGTAAAGCACAGTGACGTATGAAAATGTATTTTCTGTAGGCTCGTGTAGACCCGTAGAAAAGGAATGTTTATTCTCTTCGACTGACATAAGTCTACAACGCCGAGTATGCCAATTATTTAAAAATATTAAAAAATAGTGCATTTCACAGATTTTTCGGCTAACTTAACGTAAATTTATCGTAGTATACACAGAATGACTACATAACTATATTCTTCTCCGTTGCTATGGAATGTGACTGTCTTCATAGAAACGCGAGTCTACAGGGCCTGTAGACAAGATGCCTTTATACAATCGTGAACGCTAGTAGAAAAAAAAATGTTGTTTCTACTAGCGTTTACGATTGTAGAAAGATATCTTGGCTAATCACCCAGGTCGCGCCATGCTCGGGTAGAAGACATGCTGATATAAAGAGTTTTGTCTTTTCTTGGTAGAATAGAGATAGAATCGCCATGCTGATCCCGCTGGTGTATTCGCGAACACTTCTAAAATTTCCAAGAATCTGCAACCTTTGTACGCGTACACGTGCTAACTATTGGAATCTCGCCGTAAGGGTAACTATAATAATATCTTTAGTGCCATAATCTGTGAACTTAGTGGTACTTTGTCTAGCAGGGTATTATTAAACGGTGTAGGAAAGTATCGTGAGAAAATCTTAACTTAAACTACCTTCTTATAAAACGTGGTTTTAAGAAGTACACGATTTAGTGCTAGGTTTGGACCATTAACTTTGTTCAAGACGGTGGATTAAACCAAACACTGAAGTTGGTACTTTTTTAAGACCACGTTTTATTATAGGATAGAACAAGTTTAAATTGATGACCGTTGGCGTAATAGGTTATGAATCTGCCTGCCCGCCTGGAGATCGCGGGTTCGGTTCACGCGTAAGTCAAACATTTGTGTGCATGAATATGGGTGTCTGTTTAATCTGTGTGTTTCTATGTATAATATGTATGTATTTACAAAAGAAAAGTATATAAGTATGTTTATCAGTTGTCTAGTACCCATAGTACAAGCTCTGCTTAGTTTGGGACTAGATGACGATGTGTGAATGTGTGATTCATGCAGTGTGAATATTTTAATTCAATTCGCCTTGATAACCGTGACTAACGCTTTTTCCTTCTCCTTATGGGAATAGGTCCGAAGGTCGCAGTGGGCCCAGGGTAATCAATCTAATATGAATATTACCTATTTATCTTATTTTATCTCCTGATTATTTAGTCACGTTATTATTAGAGATTAAGAAAACTTCCGTTACCTATGGGGTAATAATGTAATGATCTATCTTTGTGAGTACTGATTTGTAGCATTATAAGTCACAATATGTACATGCTAATAATACCACATAAGATTTTGAAATTAGCATTCAACTTAGCCAAGTTCGCATCCATTTGGTTGAAATACCTTGTCTGTACCTAGTTCTAGCCGGAATGATATCAGATAGACCTAGTTTTATCCAACAGGGAATGGCTGGACCTAGTTGTAGCCGGCATGATGAAGGATAGAACTAGTTTTACCCGAAAACAATCGACTAATACTAAGTTTAACCAAGAGTGAGTGGCTACACCTAGTTCTAACCGGCTAAAACTAGGTGTAGCCGCACTATGGGTTTTAGCCGTAACATATACACTTAATTTGTATTAAGCTTCGGATTTATTGTTGTAATATATAATGTTTTGTATTAAACAAACTTTGGTAATTATTGAATATTAATTAAATGGAACGTTAATTTAAAACCCTATTTGTTTTACTTCTCTATCCTCTGAAATTTTCTGAAATCTTGAAATCTAAAAAATTGTGGTCAAAGTTAAAGATTTGCCTTTCAAGATAGACTTAAATCAAATAGATTTAGATCTAAGTCTGCACTATAATATGTCCTGCGCAGCTGGCTGATCTCCATAAAAGAGAACGGCCGAACGAGAATCGGCCTGGATGATATTAATATAGGTTACGCAAACAAATAACTCCCTGATGGGTATCTAATGAGATTACATTGATTAATAGGTACATTCGCTATCTGTCACGTCAAATTATCATGACAAGACATTTCCACTATTATGATAACCCAAAAAAATGGTCTTTTGGTATTTTAAAAGCTTTTATTTAATTGCAATGTATGTATGTATGTACGCAACCGATTAAGCTGAAATTTGTATACACTTTCAATTTGGATGACAATGCACGATATGTTATATGACGTTCTAAATCCAATATGGCGGACCGTCCAAGATGGCGGAGTAGTTATTTTTGATGAATTTCAACAATATGGGTATAAAAGTATAAAATGAAAGGACTTATTGAGAGTGACTTAAAAAATAATTTGAAGTTATTCTAAATCCAATATGGCGGACTATAAAAGCTTTTAAAAAAAAGTTTTTTCTTTTAATTTATTTGAAAATGTATTTATTAAGGGCTTGACTTATATGATAAAGAAAAAAGGTATAGTTTGAACGTTTTTTATGTATAGGATTATGTCACAGTAGTAATATTTTTTAGTGTTGATATAGAATTATATAATATATGGTAGATATAAATGCTAGCCGTAAATAGTTCAAGATAGCGTCTAAAATGCACGCAAAGACTTTATCAAATAATATGCAATTTAAAGCTCTTCGGTATACCTATAATAATTTCAGATATTTCTTCAATGTATTTATGAATGACTGTGTCATTTTTTTATTTGTATGTTTTTCGTATTCATTTCAGTATACTTTGATGCCAATTAGATTTTTCTTAATATCAGTTAGGGATAGAAAACTCACGTCCATACAAAAAGCGTCTCCTTTTATTAAAATGAAATTCGATCAATTTGTTTGATAAGCTCATTCAGGGTAATTAATTAAATTTATCAAATTTCATAAAATATTCATTAATCATACACTTTTAAGTAACGTGTGTTATATTTTTATATAAATATACATATATCGATACTAAGGAAATAAATATGATCTCATTTTATTTTTTAATGATGACATCCAGACCGATTGTCGGCTTCGGCGGCCGTTCTTTCTTAGGACGAAAAGCCAGCTGCGCGGGACATATTAAAGTGCACAAGAAGTCGCGCAGATACAGGTGCACTATCTATTCCCTCACTCTCATAGTCCGATGGGACGGTAATCCGACACAACCGGAGAGAGATCAGGCGCAATTACACAATGTTAGCAGCCCATTTATCTAGGAAGGCGGAATCTGGGTGCTCGAAGCAGTTACCTCAGCACGTGAGCCAAAGCGCGAGGAGGCTTGTGCCCAGCGGTGAGTGGAACGATAAAAATGCTGATAATGATATATGTTATTCAAACAATACGTAATCGCAGTCATAATGACATATCTTTATTGCTATCAACATTGCAATCGTTATAGCTTATCTTTACTTGATAATAACATAATTACACAGAGCTGTTTGCATGTTTTTTTTTCTCTGGGACTATTAAAGAATGAGGCTTGATGGAATCCGTTTGTATAAGCAAGGTACATACATTATTTTTATAAGTTCAATCATGAATACACACCAAAATGCATCCCGGTGCGGGTATTGTAGGCGTCATCCCAAAAATTTTTTTTTTCACCTTTTTTTTATGACCATCGAAAGACTCCCGCTGCTGTGTGTACAGCTGGAGGTAGTTTGGGTCACACCCGGAGTGGAACCGGCGAGAGATGTCTTGGCGCAGTTCAGGGTCGGTTCTGAGGACGTATGGAACATCAATTTCAGTAAACTCTGGGAGTCACCTCCAAGAGGTTGACACCCGGTGTTGATAAGCTGACAGCAAAAAAGTTAATAATAGTATGAGGCGCCTTAGTTTCACGTCGGGGTACCGTTTTAGTTTTCATCGATTATTGCTTCAAAGCAGACTTGCATTAATCATGAAATAATAACTCCAAATCATAGTTAGCTGCGCTGGCACAAGCCGTTTGCTTCGTGAGTACGTATCTAAATATTATCTGCATGATAATCTGTAAAAAAAATCATAAAAGCGAATACTTCTGTCGTGGCGAGTGAAATAACAAGATTGTTCGCAAGAGTATCAGACTTTTATGATCAATATTATCTGAATTAAATTAAATTATTATAAAATTAATTACTGATAAACGCCACTTTTGTCTTCGAGTGCTAGAGTATCAATAACTCTTGTGAACAATCTCGCGACCCCGGCAGTAGTGTGTTGGAACCTTTTATTTTGAGGGAAAACATCAAATGACCCTTCCCGCTGTGGGTGCAGCTGGAGGGAGTGTCAGACCTTTACTGACTATGACCCACTTTGTCCTTCTGGAGATCTTTGTATGCCAGGGCCGCGGTAACTCTTGCGAGCAACCCGCAGCCAGTGTGTTGGACATTAGCCGTACTTACCACTTCTTTTAAAAAAGGGCAAAAAATTGCCAACATTTCGTAACGCGCGCACCTTATTGCCGAGTTTTCATAAGAAACTGAAATATCTACATACACATATGTCTATGCAATTTGGTTTTAATAAAAACCTTGGACTTTGAGTTTGGATTATTGTACTTTGACCAGTGACTTGGTTGAAACGTGCCCATTCTCGCCAATTTATCACTGATTGCCATACGTATATAATATAATCAATACTAATATTATACGACTCATGCCTTAAGCTCACTTAGTATACCCCTAATTAAGTTATTTTCACAGCTTGCTGATACAGCATTCTGTTTTTGGAGAATGCTGCTTCATTCAAACTATTTTTGTTCTGCAGAAAAGGACAACAATCTCAATTTCTATAAGAGAGATATTATAAAAAATAATATCAGCACTGCTAGATCTTAGTATACATATATGTAGGTACATTTTATATAGAAGAAAAGCTTTTCCATGTGCATAAAATTATTAATTTTTATCAAGTACAGCGGTAGCCATAATGTTAATTAATACAAGGAATAAAAATTGACTCGTTGTTCCTGCTACCAGACTCCAGAAGATAAACAGGTCCTTTAAAAGTTCTTGGGAAAAAGCTCTTCCCACAAATTATATACGTATGAATTATGAGGGAAGAACTATATTGAGATAGGCTTTCAGTCTTATCGGATGCAGTACCAGTTCCAAAACCCAGTTACCTGGGCAACCTGATACCCGTTGGTTATTTGTCTTGCTATTTGTCATACATCCCGGACACATGGCAGCTGAGACCCACCAATTATAAATTTTGACCGCCACAGTCACGTATAGATGACAAGCCAAAAAGTGCTCAGCGCGCCACGGTCACGCACGACTACATGACGGACATTTAAAGTTAAGAATTAATTTTCAGTTTTTATCAATATCAGGGATGAATTCTTAGCTTGGCGCTGAGGGCACGTCTTTCTTTTTTTGACGTAGCAGTCAAAAGGTTATCGTATCTTCTGAAATACGGTGGAACTCACCATAAAAACCCAAGGACTGACCGCGCAAATGCCTAACCTTCGATCGACCCGTGCGGGTGTTACTTAGCTCAGAATTATTTGAGTATCCGTCATAAAATCGGATCTATGTAATCGAAAAAACATCATCAAATGATATGGCCGGTTTATCATCGCCTTTATGATTAAGAATTCTTTTGTCACCACGATAAAATAATTATATTTTAATGATGATGATGCAGTTATCGTAACGTGTATCAACTATTTTGACGTAGCATGGTTAAAAAAAATGGCAAATGCGAGTCAGACTCGCGCACGAAGTATTCCGTACCATCTATACTAATATTATAGAGTTAAAGCTTTTTGTTTTGCTAGACCGCGCTAACCTTTAGAACCACTGGACCGATTTCAAAATTTCTTTCAGTGTTATATAGCACAATAATCGGCGAAGCTATAAGCTATCCGAAATAGTTGTGAAGCCGCTGGCGACAACTAGTTATGAAATGGTCAAAAAACACGATACTCTTATGAGAGCACTCGAAAATATCGTATGATGTCGTATCAGTTTTCTAACTATCACGGTTGATCAGACAGCCTAGTGACAGATAGAAAGACGGACAGGTATAATCTTATATGGTCCCGTTTCACCTTTTCGGTACGGAACCCTAAACCCGCTATTTAAACATAAAACCCTAATCACAAAGAAACGGAAGAAAAAGCATAGGATATGCACTTTTGAGAAAGCATATCTCTGTTGTGTGTCCTCCTAGATACGACAACATGCAACCACGGCATGGAGGACTGTTTTCTTGCACCATGCTTTTCAGGTCTAAGAAGCTCGTAGTTAAGTAATATCCACGCGGGTCAAAGGATTATTATGGTTGGCCACGGGTTGGCCCTGGATGAGTGACCATCTATGTCATAACGCGTTCGTCCATGTTTTAGAAGGCACGTAAAATTATGTTCGGCTGTCATTTTAACATCTTTGCCAGTCGTTACTTGTAATCAGAAACCAGAACGTCTTACCAATGGTTATTGGATTAAGTAAGTTGTCAGTAACTAGGTCCAGTAAGTAGGTCAGATGGGCACTCACTTCATGTAAAACACTGGTAATCAGCTGCATCCGGTTAGACTAGACAGTGACCCCAACATAGAAAAAAGCTAAGCTAGGCAACTGTCTTCCTTTAAATCATGCGGTAGGCGTCATTTTTCGTGAAAGTGAAGACTTAAATATAGACAAGACTTAAATTAGACACAAGCTCCTTCGACCTATGCCGATGTATTTTTTTAAAACCCAAAAATAAACGTTTCTAATAACACCTGGGTCAGGATCCTCACCACCTTTTTTCAAAACTTTATCTTTAAATTGCCTGCTATTGTTCAAGTACATCACGGAACTTCGGCATAATTCAAGGTAGCTTTCAGTATTTGCTATCTAAGCAGAGTCATTTAATCGAGACATGGCAGTGTATCAGCCAAGTTCAGAAAAAAGTTACAATCATCATTGTGATTATATCGTAATCTATCGTCATCATTTGTGCAGCAGGCTTAGCATGGCAACCGTAGAAACAAGTTTTGTTTACCGGAGAATGGACATAATGACAGAAAAGTGACAGATTGACGTAAGATTTATTTTGACATTTTTTGAAGAATTTTTTCTTTTCTTCGATCGACATAAGTTTCCAAGTGATTATATGCAAGTTGACAGGTCGCGCCATGCTCGGGCAGAAGACATGTTGACATTGACAGAAAGAGCTTTGTCTTTTCTTGACAGAATAGATATAGAATCGCCATGCTAAGCCTGCAGGTGAGTTTGAGATTTGCGTTTGATAGAAAATTTATGATCTTCAGTTGTCTCAGCTTTAATTTATTTCTTGAATGTTATGAATGGTGGGAACTCAACGTATGTAAAAATGTGTAGAAAGGGAAATTGCTGGAGCCCAGGCTAGAGGTTTGTCAACAAGCACTCTTAAAAAAAGTAAGGCCCCGAGAGGCCCCAGCAGTGAGACCAACTAAGCTGAAAATAATTATATCATATAAGAAGCTTTAATTCGAAGCAGTACGGCAACAATGTATTCCGACGTAGATTTCGTACCGATAATTAGCGAAATCGTTATCAGATATTGTGACGAAGTATATTCACGAACTTGGCCCGATTTTACGTGTATGTTTTGATAATATTAGTATCAGTATTATCAATTAGTATTTAATAGTAGTATGACTTCCCTTCAGTTCACACATGGGGCTGTCTAGAAGTTAATAGTTTTAAAATATTTATTGACTGTTAGAAATAAGTATTCGTTTTTTTCTTAGTGTACTAGTTTATTTTATGTAGTATATTTTAAGCTTTTTTTAAACAATTAATTTAAGTGAAATAAAAATGGCTGAAAACGAAGGAAAGCCTTCAAGCGCAGTAGAGTCGTCTGAAAAGGTGACGTTTGACGAAGCGCTGGAAAAAGCAGGTTTGTGATCTTTACTCTTACACAAGGTTTCCCTGAAACAAATGGTTTATAGTAAAGCAAGCTAGTTTCCAAACTTTTTGGTCGAATAATTTCAGTGTTATTTATTTTTAAAAACTTTTTGGCCAAATAATTTCAGTTTCGTTTGTTTACAACCACAAATTATAACCCTTGTGTTTTCATTCCACAGCGTGGATACAGTAGTACGCAGATACAGAAATACCTACAATTTTCGCTTTCAACAGTTTATGTAAAAGCATTCTCACACTCGGTTTTCTTCTTAAAAATAGTAAATATTTTACATTTTGGATATATAGCCTAAGTGGCCTATCCGCTTCTACGTGAGCTGCGGGTTGTTCGCAAGAGTTACCGTGGCCCTGGCACACTGGGACCTCCCGAAGGAACATAATGGGTTCTAGTCAGTAAGAGTCTGACACTCCCTCCAGCTGACCCTCGGCGGGATGGGTCATTTGATGATTTCCCACGTAAAAAAAAGGTGCCTAATCGCTTACGCTCCTGCCTCTCAAGTACGAAGAAGCGTCTGATATTAACGCTCATCCCTTCCCTGTATAAGAATAGCCCTGTGGCCTGCATGGCTGATAATACATATTTTTATAAGTTAAAGTTTTTATTAACAAAGAGGTGATATTTATTCAACTTTTCACCTTCCACGTTGTCTCTTGTGTTAGATTAACAAAATATTACATTGTCTTACACAATCTTGATAAATACATAAATTGCACAACATTAATCTTAAAAAAAGAACTTTCTTTTTGCTGTCTCATCGTGACAAAGCAAAAAGTATATCACATACCACTAAAATCTTCAATTCCAATCAAATATGCAATCACTGCCTATGATCTAAAATTATTGTTAGATAAGTCAAAAAAACCGGCCAAGTGCCAATTGGACTTGCCATGAAGGGTTTCTTAGATAAAAACATAGATCAGGAACCTGTAAATATACCAAAAAATTTCATCAGAAGAAATTGTGTATTCTGTGTTACTTAACAAGTCTTCATATTATAAGAAAGAACATTTAAGACCGCAAAGACTTCAGTCATGTATCCTCAATTTCAAGATAGGTTCTAAGGAAAACACTCAATTATTTTATATGGAAAACTGTAATATATGTGAGAAGAGATATGTATGTGTGAGTGTGTGTGATAACGTTTTTAACATATTTCTATTTTTCTATTTCAGGTTTCGGGTTATACAGCTACATAATGACATGCCTGACAGGCGTAGCGGTCATCGGCTACGTCAGTATCGCATACGCCAGCACTATTATAGTGCCGACTAGTGCCTGTGAACTGGAGACCACCGTCAGCCAACAGGGCTTGTTAGCTTCTGGACCTACCGTAGGTAAGGACTTTACGTGAACTTCTATTCGAAATTGAAAATCAGTTATATTTGGGGTCGGCGATACATGTTTTCTTCTACCAAACTCTTCTATCTGCCGTCATCTCACAAGTAACATTCTTTCTTTCTAGCCATATCGACTTTCAAACAATCCATCCATCGTCTATTTGGATGTCCCCTGCCTTTATATGAGTCCACGTTTATGCTCGAAACATTTCTAAAAACGTTACCCTCATTCCTCCGCATAACGTGCCCACAGCATGATAGCCAGTCCACATAGTTTTTCAGCTATCAGAGATACTTTCAAATTTAATTCCTTAGTCTATCCATGCGAAAAATAACGTCGACATTGGGTTTTAGAGGTCGTTTAAAAGAATTATGGTCATTCTTTTCAGGATCTATGCTGGGCGGTTTGGTATGGGGCTACTTAGCGGACACTCGCGGCAGACGCAAGATGATGTTGGTAGGCTTATTCGGCGGTACCATCTTCAATCTCATCGCCAGTATCTCCGTCAACTGGGTCATGCTCTTGATTTTCCAGTTCATCGCTTCATCTTTGTAAGTTTTATAACCATTTATTCTTTATGATATTTTATAACATGCAACCTGGAACCTTGGAATCTAGTAACTTGGCTATAAATGCTATTTGAATTAAGAACCTAAACTTGCAATACAATTGCTACTAAATCATGCAGTTATAAAGATTGTTCAACGATAAAAAATCTTAGAGGAAATAAGAAAACAAGAATACACGGTTAAAAAGCAGTTCTAATTTACAACATTATAATCATGCTGTTCAGTAGAAAATAAATTCAATAGACCATAAATACATAAGTACTAGCTGCTACCCATGACGTCGTCCGCGAAGGCATTCTAGTAGCAATAATGATAAACTTGCTTTTCCGTTCTTTTGTCCTTTAACATCACGCTACAATAACTAACCAATTCTTCTTCTGGTAATACAGACTTTTTTTTTAATTGAAACTGTTTATTTGTTTTCAGTGGCTCTGGCTTTTACGCTATGTCGATGTCACTTTTAAGTGAAAGTGTTCCCGTCGCTAAGCGAAACGTGGTCGTTTTGGTAGTGTCCAGCATTTTCATGCTCTCACAGGGTCTTATATCAGGTGAGATCATACTTCTACAGTGATGATATTTAAATAGACTGGATCTTGCTTCTTTTTTAGAGTTCTATACCTGTAAAAGTGCAAAGAACCGTCAAAAGATCACTTTGTTGTCGGTCTGTTCCCACTCTTTATCTGTATTACGTGGAGGTATCGAGGTGAAATTTAAACGGTACACACACGTAGTGAAGTCCAATAAAAGTAAATTAATAATTAAGATATTTCCAAGCTATTTTAGAAAGTCTAATAATATTCGATTAAACATTTTTTTTCCAAATCTGTTTCAACGGTTAAAGAATTAACTGAATTCAGAACCTGTAAACTAATTTTGAAATATTTAAATTCATTCCAGGATTTGCGGTACCTATAATTCCGTTGAGCTACTCCATCTACCTCCCCGCTCTGGGCATCTACTGGAACTCATGGCGCACGCTGATTTTGGTGTACACCATACCCTGCATCATCTCATTCGTCTGGATGTTTTTCATGCAGGAGAGTCCCAAGTTCGTGTATGTCAAGGGAGACACAGACAGAGCACTCGAAATACTAAGGAAAATTCACAGAGTTAATCATTTGTGGTCGAAGGAGGAGTTCACGGTAATACTTTATTCCATACATTAGCATGACTGGCCAATATCAGCTCTAAGGATATATCTAAAGAAGTTATTATTGTATTGCTTCAGGTGACAGGAATCGTAGAACAAGAAGTAACTGAGGCACCTGAGGAGAAAAGTTCAATGAGGGACCAGATAATTCCGCTTTTCAAAACTCCTCTCCTAAAATACACCATCATCGTGATTGGGCTCCAGGCATTCAGGCAGTGAGTACGCTTTTATATTTGTTGATTATTATTTGACTGCCTTGTTGGTACACTATCCGCATGGTGCGACTGGTCAGCACAGGGTTTCGTTAGGTTAGACCGAAATTGCTATATTTTAAGAAACATCCCGTTCATCGGAGAGCGCCTAAATATCGTTCTTACGCCTGATCTCTCTCCGGTCGTGTTAGATTGCTGACCCATCAGGCTAAGAGGGTGAAAGGATTTTGCACCTTTGTCTGCATAAATGCTTATGCGCTATAATTTATGTTCTGCGCAGCTGGCTGATCTCCTTAGAGAGAACGGCCACCACACCGTGGCAGTCAATCGGTTTGGACGCCATTGTTATTAATTAAAAAACAGAAGTCGTAATAGATCCTAAAATACATCGGAAAACACGGAAGGACCCTCAGTTTAGACCAGGTTTACGAGTCTTGGCTTACCTCGAAACGACTGACCATATATTTTATCTCATACCTGGCGAATCTTCTATTAGCCACAAACAACAAAGTATCGAGTGCTGAAACTATGTAGTTCTATGAGATACCTGCATTTTCTGGTACGCAGATAAACAATGAACATTGAATTCCAGGGTTGCAGCCTTCCTTGTCTGGATGCCGACCATCTTAGACCAGTTCGTGCGTATCGTCCAGACGGGCGAGAACTCACATCTCACCATGTGCAACATCATAGACATGGAAACTCCGGTCAATGTAAGTATCCAGTTCATCCAGCTTAGTATGCATTTACTAAGTGAAGTAGTAAGCTTATGAGCCTAGTGCCTGAGATTCGCCTTTTGATTTTTATTAAAACAAGCGCCAAGTTACTAATACAAATTTGTTTTCTTTTGTGATTAGGAGGATGAAGTACCATGTGCCCTAGACGAGACGTCCTTGTTAGTAGTGTTGGGCTTTACAGCGTTCGCATTTGTGGTCAACGTCTTCCTCACCACGGTAAGCATATTATTTGTTAATCATCGTACCTGTCTTTTCCTATCATCATCGTCTGCTGCGCCAGGCCACTTCTCACACAGAGAATGATTGAACATTAATCTTTGAAAGTATATGTAAATAACAGAAGAGTTAAATTGATATCTTACCTGGATGTGAACTTGCACACTCATACTTGTAAGGTTGGTGTAAAGCACCACGAGGCCACCAAGACTTTTTAAGCACGATTTTTCTCTCTGAGCACTCTATATTTATAACTAATTCACAATTTTTAAATAGGTCGTTCACAAAGTGGGTCGCCGTAACATGGTGATCATAGTGACAGCAGTGTGCGGAATAAGCGGTATCCTGGTGAACCTGATCCCCAATGCGTACGCCAGCGTCATATTCTTCGCCGTATTCACGACCGGAATAGTCGTCATCGGTTTTTATACCGCCATTACGGTGGCCATATTCCCTACTCATCTACGGTAAGACCTGGACCTAAACCTTTTGACCGCCACGTCACAAAAAGAAAGACGTGCCCTCAGCGCCAATTTAAGAATTCATCCATAAATACCTACAATATAGTAGTGGGTTCGGAATTATATCAATAGAAATTTACTATTATTTTTTAACTTCAAAAGTCTGTCATATAGTCGTGACTTTTTGGCTTGTCATCTATACGTGACCGTGGCGGTCAAAAGGTTAAAATCATTATTCGCTTTTTTGTTTCGTAGATTTCTTTAATTTAATGAACATAGGTTATTTGATCTTTATTACATGTTACTGTATTCTTATTTCCAGAGCCTTGGCCATTGCACTGCCTATGACGTTTGGACGTCTTGCGACCTTCGCGTCGATACAAATTCTTAATCTGATGTTGGCTACTAGCTGTGATGCTGGTTTCTATCTCTTTGCCACTCTTTTCGGATGTAAGTTACTCTTAATTTTATTTGATTGAAGATTAAGGTCCACTATATACGTATTTTGTATTGTTTGCATCCTGCTTATAAAAAGTCACATTGTTGCGTTTAATTTTTGCATACATTTATGTGGATGTTACGTTAAGTGATGGGAATCATTAAATAATTTAAGATGAGACTCGTTTTATATAAATCTGGTTCTTCAAACCTAACAGACAGACATGTGTTGCTGGGGAGTTTGTTGCGCCACTTCTTCTTCCCAGTGAAAACACATAGAGTGGGCGTTTCGGGGGCTGTCTTTTGATTTGATTTTCGAAAAGTGCTGATTTATCAGCCTAATTTGGATAAACGAGTTTGAGATTGATGACTTGGGATTTTGGGTCCGGTAACTATGATTTTGTCCATTTTCCACGTGCGATAACTTAATCAATGTTTCTGTTTTAGCATCGGCTATAATTGCCTCTTTCCTGCCAGACGACCGTCGCCTGCAGAAAGCCGCGCCAGAAGAGAAAGAGGAAAACGTAGAAAATCCAGATGAAGTGGAAAAACCCACGAAGCTTTAAAAAGGCTTCTTTAAGATAACGTCAAATGTGTAAATAATAGTGAATAGAATATCTCTTATATTTAAGGCTATTTATTATGTCGACTCTGTATAATTTATTTGTATATTAATAAACTAAGTATTAAATAATATAACTAAGGTTATTTAAAATAATAAGTTTGTTTTAATTATAAAGGTCTAACCGAATTATAAAGAACTAAAGTTGGTTGGTAGTCGGGTGATCTTGTCATGATGGTCCTGCGTGTTTCGGAAGGCTCGTCAAATTGATCGTTCCTGGCTGCCTTACGAAGCCAGAAAATCTGATAACCAGTGTTCCCAAGATGTATGCGGAATGCCCAAGTTACTGGGTTGCGAAGGTCAGATAAGTAATTGCTCCATTCGATATACTGCTACTCATCGTAGGCGAGTCTAACATAGCTAGGGAAAAGGCTAGGCAGATGATCGAACTTAAAAGTCAGATATATTGAATTTGATGAAATGGGCAGTTGCTACTATAGCTAATGATGAGTATCAATGAGTAAGAATTAAGAAAATATTTTTTATCGACACTACAAGCAGCGCCATCTATGCCAACAATGAATTATTATTATAACAACTGATACTGATGTCATTTTAAGTGCCTCGTTGGTCTAGTAGTCGTATAGCGGGACTGCTGTGCACGGTGACTCTGGTTTGACTCCCGGGTCGGACAGAAATCTTTATGGGTTTTGAGACACTTTCATAAAGCAGCCCGAAGTCTGGAAATTGGTGATTGATACACCCGTGCATCGGAGAGCACGTAAATGTCGGTCCTGCGTCTGATCTCTTTACGGTCTCATCGAACTAAGAGAGCCTCACCCTCAATAGAGAGTGCACCTGTATCTACGCGAATGCTTGTGCACTATAATATGTCCTGCGCAGCTGGCTCATCACCTTAGAGGTAACGGCCGCCGTAGCTGAGAATCGGTCTGGACGCCATCATCGTCACTATCATACCGAAATCCTGTATCGCGCAATTAAAGAATTTCTACAACATAGGTACAGCATATATAGAAGAACTCTCCGCGACTATTAGGGCAGTAGTCCACCGAGTCCACCAGACTTGACCAGACACAACCCTCGTCTTGTCGGTATATCGTTCTTATTTCGTAATTCGAATACTAACTCTCTGGTCTTCCCTATCCTAGAGAATCTACACCTAGTGTTAGCCGGTTAGAACTAGGTGTAGCCACTCACTCTTGGTTACAACTAGTATTAGCCGATTGTTTTCGGGTAAAACTAGGTCTATCCTTCATCGTACCGGCTACAACTAGGTCCAGCCATTCTCTATTGGATAAAACTAGGTCTATCCGATATCTAAGTGTAGCCGCACTTCGGGTTTTAGCCGTAACATGTAACTAATATTCACAGCAGGCTAAGCATGGCAACCGTAGGAACAAGTTTTGCCTTTTATGACAGACTAGCGACCCGCCCCGGCTTCGCACGGGTGCAATGCTGATACTAAATACACTACAGAAAAACTGTGAACGTTTAACCGGCAATTTTTCAGCCTGCGTTTGCAATGTAAGCGGAAAAGATTTAATTATTTACGACATCACATTAGAAACCTCAAAAATAACAGTACTTCTCCACTATTTAATGGATGTTATTATACATATAAACCTTCCTCTTGAGTCACTCTATCTATTAAAAAAACCGCATCAAAATTCATTGCGTAGTTTCAAAGATTTAAGCATAGAAAGGGACATAGGGACAGAGAAAGCGACTTTGTTTTATACTATGTAGTGACTATGTAGTGATAAGTCATAAAAGGCAAAATCACTGATAAGTGACAGATTGAAGATTTCTTTTGACACGTTAAAAAGATATATTTCTTTTCTTCGATCGACATAAGTCTTTAAGTGATTATATGCGAGCGCGAGCAGAAGACACGTTGACATTGACAGAAAGAGCTTTGTCTTTTCTTGATAGAATAGACATAGAATCGCCATGCTGAGCCTGCAGGTAGTTCTTATCAATTTATACTCATTACGGAAGCTGTATAAAATTACACTCTTATCATATTATGTTAAACAAACAAAACGTTTGCCTCACAAACAGATAAAATATGTAGCTATATACGAAATCCTTTAGTCTTTTGGTACGTAGTTTGAAATATAGGAAAAACCTATATATTCAAATCAATATATTATGACTTAGGCCCATTTTCAATAACATGATAGCAGTCCAAATATGTTAAAAAGCTGTTCACTGGTAGTACCAACGTATATTAATATTTGGGAATAGCTGACCCGACAGAAGTCCTGTTTTTTTTTTTCTTTCATAGGACCTCTCAACAGACGTTCTCCTAACACACAAAAAGTGATATCGGTCCAGCCGTTTATAAGTAATGGAAGATCGTGGTGTGAGGAAAATATAGATTCATTTTTATATATACGAGTATATAAACATATAGGACATTTACAGAGATTATTTTAAATAACACTTGGAACATTATTTATTGTTATTATTTATTGTTATTGTTATTATAATTGATTGTTTAAAAAGCAAGGTTGATCAAGAAGTGTGTTGGTGAAATACGTCCTTAATTACTTTTCGATTATACATAATAATGATTGCAATTTGAAATGTAATCATGAAACTCATTAATTTTTAATTTTAATTACGAATGAATCATCTAAGTATCCTTTTTAATTAATCAATCGATCGAGAGGAGGCACAGAAATAGGACAAAAACTAATTTATTCTTTTCATATCTCATCTCATACTTCTAGACTAATATTATGACATTATATCTATAGTAAAAAAATTAAAACTGTAGGTTTATGCGAAGCCCGCAAAGTTTAAAGATAGCGCTGTTTCATTTAATTGAAAAACACGCGGACGAAGACAGGCAAAATGCTAGTAAAATATATTTGAATAACAAATTAAATAACCATAAAATGATATGCATTTATCAGCGACATCATCGTGTGATTATAAAATTATAATATAATAATGATGACGAAGCGAAAATCAATTTATGATTCTTTTTGGGTATTTCAGCTCAACACGATAAAAATTACTTTAAAAACTTCCACCGAACTACGGGAAAATCCACCTGAAAAGCGTGAAAATAGTGCTAAAAAAGAAACTTTCTATAATTATATTTTTAAACTGTACATATTTTTTTATGCGATGCGCACAAGCAGTGTAAATGTTTATTTTAAAAAACTGTGTCTCCCAAAACATAGCGGAACTGAATTATTTGTTACGAGATTGCTACCATGTACGTTTAAAAAGATACATGGTAGCAATCTCGTAAAAATAATTCTAATGTTAGTGACCATGAAAGTTTAAATCAATATATAGCGGAACTGGTTATAACAGTATTGGTCACATATCATATAGGTCTCCTGAACTCAAACGCAGGTCTTTATGTATTTGCAGAGGAGTAGAAGACGATAATGACAGAATCACTGAAATCTTGTGAGAAGAATGCATGACTTAGCTAAAATTGGTGAGTAATTTAAATATTAAGGGTCAGTTTCAGTTTGCTGATAAGGTCCAGATCGTTTATCTGACAGATAATTTCATACAAATTCTGTTCCATTTTTTAATTTATCTGGTAGATAGTGGCTTTCCGTAACCTGTGAAATTGGCTTTAAATAGTGTAATTGGCACCAATTATATTTTTTTCGTATTGAATGTACAGCTAGAACGAATCACCCATCGATCGTCGTTACGCAGTCTGTTAGCGCAAAATCAATAATTAATAAAGATTGATCAATTAAAAAAATATGGTTAAAGTGAATAAAATTCTTTTCAGAACAGATAACAGATGTTTGGCATTAATTAAGATAACTTAAAATTAGGGGTGTGATATCAAAGGAATGAGTCGTCATCTTGGCACGGCAGTGTATTAGCCAAGTTCTCACAAAAAAAAGACACGCCCACCGCCTGCTGCAGGTTTTACTAAAAAGATTATAAGGATATATATTATAAGGTTAAAAATTATTTGTTCGCGGTTAATGTAAAAAAGGACGAATATTTGAAAATGAATAGTCAAAATATATAAAACAGGTAATATGGCACTTGGCAAAACAAAATGTAATAAGCCTACGTTGGCAATGCACAAATAAATGGGAGCCAAAATATTTTTGAGTAAAATAACTAGTAAAATAAAACTAAAAAGTTTCAAAAACTCATCTCTATCGCTGTCTACTGGGAAGATCCCCAAGAGGCTTGCAGCATTGCCACGTTGTATGGCAATGCTAATTCTTTGATAAAAGTAATAGCCAGCCTTTGGGTCGACTAGGAAGCGTCAACCAGCCGCTTAAATAGCTCTTAGCTCTCCTTTTGTATAAATGAAAAAATGAACATACCCTTAAAGCAACATCTGTTTAAAAACTAAGAAAAGTTACACATATGTATGTATCATAATCATTTAATTTATTTAATTTAAAACAATTGAAGGAAGCATGGTGTCCAATCGGTGCCTACTTACATAAATTTCTTATCTTTTGTTTGTAAAGGCTTTTAGTATTTGACGTCGTTCACAAAACATGACGACGGTAGCTAACATTTTACAGTCATGTTTTTGAAACCATAACGTGTATAGTAACTACGTGAATTTACGTGTGAATTACTCGTAGTATTAATTATGATTCCCGTTTCATTAATACTGGGGGTCTTCTAAATAAGTGGTTTTTAAATATTAATTTAGTTTTTAAATTAGTTATTGTTGTTGTTTTTTTTTTAAATTTGATTAGCTTTAAGTGTATTTTAAAATGGTTGAGAAGAATAACTTTCAGTTGTCTGAAAAGGTGTCGTTTGACACAGCGCTGGATAGAGCAGGTTTGTGATTTTATCTTATTTAACCTTAATAAATCGATATGTCTATTTAGGCAGTTCAAGACTATTAGAGTGAGGGAATACGAGGGCATCTGTGTCTGTGCAAATGCTTATGCACTGTAATATTATGCCCTGCGTAGCTCTTTAGGGAGAAAAGCCGTGGTGGCTGGCAATCGGTCTGGATGCCATTATTTATTATATCCAAAAGCTCTCATGTACGAATCGCCAACCCTACGTCAGTGGTTAAGCCTGCCCACGCAATAATATTAAGATTTACTTATTATTTTCCTTCTTTCTCGTCTTTTGCAATGTAATGTAGGTAATTCAAATTTATTGTGTACTTTGTATTCTTCTGTTGTATACCCACATCTGGCTGATAATAACAGTTTTGATATCAATTATGATTTTGATTGATGACCGAAATGTTTACTGTACACAAACTTCACCCAAATCCAAAAAGATTTAACGATAAGGTTTAGAGTCTATGCCTAAAATAATGAAAAGAACTTGGCTTCATGTGTCCACTTCGTTCCACGCATCCTATTTAGAAATGTGTGTACATATTTAAATAGATTTTAATTAGTAACCAATAGGATATGTTAAGGGTATCCTATGTATTTACTTTCTTATCGAAAATTATTGCTGGTGGCTGGTTGACACAACCCGTGATCCAAAAGCTGGCTATTACTTTGGCCAGAGAATAAGCATTGCAATTCAATGCGGCTATGATGCCAGCCTCTTGGGCACGCTCCCAATCGCCAGCGATGGGGACAAATTTTCGACGCCTTTTTGTATATAAATACTTGTATCATTATGTACATGATTTTTAAATATAATAATAAAAATATTTGCAAAAGTATTATTAATAATTGATTTCTTATGTTCCAGGTTTCGGGTTATACAGCTACATAATGACATGCCTAACGGGCATAGCGGTCATCGCCTACGTTTGTATCGCATACGGCAATATCATCACTGTCCCGACTAGTGCCTGTGAACTGGAGACCACCGTCAGCCAGCGGGGCTTGTTAGCTTCTGGACCTACCGTAGGTAAGGCTCATATCTGTCGGGGCTGCGGGTTGTGCGCAAGAGTTACCGTGGCCCATTGCAAACAGGGACTTCCAGAAGGAACATAATGGGCCTTAATACAAAAAAAGTTAGATAGTTTGACGCGTGTTTAAAGAAAAAATTGTATGCAAAATTATTTTAAACAAGTGTCATTAGTCTGTCTAACTTTTTTGTAGTAAGGCCCAGTTGGTTTAAGTCAGTAAGAGACTGGTCAGCGGGAGAGAGTGGTGGAAAGGAAAATACCTTGACTATTTTCGGAAATTGTAGATTTGGTTAAGATCTATCTGAAGGCACGCGTGCTATGCTATAACAGCAGTCAGCTCGTAGCATGATAAGGAATGTCTTAACAACGCATTGCCGTTGTGTCACAGTCATAAATCTTAGATTGGCTCACTTCATGAAATCTTCGATATTTTTATGAAAAGCTTAGAGGCCCCACTTTCTGGTGGTTTAATAAAATAATAACTACGCAGACGCGAGCCATGGAATGCGACCATCACAATAATAAGGTATTATTTATCATAATATATTATTGGGTTTTTCAAATTCGTTAGTAATTAGTAATGATTAATGACACGTGAGATCGTGCGAACGACACAGATCTACGATTATCAATCTTGATCTATTCTTGCGTAAGTTTGGATCTTTACTTATAATATTTTTGTATGATTGCTTCATCGCAAATAAACAAAAAGCTCTCAGCTCGGCTCTCACGAGCTATGGTCCGATTAAAAAAAAATACTTTAGTGTTAGATAGCCTATTGATGGAGCAAGCCTACTTTTTATCCAGTACGTAAGCTAGCTCCCACAGAAGGCGAGTAAAACCGCTGGCAGAAGCTAGTCACGAATATTTTTTTCAGGAAGAACAATGGCAGGAATTTAAAAAAAAAACTCGTTCTTGTTCCTTACTTAAAAACTCCAGCGTCTGTCTTTCAGGATGATGCCTATAAATTTCAAAAACTATTCATTAATTATACCCTGATTACATGAAAATATTATCTAACTTCACAATTGACGCATGTCTACATGATATAAAAAATAACGAAACAACAATGTAGGATGACTATCAAAATTTCACAACAATGACATTGTACCTGATGCACGTAATGATTAATTACCGTTTGTCTTAATTACGAGAAAACGTGATGAGTATAATCCTTATTTAAAAGAATGAGGTAACCAGAGAATTTTCTCTGGAACTCTAATAGTTTTTAACACAACACACAGGTCTTAATCGCGATTAAAAAATATTATAAAGGCATGTACGCTATCTCTATTTCTCCCGACGTTTCGGCCGAATTACACCGACCGTGGTCACGGGTGGACTCCCTCAGTCCACCCGTGTGTGTTGTTTAAAATTTGTGATAATCGCTAAAGTTTAGAAACATTAACTCTAATAGTACCAGAAAGATTTTTTGGCTTTAGTCCGTAAATGAAATTTTATGTATCCCAAAATACAACACATAAAAAACAAAACAATATCTACATATAAACTAATAATAAAACAAAAATATAAAAAACTAATACAGAGAGTAGGTATTAGATTTTTGGTGTCCCCACTGCACACAGTAAAAGGGATAAAAATGACAGCGAGTAAAGATTAAATAAGTCTTAATTAACGTTAGTATTTAGTTGAGAACTAAATAATGTTATTTTTTTTAAGGTTCATTGGTTGGGGGTGTGATATGGGGTTACCTGGCGGATACTCGTGGCAGACGCAAAATGATGTTGGCAGCCCTATTCGGAGGCGTAGTATTCAATATAATCGCCAGCATCTCTGTCAACTGGATCATGCTCTTGGTCTTCCAGTTCATAGCCTCCACTTTGTAAGTTTTCTTACTATTTAATCAATGTTTGTCACATTTAAAGAAATCTTACTAAGGATTGTTGTAACCAAATGGTACAGTCACTTAATACTTTTAATTAATAAGATAGGAATTAGAAACTCAACTCGCGTTTCTATATTAAAACAATTGAATAAAAAAAATGGATTTCGAATTTGGAATTATTAAAAAAAAATGTTTTATCCATTGCAATAAGTGCCGATGATAATACTGGTTATAAAAAGCGAAGCGAAATTGCTAATGTAAAAAAAGAATCGATTACTTTTTGTCTATTAGCGTATTATGTGACATTTTCTTGAAAGTTTTTCTTTATATTTTTAGCGCCTGTGGCTTTTACTCGATGTCGATGTCCCTGTTGAGTGAAAGTGTCCCCGCGGCTAAGAGGAACGTCGCCGTCCTTGTAGTGTCTAGCATCTACTTGCTGGCACAGGGGCTTATGGCAGGTATGCAATTTATTTTGTCGTTTTTTTTTTAATTGAACGTAAAAAGGTTGTATGTACAGTTTGCCAGTGATAATGTATATTCACTGCCTCATTGGTCTAGTGGTTGCAAGACGCGACTGCTGTTCACGGGGTCTTGGGTTCGAATCCCAGGTCGGGCCGAAATCGCTTTGTGGGTTTTGAGAATCTTTCATAAAGCAGCCCATAGTCTGGAAGTTGGTGATTGATTCACCCGTGCATTGGAGAGCACGTAAATGTCGGTTCTGCGCCTGATCTCTCTCCGATCGTGTAGGAATGCCGTCCCATCGGAACATGAGAGTGAGGGAATAGATCTCCATAAAAGAGAACGGCCGCCGTAGCCGACAATCGGCCTGAATGCCAACATATTGTACGAGTAAACTAGCTGATCTAACAGTTGATTCTGTTTAGTTTTGGTTTTTATATTTTTGGGGCTATTTCTTACTCGTACTTCAAAAAATATACTCTAAAAAAGGATTAGCGAAATCGGTTCAACTCCTCTTAAAATTTGCACTTAGCAACATTCAGCGATTCATTATCATTTTGTACAACAGTTGCATACAGAACTATCGTCATAAACTTTTCTATTAGGATTCACTGTATAAAACAAGCCACAACATGTCAAATTGTTACCTTTGCGTGGACATACATGGACTTACATATAACAAGTCAACACGCCGCTGGTGGAAATTAAGAATCCCCATTTTTTTACTCATCATTTAAAATGTGCATACTTATAATTCCAGGATTGGCGATACCCATAAGTCCGATGAGTTTCTCCTACTACATACCCACCCTGGGCATCTACTGGAACTCTTGGCGAACCCTCCTGGCGTTGTACTCACTACCGAGCGTCGTCGCGTTCTTCTGGATGATATTCATGCTAGAAAGTCCCAAGTTTGTATTTATGCAGGGAGACACACAAAGAGCGATTGAGATTCTAAGGACCATTCACAGAGTCAATCATTGGAGATCGAAAGAGGAATTTCCGGTAATAAGAAATTTACATTAGCTAAGTACTACCTAAATTATCTACTGATTAGCCGCACGGCGCGGCGCACAGGTCAATCGGTCATAAGGTTAAGCAATGCTTGGCGCGGTCTGTCGGTGGATGGGTGACCATCTTGTCATGACGAGTTCTTCGGTTTCGGAAGGCATGTTAAATTGGAAGGTCCCGGCTGTCATTTGTAATTTTTTGGCAGTCGTTACGGCCTACGGTATCGGGTTGCCCAAGTATTTGGTTGTGAAGGTCAGATAGGCAGTCGCTCCATGTAATAGACTGGTACTCAGCTGCATCCGGTTAAGACTGGAAGCCGACCCCAACACGGCATGAGAAAAGGCGAAGCAGATAATGGTATTTCTAAATTATGTTTTTCAGGTAACTGGAATAATAGAAGAGCAACGAGTAACTGAACAGAGTGCAGCTAAGGACCAAATAGTGCCCCTGTTCAAGAGCCCACTCCTTAAATATACTATAATTATAACAACGCTCCAATCATTCAAACAGTGAGTACCTACATCTTTATAATTATTCTCGTTATCGATGAAATGCACTAATAATAATCATGTAATGTAATGCAATCTGCACCATCCCCTTCATTGCCATTTTATTATCATCTATACTGATATTAGAAATGAGTATGTTTGATTAGAAGATAGTTTGATTAGCCTTTTGTTCAACGTTTTGTGCCACGTGACGCCACAAAAAAAGAACTACTAATTTTAAACTTTAAGTCTCAAAAGTTTGCCATAAAGTCGTGACCGCGGCGTGCTGGGCAGTTTTAGTTTTGTCATCTATAAGTGACCATGGCGGTCAAAAGGTTAAAGTCCAGGTAGCCCATTTGTCGAGGAAAGCCAAGTAAAATTACTTTTAATTCGGGACGAAATACAGTTCCCGCAGCATGGGGGTGAACCCACTGGTAAGAGCTAGTCAATATTAAGTAAACTATTGTGTTTCAGGGTGGGAGCGTTCCTTGTCTGGCTGCCAACCATCGCAAACCAGTTCGTGCGCATCGTGCAGACCGGCGAGGGCAGCAATCTCACTATGTGCAATATCATAGAAATGAAAACCCCGACTGATGTTAGTCATAACCAGTTAAAACCAGTTTCATATGACATCGCAGAAAACTGTGACCAGTTAAAGGTGTTCTACACGATCCAAACCGACCGCCGACAGAGGTGATCTTGGTCCAGCTGGTGTGAAAATCTACCGTGTAGACGTTGGTCGGCCAACCAGATATGGGCGGAGTCAAACGACCTTGATCGAGAGCGCATTCATAGCGACAGGCTGCGTCCGTGGGTCGGCCCCAACCGTCTGGAACACAGTCGGCCGACAGGACCAAGTTGGTTGACGCGTCCGTGGTCGCTTGTCGATTGGATCATGTAGAACGCCTTTCACTGTTGTTTTGAATTTAAAGTATTTCGAAATGTGGCAATTCCTAAACTAACATGAGTTTGATTCTGTGATCAGGTAAATGCTGTCCCATGTTCAATGGACCAAACATCATTGCTGCTAGTTCTAGGCGTGGCAGGACTAACATTTTTGGTCAACGTCTTCTTAACTACGGTAAGCGGCATTTATTTTATCAGACTTCTCTTCTTTTTAGCTTAAAGTGTGTCTTTATCTTCCTTCATTTCAAACTACGCCAATATTATTTAAAAATATAATAAATATTTTGAGTACTTGTAATGAATAAAATCAAAAAAAATCACGTCTTCGTCGCCGATTTCTGAAATATTTCACGTCTGGCCACATTCACCCTGAGCAAAATTACATTGTAACTATATTTGATCCGGGTGAGGGTAGTGCAGACGCCAGCACATCAAGCTGCTACAATCTGTCAAATTTCCTTAATAGATTTTGAACTTTATCGCTGAAACATATGGTTCAAAGTTGTTGGGAGATTTGATAGCTTTGGGTAGCTTGTGTTGGCTTCTGTACCTACATACCTAGGCACGTGACCGAAACGCATCTAGTACTTCACATAATTATACAGTATCCCAACTTAAGTAAATGGTGATATTTCCCTATGTTTTGTAAAGTCAAGAATAAAATAAAGAAAGCGTTTTCCTTCAGGTCGTAAATAAAGTGGGTCGCCGGAACGTGGTCATCATAATGACAGCCGTGTGCGGAGCGTGCGGTATCCTGGTGAACCTGGTACCCAACGCCTACGCCAGCGTCGTGCTTTTCTCGGTATTTTCCACTGGGATCGTCGTGATTGGCTTCTACACCGCCATTGCCGTGGCTATATATCCTACAAATCTTAGGTGAGTATCTTATATTAAGGCTACTACACACATGCCGGAGGCAATGCCGCCGGGTTTGTGCCGAGAGGCTGTGCTCCTTTGTATGGTGGCCAGCGGCGGCTTTGAATACCGTCGGGTGCACGGCGGCTTAGCTTACGATGTGAACAATATTTTACTGGTCGTCTAGTACATGCTAAGAATCATGATTACCTACCACAAAAAAAAAGTCATAAATTTATTATCATATTCGCACACATTGTAATTGTGTTCTTACGCATAACGCCGGTCTTGATAGTTGACCCCTTGATTCAACATCTTTTGTGGAAAACATGATCCTTACCATGTATGTAAACGACCCCAACATAGCTTGGTAAAAGGCTAGACAAATCATGATAGTAGTACTATGTACATAATATTCATATTGTAGTACTATGTACATAATATTCATATTTCCAGAGCGCTTGCCATCGCACTGCCCATGACTCTCGGACGCATTGCAACCTTCGCTTCGATACAGATTCTGAATCTCATGTTGGCCACTAGCTGTGATGCTGGTTTCTACGTCTTTGCTGCTCTTTTTGGTTGTAAGTAACTGCTTTGTGGAAAGTCTTTGTAGTATGTCTACTAGTTCTGTCTTTTAGTGAGCACGGCTTGCGCACGCCTCCGTCAATGGCCGATTGCTACAGAAGAAGATTAAGCTAATCTGATTCATTAAAGTATTTATGTTAAAAATAAATTGTAACGAGCACACCGGGCCACGGATTGGTGCGACTAAGATTTTTGTTATAAAAATAGACAAATGCATACTTTACTTTACGATGATATTGCAACTAAGTATAAATTAAGATGTAAGCTATCCTATCTTTCAAGTTGGATCATTATATAAGTCTTTTGAAAGTCCACCGCATAGAAACAAATTGATATGCTATTTATATACATATATTAAGATAAGATTTAGGTAATAATCTACTTCATTGTTCTCTAACTTTATTAAGCTATACCCTACCGGCTATAATATTATCTCTATCTGATAAAATGTACCATCTGTATAGCACATAGAATGCTTATAAATAATTTAGTAATTGAGTACTAAATCCGTGAAGCGGGTGCTTCGCTTTTGGCTTTTGTATATGTATTGCATGTATTCAACAAATGACTTATCGTGATTTTTTTCGTGGTTGTAAGATATTTTGGAACTTCACAAACGTAATAATTAATGTTTGTTTTAGCATCGGCAATTATTGCATCGTTCCTGCCAGATGACCGTCTGCTACAAAAAGCCGCGCCAGAAAACAAACAAGATAATGCTACAAGCTTAGACGGAAAGACGGACGGAAGAGTCGAAATATTTTAATAATGATGAACAGACTGATAGTCACTTAATTTATTGTATTATGTTTGAGGGCGAGTGCGACTGGTTAGCGGCACAGCCGTCATCAGTAAGGTTCTCTGGTAGCGGGTTCATAGCGTTGAATTTGATAATAAAATGGCAAGGTAACTTCACACAATCAGTTTATTTCACAGTAATTAAAGAAAAATAACAAACTTAGTATTAAAGCACTAATTAAGTGGAACGAGTGAACTAGCGGTCCCGTTTGGAGGGTCCGATCTACTCCACGGTTTGCTCAAGACTGCCTCTCACCAAACTTCGGTCGCCCCTCCAAACGATTCCGCTCACGTGACTTGTCTATGACGTCACGGCGTTTACCCGGTCCAGTACTAAGAAATCAATTGAGTTACTAATTGTTACAAAATTATCGTAATCGCCGACACGGCCATACTGACAATTCACTCGTCCTCGGGTGAGCCTGATAACAAAACAAATTACATTTGGAAACAATATTATTGCTCGGCCTACCTGACCACATACAAAAGATTTTCAAATTTAATCTTATACTAGCATCAGGAAGAATACCACTGGTTTGATCTAGGTCAATTGCAGATAGAAAATCAAAATATTAATGCACCAAGTATTGTTAAACTCAAGCAGTACTTCTCGCTGCAAACTATTTGAAAAATTTGGGTCAGTAACAGCCCTTCTCGCTGTTAAGCCCTCAACACAGAACAGTACCAGTCCTTCTCTCTGGCAAGTCCGAAACTAAGAGACTAGTATCAGTCTTCGTCACCGATAATGTTCAGACGTTATTGGGCCTTCTCTCCAATACGCCATTGTCACAATACATTGTGCATGAATACTTGTCGGAACGAGTCGATGGGCCTTCACCCGCATCTTCTACGTCCACTACTTCACTAATTACGTCTAATTCACTAGGAACATAATCTTGTGGCATCCTTCTGATACGATCATGCGCATATTTGTATGTTCTATTGCCGTTTAATGACTTTAAGACATATCGATCACCTTCAAGCAATTCGATAACTTTAAAAGGGCCTTTGTACTTTGGATCAAGTTTGAGTTGATTTCGCTCTTCATTTTTAATTAGAACAAGGTCGCCTACTGAAAACTTTACTAATTTGGCCTTATTTCTATCGAAACGGGACTTTTCATAGATACCACTCTTTTCCATATTCCGTGCCGCTTGTTCTCTCAAATTTTCCAAGTCAATAGTATTGTCACTATCCTCGACACATAAAAGATTAAGAGGTCTCGCTACCTTTCCTATGAAGAGTTCTAAAGGACTCGACTTAGTGATGCGGTTAATGGTACAATTTAACGCTAACTGCACGTCCTCTAAACCATCCTGCCATGACCTATCCGAGGTCTCAACAGATGTCAACAAGCCTTTTAACGTCCCCATTACCCTCTCTACCTGTCCATTAGCTCTACTAGAACCCGTAGCGATCAAATGCAGATTAATACCATGTGTTTCACAAAAATCCTTGAAATCTTTACTTGCGAAACAACGTCCCTGATCTGCTATTATTCGGGTGGGAACACCGAAAAGGGAAATACTAGATTTAAGTGCCTTAATTACGCTTGGTGTGTCAATTCGCAACGTATGGTATAATAAAACAAATTTTGTAAAAGCGTCAATAAAAACGATTACATACTCTTTGGTATCATTTTTCCCACTGAGCTTGCCCGTTATATCTGCGTGCACTGTATGCCAAGGGATACATACCTTTGGTATGGGATGAAGTTCTGCTTGCACTCTACCGGAACTAGACTTCGAAACCTTACATGTAATGCAGTTGTCTACAAATTTACGCACATATTTCGACATGTTTTCGAACCAGTAATGCTCGTAGAGCTTCTCAAGTGACTTCTCCCAACCAAGGTGCATTACTGCCTCATGAACATGATTCACTACGGACCAACGAAACGCGCGTGGTACTATAGGTAAACAACGAGTACGATTATTTCTCTGAATTTTACGAAACAATACTCCGGAACGCATTTCGTACGTTTTAGCATCATCGGGTGGTAATAGGCTATCTTTAAGTTTGGAAACGAGAGATTGGATTTCAGAGTCACGAAGCTGTTCTGCTAAAAGCCAGTTTTCGGGTAAATTAGCAATATCAACACGCTTTTGCTCAACTTTTTGAATCATAGCCCTTGGGGCGTTTGGAAGTGGATTTCGGGAAAGAAAGTCTACATGACTCATTAATTTTCCGGGTCTATAAACTAAGTCGAAGTCAAATGCCTGAAGGAAAGCCCACCAGCGATGTACTCTAGGGGTCAGATCAACTTTATTATGAGACGTCTTAAGGGAATTGCAATCAGTTACAACGGTAAAATGACGACCATACAAGTAATGCCGGAAATGCTTTACAGCGTTCACCACGGCCAAAGTTTCCAACTCGTAAGAGTGGTATTTTGCCTCGGTATTTGTGGTACGCTTACTAAAGTATTCGACGACATGCATTTTATCGTCAACTTTCTGAAAGAGAATACCGCCATAACCTTCTGCACTAGCATCTGTATGCAACTCCAAAGTGAAATCAGGGTTAAAAATCATCAGAACTGGTTTGCTAGTGATAAGTGAAATTATTCTTTGTCTAATTTCTTCATGCTCTGGTTTCCAAACAAATGATTTAGTAGTGGAAATAAGAAGAAACAATGGAGTCATAATTTGTGAAAAGCCTAAAATAAATTTTCTGAAATAAGAGGCAAGGCCAATGAACTGTCTAAGTTGGTGGATATTTTCAGGAGGTGGTAGCTTGGTAAGAGCTTCGATTTTCCTTGGATTAGGCCTTACTTCACCAGCAGAAATCTCATAACCAAGGAACTCAACCCGGCGTTTCAAAAAAGAGCATTTGGAAATATTAAGGGAAAAACCGGCTTTGGTCAACACCCCTAGCACTTCACGCAATCGTTCCAAACCTTCGCTTTCATTTTGTGATGGTATTAAGATATCATCCATGTACAATATAGCGTAGGAGTATACTAGATTACCTAAAGCATTTGACGCCGCGCGTTGGAACACGCTCGGTGCATTGCGTAACCCGAATGGCATCGTAAGATACTCATATTGCCCATCTGGAGTTACGAAGGCAGTGCGTTCTATACTCTCCGCATTAATGGGTATCAAATTAAAACCACTAGCACAGTCCAAACAGCTAAAGAAATTAGCGCCAGACAACCTCGCAATCAAATCTGATATTAAAGGTAATGGGAAACGATCTGGTACAGTATTCTTATTAAGTTCGCGGTAGTCTACGCACATACGATCACTGCCATCTCGCTTTTTGACTAAAAGAATGGGGCTTGCAAAAGGTGAACAACTAGGACGAATAATGTTAGCTTGGAGCAATTCGTTAATTTTAGTACGCACGATTTGCCTTTCATCTGGACTTAATCGGTAAGGACGGCGTTGGACAATGAGGTTCGGATTAATTAAACGAATAGTTAATTCCCCGGTTGTAACACGTGTTTTCGGTAAACCATTTACAAAATAATTAGAATAGCAATTTAGTAACGACAACAACTTTTGTCTATTATTCGAGGAGACATCCGAATCAATATTATGAAAAACATTTTCCGAGGGTACTTCGCAAATATTAACTTCTTTTAATTTTGTAATTGTCAAACTATAATTAGTCATTGTAATAGTAAAACCTAAATTTAAAATATCACGGCCTATCATAATGTCATGTTTTAAAGCATAGTCGGGTAGAATATGAAACAAAATTGACAGTTTATTTTCGCTAATAATAACGTTACTCAAAATTTGCTCAGTACAATAAATTGTGGAATTACCAATACCAGTTATGTGTATAGTGTTATCATGACGTGTGCCCGAAAATTTACTTGCTACACTTTGTTTTATGAGAGAACATTCGGCTCCGGAATCGAAATAAAATGAAAACGACTCACCGTTATGTTTTAACTGGCCCGTCACGCCTTCTGTTTCGCAAAGGTCAACACGAAGCTTTTGTGATGCGGCTCCTGCGCCTGCACCTGTGGCGCTGCCTGTTCCATTCGCAGTGCTGCTGCTGCGTGATCCGAAGTTTGGACAATGTGTAGCAATATGCCCCTTCTCGCCACAAGTGAAGCAGATTACGTTTTTCTTCATGCTGGAAGTAGTTGCCGACGAAGAGCTTGCGTTTGGTTTCGGAGTGTCCATGGTAGACGTATGATTAAACTTCCTTTTCCGACAATCGATCAGTTTATGCCCAGCCTTGCCGCAATAATGGCAAGTTACATTTTCAGAAGCAGAGGATCTAGAACGTTTGTTATCCGGTGCACTGGTGTCACGGTCATATTGCTTGCGCTTCAAATAAGAAAACGACTTCAATTCCTGGAGTAACTTGCTTCTGTTTGAAATGTCGGTGGTGAAAGCCAGGCGATGAAGTCTGTTATCAAATTGTGAAGTGTGAGCCAGTACGTACGATGTACAAATTTCTTCTGCAGTAAGGTTCTTCCATTTTGCCATCACTGACGTCATCAATCTACTGGCATATGCGGCTAGACATTCTCCTTCTTTAGGACGACTGTTATTGATGTTGATGAGAGTCGCTGCCGCGGTTTCAGCACAATCGTAACGAGCGAGAAACAGCTCCTTGAAATAGTTCCAAGTCATACCTGAGTACGACACCTGAGACAGCCACGGAGAGGCGCTACCTTTCAGCGATTTGCTGAGTGCAATAATTAGAGCACCTCCTTCCAACGGCTGCTCTGCCATACAGATGTCAATGGTCGAGCACCAAGCACGTGCGTCGGCATCGCTGGACTCAGGATTGAACTCGGGAAGTGTTGGTGCACGCTGACGGGACGTTATAGCTTCTATTAGTTGCATCATGTTACGTTGCTGAAGTTCGAACATCATTTGCCACTGATTTTCAGTCGTCGATGGTGGTTGCGGTGCCTGAGTGTATCCCACTTCTGATGAGGGCGAGTGCGACTGGTTAGCGGCACAGCCGTCATCAGTAAGGTTCTCTGGTAGCGGGTTCATAGCGTTGAATTTGATAATAAAATGGCAAGGTAACTTCACACAATCAGTTTATTTCACAGTAATTAAAGAAAAATAACAAACTTAGTATTAAAGCACTAATTAAGTGGAACGAGTGAACTAGCGGTCCCGTTTGGAGGGTCCGATCTACTCCACGGTTTGCTCAAGACTGCCTCTCACCAAACTTCGGTCGCCCCTCCAAACGATTCCGCTCACGTGACTTGTCTATGACGTCACGGCGTTTACCCGGTCCAGTACTAAGAAATCAATTGAGTTACTAATTGTTACAAAATTATCGTAATCGCCGACATGTTAATAAAATCTCTATGATTAATTTTTATATAAGAAAACGAAGTTTGTTTTGTTTATTTAACAGTGAAAATAACTATGTACACAGTCGATTAGACAAGAAGAAAACGGGGGAAAATGTAAAGAAGTTTATCAATTCAAAGGCAGTTGAAAGTCCAGCTAAGATTTAAAGAAATCTTTGTCAACTTTAGACATTCAGAGAAAACCCTTTAAAATTATTTTTTATTCACAATGTTAGGGTGACCACTGGGAGTCATGTGCAGGGACGCTCTGGATGTCAGGATGGTCGATTGTTAGAGTTTAACAAAAATGACATTGATGTGCCGGTAACTGGCCTTGACACTTGAGTGGGCGGGAAATGGTTTTTGGCGGGTACTTTTGAAGGTAAGACGGGACAGAAGAAGAGAAGGGGAATCAGGTCGGTTGGTGGGAAGAGACCTTGGATACCTTTTAAATAAGATTGTAAGAGCCGGTTTCACAGTTTGCTAATAAGTTCCAGGTAGTTTATCTGGCAGATAATTTCATACAATTTCTGTTCCATTTTTTAATTTATCTGGTAGATAGTGGCACTAAGTCACCTAAAAGGGCCTTTCATTTATCACTCGGTGATACAGTACAATAATAATCAAAGTTCGGTCTGTGCCTATATTTTTTATCACCTGGTTTCTCAAGGACGTCTGGCTTATATGTAACAAAACAACAATATTTATTTAACCGATTTCAAAGAAGATGGTATTAGTAGTGCGAAGTTGTTAACTGGAGTTTTCGGTATTTTTGGAGACAACATAGATTCGAGAGACGTTCTCTACGGTACATAGCAGCTACTTCGTGTTTGTCATGGAAAGGCAATTGTACTTATTTAAATTATTTAATACACAAGTAAATTACAATAAACGGTATGACAGAGTACATAAAAACGCTGAGTAAAAACGAGGGAAGGGACCACAGAGAAGACTCGAACCATAGACGTATAAACATAAATAATAAAGAGGTTTTAATTTTACTATGCGTCAAGTTTCATCATCATCATCATCTCCCGAGCCTTTTCCCAACTATGTTGGGCTCGGCTTCCAGTGTAACCGGTTTCGGCTGAGTACCAGCGTTTTACAAGTAGCGACTGCCTATCTGAGCTCCTCAACCCAGTTACCTGGGTAACCCAATACCTCTTGGTTAGACTGGCGTCAGACTTACTGGCTTCTGACTACCCGTAACGACTGCCAAGGATGTTCTGTTCAACTCAAGTTTATTTGTTTGAATTCAAGGGCTATGTCATAGTGAACAAGACAGTTTTCGATATCAATCTTTACTGTATTGATAATAATGAACATAATATTTTGCATTGCGCTTATCAAATTATTTATTTGGATTTAGCCATAAACGATTTCATTTTTTATCATTTGTTGAACAAATAAAAGTTTTTGCAACACAAACAGATAAACAACTGTTTTTATGGTATAAAAACCATGATATTTTAGTAGCTGTTGAAGTATAGAAAGATTTTATTATGATTTTCAAACTATAAAAATATAATACTTTTGATATTAATACATGCATGCCGCATGAAAAGATATAATCTTTAATTTGTGAACCCAACCCAAGTCTCTTTAAGGCAAGAGTGAATAGACTTCTTCTGAGTAAGCTCGTACCACCGCAGATTCAATCCTTGCCCGCCGGGCTGGATTGGGATCAAGAGCGATCCCATTATAAATAAAAAATATGTATATATTTATATAAATATATATTATAATACTGATTTAATATATTTATTACGTATTTCATATTTGTCATATTGTTCAGCCGCAAGTAGCTATAGGTGCTAACACAGCTGATAAACAACTAACATATTTATATCTTTATACCCAGACAACAGCCAGCAAACATGCTCATCACAGAAATGTTCACCGAACCGGGAATCGAACCTCTGTTCGTCGGCATTCCGGCAAGGTGACCGTTGCGTCATCTATAATCATAATATTATCAATTTCCTCATTTGATTGATCAATCAAAGAAATTAATACGATAACAACAGATTTTTGGCTTGATTTAATTAATTTCTAAAAAGTCTTGAATTTCATCAGCGCTTACACAACTTATGAACGAACTTGAGCGCCTGATAAAATTTTATCAAGGACTTATATATAAGTCTGTATATGTATCACGCGATTCAATTACTATCTGTAATACGTAATATTTTAAGTAAAAGCAATATAAAAGGATAATCAAAGAATTAAGCTTACCCTCGGGTTTTCCAGATACGGACATAGCGAGGTAAAGTTTTCCTTGGCATTTTTGAAAAAGAACCAACGGCATCGTCCGAATGTTCCAATATTTTTCGCCACTAAATTCATTCGCCTAAAAAAATTAAGGAAAGCGTCAGTATGTATATATTTTTAATATATACCTATATTATAGACTAAAAATAAAATTGAAACATTTTTTTTTTAATTATTCTTTTAATTTTATTTTCTATTAATATAACATTAAGTTTATAAATATATATTATAAATAATAGTATATTTGTAAATGAATTTTAGTTTTAATCTGCTTTATATTTTAATTTAACTTACTTCGTAAAAATTTAAAAATTGATAAAGGAGGCGAGGGCGTCGTTTGACACCGATTTTATTATTAGATTCGTACTTTTTGAAACTTAATTACGTACCTAACAGTTAACATAAAATAACGATAACTTACGTGGTAAAGTGCAAAGTCACAATATATTTAAACTTTTCTATATTTATTTAGTATTTAAAAGCGCAAGTAGAGTTTTTAGTGCCGGATGTTTCTTTGATTGACTTAATTGGTATAAGCAACCCGGACCTTAATTTAAATTCTATCTAAAACTGATAATTTCTATCTAAAATGAAATTAAGGAGTGTCGGTAAAAACACCTTAATTGATTGCTAACCAATCTAGTCCAGTGTCAACAGGTTTCAAACAGGATCTATCATTCTGAACACACATTTGCGCAAGCCATTGTGACATGAAATTTTTATTCTATCTATTATTTATCGTCCAGACAAAGTCAAATTTAACCAATCAAAGAGCTATATGCTTCAGCGGTAAAATTGAAAATCTATTAAAGAAATTTTAAAGATTGTAGTAGCTTAATGTTCTCTGTCTGTGCATATTCAAAACTTATGAAGCCTGAAATGAGGGAAAATCGGGAAAAAAGTTTTTAACATTTTGCACACCCTGGCACTGAAAAGGGGTGCTCTGTATAACTGGCTACGCCATGAAAAGAGGAAAAATAAATTCTGGCTGACTGGACTGTGATAAATATAAGGGAAAATTGAACACGTTTGCCCAGAGTATCCTTTGTATACCCTGATAGGGACTTCCACTCTATGGCGGTTCGCTTGTGATATGAAAAAGTGAAACGTCAATAAATCTGCTATTTATCGATAATGGAACGCCGTCATAATGAATCTTGTGGATTCATTATGGATGAGATGGGCTGCTGTAATCCGGAAAGTTTTACCACCTTTCTATCCCCATAATTATTATTTAAGGCGCGTCCCCGAGCAAAGCGCTGCGGCATCCGTTTTTTGTGCATTTTAGGAGCCATCTTCTCTTTATCCAAAAGAAATACCAACTAATAAATATATATTAAATTTCTACGTAGTCTTGACTTCAAAATGGTAGATTTGTATTTTTGTAACACAATATTTTTGTAAATAAAGAGTCACAAAGAAACTACAGAAATGAGAAGTAAATATTTTTAATACGCATCTCTTCGTAGAGTAACCAATATTTTGGTTTGATAGTTAAACCAATGGATAGATAATTTAATAAAGAACATTATGTTAATTTTTTTTTTCAAAACACGAGAATTGGATTTTATAACGATTTATTCTTAAATCTGAGCGTTTTTCTTGCGCTGGCTTGGGTGCAGCGAAGAGGGAATGAATGCTCGCACGACAAAACTTTAAACTTTTAACCACGACCACGGCGAACCTCGTGGGTCCTGTATAACATTTTAGGCTAGTGAAGAGCATTAAGTACCTGAAGCTTATCACACCACATAGAGAAGGAAGGATCCTCCGCCCAGACAGGTGTTGTGTTTGGCTACTGGCCCGACAATTGTTCTCGGGTTTTTCTATATGTTCTTAAGTCGTAGACTTTTTTATTGAGAGAGGATTTCATTAGTCATTTATTACATAGATAGTGCGTAGTAAAATCTACCTGGTAGGTAACCAGGTAGATTTTACGTAGTGTCGCGACAAGATAAATTAAAAAATAATCCGATTTGGTGCCGTGAGCAAAAGATCTACATAGTGAAACTAGCTAAGTCTGATCATTATTGATGATAGGTTATTTAGTGTCGTTAAAGATTTTTGTGATACCTACCCGAATGTGATACTAGAACTATATATGCGTAGACGCAGAGATTAGAGCTCCATCTGCTACGTAAGAAGAGGATCGATAAACCATTATCTCCAAAGATAATTAATGGGTTTCTTCAAGATCTACATTATCACATTATTATGGCAGGCGTATCGCAAATTATATCGTCTACATGTGTACTTATAAAATATTTTTTGATATGCTAAGCTGTTTATGTACCTTGAATTAATATAGAACAAATCACCTGTTTTTCTAGTATGAACTAGTTTTAGAATGGCTTCGCGTTGACTGCTAATGATGGACATACGGAGTTCCCCAATGAGTCGATCCTGGGAGTATCTATAGACAACTCAATGAAAGGATAAAATCGACGTAGGTATTTGGGAAACCGTACGTTTTAGAGTATAACCAAATTATCGCAACCGAATCTAAATGTGATATACTTGTTAAACTTTGATAAAGCTTTTGTTTTTTTTACCCGACCTCCATGAATGATGAAAAAGCTTGCTGCTATAGTTGAGTGCAATCCCTACTTTTGAGTGCGAGCAATGGCTGCATCAGTCAGTTTGCCGATACCTTTTGAAAATTCGCTTAAGCCGTGGAGGTGTTCAAGCTATTCAGTCTATGATTCTCATGCGTCCGTATTAACAAAGAAGCCCATTAAAATCTTCTTTTCTATTTCAAACAATAATGATTGATTAACATGACACTTGGACAGTAATGGGGATGAATTGCGATGCGTTTTAGTTTTGTATGTAAATTATACTTGAATCATATTATGTATTTCCATTTTTATAACTTTGTAAATAAGTAAATGTAAATAAATTGATATAGAAATTATCAAGATTGTTTGTTTCATGTGGATAATAAAGCAAGTATCTCTTATTCATATTTGATAGCTAAAAATCTGGTTATACCTACAGGTTGCCACTTGTTTTTTTAACTAATATATTCGGGTAATAGTTCGTGTTTCAGAAAACCAAAGCATTTTCCTAAGCTACGTCGGGGTAGACTACCAGTTAATCCGGATGCAGGTGAGTACCAGAGTCTTACATGGAGCGACTGTCTGTCTGACTTTTTCTACCCAGTTATGTGGGCAACCTAATAGCCCTTGGTAAGACTGGTTGTCAGGCTTTCCGACTTTGACTACTCGTCATGGCAGCCAAAGAAATACAAATATTGACAGGAAAATTAATCTGTACTGAACCTTATTTTTTGCGAAGTGCTCTTGTAATGAATATTTGCCACAAAAAAGATAAGATAAATATTTTTTAAACGCAGATACACCAAACGTTTTATCGAAAGATATGCGAAAAAACGTGTAAATATTGTGTATACAGGATGTTATGTAGGTACCTATTGTGTTTATAAGCGAAATGAAAACCTAAATATGTTTGGTTTTAATTCATTTTAAATAGTTTAAGTTTGAAATGTTAGATTCGTGGGTATAGTTGATATAAATTTAATATATCAACTATACCATATTTTGACAATAAATACGATCATAAAAGTTAATAGCGAAATATTTAAAAATAAAGAAAGTTAGAGACACGACAAGAAAGTTACAGATCTAATGTACCCATTTGGAACTGATAATTTAAATCTATTTGTAAAAAAATATCAATCTATTAAAAAAACAACGCATTACGCCTAGAGCTAAAAAAAAATTAACCATTACAGTATGTAAGGACTAAAACCAAACCACTTTTGTAAGACGAGGAACACAAGCGCATAAAAGGATTGTGAAAACACAATTAGAATTGTGAACAAGAAATCGGTGATTAATCGATACGTGCGTGTTAGGTCAGTCCTTGGATTTAATTCAGAATTTCAGCGTGTATAAGAAGTCGGTATGAAGAGCGTTTTCTAATGCCTTTAATGCGCCGTACACGATCCAAACCGACAGCCGACAGAAGTGACCTTGGTCGCGTCTCCCGTCGGCCGACAGCGTTCCACACGGTTGGGGCCAACCACGCAGCCTGACGCGATGCACTCCCGACCAAGGTCGTCCAAAGTTCGTTTGGCTCCGCCCACATCTAGTCGGCCGACTAACGTGTTGTATTTTCGACTGCCTCGTTGGTCTAGTGGTCACAAGGCGCGACTGCTGTGCACGGGGTCCCGGGTTCGAATCCCGGGTCGGGCCGAAATCGCTTTGTGGGTTTTGAGAAACTGCCATAAAGCAGCCTGGAGTCTGGAAGTTGGTAATTGATTCACCCGTGCATCGAAGAGCACGTAAATGTCGGTCCTACGCCTGAATCCTCTCCGGTCGTGTCGGATTGCCGTCCCATCGGATTATGAGAGTGAGGGAATAGAGAGTGCACCTGTGTCTGCGCGAATGCTTGTGCACTATAATATGTCCTGCGTAGCTGGCTGATCTTTATAACAGACAACGGCCGCCGTGGCCGACAATTGGCCTGGATGCCATCATCATCACCCGGTAGATTTTCACACGAACTGTACCAAGGTGACCTCTGTCAGCGGTTGGTTTGGATCGTGTAGAAGATCTTTTAGTGTACGTATATTCTTTGGTAGTGTGACGTTAAATGTACTTACTTTTAATTATGTGTGTGTGTTCAGTATAATTACACATATATGTACGTAGTATTTACGCCCCCAGTAGAAGATATAGATAGATATATCTTATTACGCTCGCCGCCCGCAGTTCAAGCAATAAAATTTATATTAATAAGATAGTAATACACCTAATGTGCGATATTGTGGTAGCACATTATATAACATGTTGTATTTATTTTTATTTTAAGCATATTATATTAACTTTAAAATTTTCTTAAGAAATTTATGTTTGACTTTTATTTTATTTGTATGTTTTTAAGGTAGAAAGCAGCGCCAAAGAAAGATTTTACTAACTTATTTTAATAATTGTATTATTACATTTCACACACGGTCGGTTAGACCCAAGGTAAGCTATTGATAAGCTTGTGTTATGGGTGCCAACACAACTGTTGAACTACATAATTATACATATTACATGTTTAAATAATATTGATCATCACTAAATACATACGCTAACACCCACACGTACGGGGAATCGAACTAAACCCTCCGTTGGTCAATCAGTATGGTGACCATTACGTCCACGCAGACCACGAATTATGTACAACCTATTTAATAAACGTAAAAAGTCTTACTACAAAGAAATAATAGTAAAGGTCCACTTATACGTTATATTTTAAACAGCTACACTTCCTGGTTATAAATATACATTTGAAATTATTTAAAATTCTTTTATTGATTACCGATAAGACAGATCAGAGATTTTGGGATAATTCGAGATAATTTGCACATTAGTGCTGTGGGTATCGGAACAATGCGATTATCTTCATAATGCTATCAGTAACTATATGTACGTATTAGTACTTAATATTAATATGACTCCCCTGGTGTTCACACGTGGGTTTGTCTTAAATAATTGCAAAGTTATAATTTAAATAAAGAAATTAGAAAAAAAAACTTTTTAAAGTTAACTAATTTAACTGATATTGTGATTATTTAAAAGTAGAGTAATTAATTAGTGAAAACAAAATGGCGGAGAAAAACAATAATATGTTATCCGAAAAGGTGCCCTTTGAAACGGCGCTGGACAGAGCAGGTTTGTGAAGTTTAACTATAATAAAATAAAATAAAATAAAAATAAAAATAGCCTTTATTCTACCACAAAACATGCTCACAATATTTCAATATATATATATATCACAATTATTCAGTATTATATTATTAAATTTTATTTCAGTACGGATTTCATTATCAAATTTCACTAATTTAATTGTAAATGGTAAATATACACAGCTGATGTTGGCACGAGCACAGTAGCGCCCTCTCCTCTCTCCTCCGCCCTAGTAGTTTAACTACTCAGTATTTTATTTTTATTAAATAAGTCAGTCCTAATCAATTTTTGAAAAAAAAAATGTATTGGCGTGTATAAGTGTTAATTTCAACCTGTTGTGAAAATATTCAATTAGATGGCACCAACCACCCCGTTTGATATTTTTACAGTTTAATAACCAGTAAATGTAAAGATCTTTCCAAAAAAAAATATGATTTACAAAGTTATAAAAATATACATATGTATAATATACACAAGTATTTACATATCCATATAATAAAAAAAAAGAAAGGCATCAAAAAATTCGTCCCCATCGCTGTCTACTGTGAGCGTGCTCATGAGGCTGGTAACATTGCTATGTTAAATGGCAATTCTTATTCTCTGTCTAAAGTAATAAACAGATGTTTGATTTGATCTAAATATAACACTCCAGATGGAGTATAAGTTCCCGCTACCTGCGGGGCAGCACGTAGTCTGGTCCTTCGATCTGCAATAACAAAGGCTCTTTGACACTCCAATCTCCACTGTCTGGGAATTCAAGGAGATCTTTCTTCCTATATGATTATACTACCTTAAGTACTAAAAATTTGTTCTCATTATAATTATATTATAACTTGTAATTCTTCTAGCTTGTGCTTAGAATCTATGCGTGGGGTCGCAGGTCTTAACATTGTTCGATAGACGGTTTCTTTTCAGTCAATATGCGGGATATAAGAATTTATTTTAAGTAGGTACAGACGAAACTGTCAAATCTTCCCAATCAACTTTGAACCGTATGCTGCAGCGATAAAGTTGAAAATCTATCAAAGAAATTTGACAGATTTTACGTATGTGACATACTCATAAATATTTGGGAAATTATTTACGTCATGATCAAAGCTTTGATAGGTTTAGATATTGTTTGATAATGATGGCTGATTGTATTTACGTGTGAAACTTTATAAGCATTGCCTTGACTTCTACTTATAAGGGTTACCAGCTTCTCATCATGTCAGAGACGGGGTACAACAGTATGATCTTAATCATCATCATCACCATTTTTATCGTCCCACTACTGGGCACAGGCCTCCTCTTACATAGAAAAGGATTGAGCGTTAATCACCAAGCTTGCTCAATGCGGGTTGTTGATATCAGACTTTATAGTCCAGGTTTCCTCGATATGATTTCCTTCATCTTTGATCAGTTATTAGTGTCTAACATATAACTTTGAAAAGTTACATTGGTACATTGCCTGGCCTGGAATTGAACCCGCAAACTCATACTTGAGCACCTGGTGCTTTAACCAGGGCACCACGACTAAATACTTTATCTTAAATATTTCAGGTTTCGGGTTATACAGCTACATCTTGACCAGTCTGGCGGGATTGACGATCATCTCTTCCGTCTGCGTTGCTTATGGCAGCACTATTATAGTACCGACCAGCGCTTGTGAACTGGCCACCACTACCAGCCAACAGGGGTTGTTAGCTGCTGCACCTGTTGTTGGTAAGTCTTTAAATTATTCTTAGAAATAAAAGCCTTACAACAAAAAAGTTGGACATACATTTGACACAAAGTGTGTTTAAAATAATTTTTCTTTAAACACGTGTCAAACGTCTGCCTAACTTTTTTCTAGTAAGGAACAAATAGTCTAGTTGATAAAGGAACTATTACAACACTGTCTAGTCCCTACACATAACTTGGCCAAAATCGTTAGGTGAAAACAGATCATATTTATTCGAAACGTGAACCAAAGATAACCTAATGGAAGGCACATAAAGGAACGCGCGAACTTATCCTCGTTAAAAAAGTCAGAATGCCAAGTTATGCGCCGGCGAATGTATATTCTTAGACTTTCTTATGATGGCAGTGCGCAGTTAATCACGTATTGAACAAAGATGTTTTATTGCATGGCCTTTGTTTATGATTTTGGATGAAAGAGCTGGGTTTATCTTGGACACTCATTTAAGATTAAACAGGAGATCTTAATATAGTCGGGTACATTAAGATGCTCCCACACAGCAGTTATATAACCTTATGCAACATTGTGTAACACAATAATACTACAAATTTAATCGTGTTACACATCGTGTTATAATGTTGTATAACGTTATATATAGCTGCTATCTGGGAGCACCCTTAGACAATTGGCTATATTTTATTGTTTGAGTTTAACAAGAAAGTTTAATTATAATAGGTAGGTACTCACTTGATCCTTAGAGTCATATCATTAAGGGAGGTTAAATAAGCAGTCACTTATGACCAATATTGTTTTAGATTTTTGCCACAAGTATATATAATCAACGCCTGGATGAATTAGACATACGGGTATAAACAGTGCTTCTGTCTTGATGAGTGATTGATGTCTTCGGATATTAAGATCAGTCCCTCAATGAGATCGAAAAGATTTCGGTCGTGTGCCGAATTTATTCCCGATTGCCAGCACATCAACCTACTATAAGCTGTCAAATTTCATTAACAAATTTTCCATTTTATCGCTGCTTCAAAGTTTGATGGGAAATTTTGTCGGTTTCAGTAGGTTGACGTACCAGCACGTCAACCTGTACATTTCATTCAAAAAACAAGTAAATATTACAACCTATCAGTAGTAGTTGCTAGTTTACCTGTATTGCAAATTATCTGTTATTCTAATCTTCGAAATAAAATTAACCCACATTATTAAACTACGACAAACTTTTTCACTTGTTTTTTTTCCGATATTTTCCTCATCATTTCCATTAGAAGTGACTAATTAGAATGATAATCACTTCTCCAGGATCAACAATCGGAGGTATATTGTGGGGTTACCTGGCGGACACTCGCGGTAGACGCAAGATGATTCTCACTGGTCTACTGGGAGGCACAATCTTCAATCTCATCGCAGCCATCTCCGTCAACTGGGTTATGCTCATGATCTTCCAGTTTATTGCTTCGCTATTGTGAGTTTATCTAATTTATTATATGTAGATGCAGCAAGCATCAATCATACATGTTTCTTGTTTTATCTAAAGCAAATAACTTAAGACATGTAAATTTATTAGCTTATAATATCCAAGGACACCTAGATAGAAGAGTCATAATCGAAAATTTTACCGACGTCTATTTGAATTCGTGTAAAATAATTATCATTTTTTTTCTACGCTGCTTTCTTCTTAAGCCGTTTAAATATCAAGCGCGGTGAACAAAATGTTTTGGCAATTATAATTAACAAACAAATCACTGAATAAGAAACTGTTTTGATAATATTCAATAGATTTCAGATTCATTTATCTATAGCGTCACATGTAAATAATTTTATCAATTATATAATTATCAAAATAGTTGATAATAGACAAGATAATTGAATACCTCGATAAATTCACGCCATACATACTGAAAAAAAATCCATTTAGTTAATCAAATTTTATGAATGATCTAATACATTTAATCACCCCACATGTGTTGATATAGCTATCTAAACTAAATATGTATAATTTATTTTACTGGTATATTAACTATTTCTTGGCAGTGACTCATTGTATGTCTACTTCTTTTTGCTAATCGTAATTTATTGCTCATACTTAGCTGCAAAAAGATATCAGACAAACCTTTTTTAACTAAACCTTTTAGAGATAAGTTACAACTTGTATAACATATTTTTTAATTATTATTTTGCATTAAGTATTACAAAGATTTTTTTTATTTCTAGAGACGACCAGTCTAGTATTTTGATGTAGATTTAGAGAATCTTTGATACATTCGAAAACCACAACCCACAGCCCAGGAAAAACCCGTGTAGACTTGAATCCGACTCAACATAGTTAGAAAAAGGCTAGGCAGAATTACCATATTATCGACTAATCTATATTATTTTTCATTTTCAGCGCTTCAGGCATGTACTCTATGTCTATGTCAATTCTGAGTGAAAGTGTTCCCATGGCGAAGCGGAACCTTGTCGTATTACTGGTATCCAGTATCTTCATGTTGTCCCAGGGTCTTATGGCAGGTGAGATATACATATTTATATCTTACTAGCGGTCGCCCGCGGCTCCGCCCGCGTGGATGTCGATTTTCGCGACAAAAAGTAGTCTTTGTGTTATTCTGATGTATAAGCTATATTGTGATAAAGTTTCATTCAAATCCATTCAGTAGTTTTTACGTGAAAGAGTAACAAACATCCATACATCCATACATCCATACTTACAAACTTTCGCCTTTATAATAGTAGTAGGATAATACCGATGTTGATGTTGTCATGCAATTTACTAATCGAAACTTGTTGCTCTAGTCTTGGACAAATCGATTGTGATATTCGAGCAAAAAATCTTATCACAATCTGATAATTCAATATTTAAAAAACAGAATCACGTGTACCTACACATGTACCTACAATTTTAAGTAGATATAGTTGTCACCCACATAGAGTGTGCCAAATGAAGTTGTCTTTCCACTCAGCATTAAATTCACAATGAGGCTCCTAGGACCAAAAAGGACCAATTTAACTAAAAATGGTCCTTTCAGCCGCGACAAGTCATAAGCTGTGTTCTTCCTTTATTGCAGTACTGGCGATACCCATAATTCCGCTAAGGTTCTCCCACTACCTCCCCGCTCTGGATATCTACTGGAACTCATGGCGAACGCTGCTGGTGGTCTACTCCGTGCCCAACATCGTCACGTTCATCTGGATGCTGTTCATGCAAGAGAGTCCCAAGTTTGTGTTTGCGAAGGGAGACGAAGACAGAGCCATCTATATCCTGAAGACCATTCACAGAGTTAATAACCCGAGATCGAAGGAGGAATTGCAAGTAATATTCGCCTTACTTTCGTTTGATAGCTAATAAGGAACTTCAATTTATTCGATTAAACTTATGAAACCATCTCAAATGTGAAAAAATGATGTTAGCATAATCTAAGTAGAGCTATTTCCTGGTACCGTAAAAAAACTTCTTAAATACTTCATTTCGCGACGAATCGTCAATCAAGACTCAAGAATCATTGACAATATAAAAAAGAAAACCACTTAGGGCCAGTTTCCCCGGTTGCAGATAGTTTATCTGGTAGATAATTTCATAAAAATTCTGTTGCATTTTTGAATTTATCTGGTAGATCTGTGAAACTGGCTCTTACTTTTCTATACTTCTATTTTTAAAAGACTATTCGGAAAACTAGCCATATTATCCAATTATGAAGATAATGAGGTAAAACCTCTACAGTACCTACGTGAAACTCAGTTTTTTTTTCAGAGATTTTTATTTTCTAATAAATATGTTACTACTTTTCAGCTGAGTGGACTAATTCAGGAAGTAAATGCCACAAGTGGTCCAACCTCAACCAAGGACCAGATCGTGCCGCTCTTTAAGATGCCGCTGCTGAAATTCACCATCATCATGATCACACTCTTCACATTCCAACAGTTAGTATTCCTACTTGGTCCTAGGTACTTTTTAAAAATATGGTCCTTTAATACGTCATATTTTTACAAAGCATTATTCATCGACACGACATTGGGACCTCTTTATACAAATATTTTTTGGTAGGAGATACTGGCAATTTACTATTAATGGTAAATACTGCAGTTTTATGCATTTTATTGAACATCCTTGGCAGTCGTTACGGTTAGTCAGAAGCCAGTAAGTCTGACGCCAGTCTTACCAAGAAGTATTGGGTTGCCCAGGTAACTGGGTTGAGGAGGTCAGATAGGCAGTCGCTCCTTGTGAAACACTGATACTCAGACGAAACCGGTTAGACTGGAAGCCGACCCCAATATAGTTGGGAAAGGCTCGGGAGATGACTGCAGTTTTATGCATGGCCACTCATGGCCATGTATGATGTAAGTGCCATATAAGGCCACAATATGTTAAGCCATGTTAACCTGTCCACCATTACCTTCCAGGGTGGGAGCCTTCCTTGTGTGGCTGCCGACTATCGCAAACCAGTTCGTGCGCATCCTGCAGACGGGAGAGAACTCGGACCTCACGATGTGTGGTATCATGTCAATGGAAGTCCCAGTTGATGTTAGTAAATAGTTATATAGGTATATTGATTACGAGACAAATTTTGAAGTATTTTCTCCAATAGATGCCTTAGATACCACAGTTTCCACCGTCTTAGGTATATTTAATCTGCATCAGTCAATAAGGAGTTCTAAGTATTAAATTTGTTTTTTTTTTATGTTCAGGAGGACGCAGTTCCGTGTGCCCTGAATGAAACCTCTTTGCTTATGGTGCTCGGCGTGGGAGCCGTCCACTCTCTGATCAACTTCCTCCTGAGTATTGTAAGCATGGCATACGTACCTTACAATTCCATTCACACTTTATCTACTTGAGCCAAATTCGATAAATAATAGAGGTAAACAAACCGTTGCTAGGCAACGACTTGTTTACTCCGAAAATGCAGATGTTAACAACCTTTTGTAGATTAATGATTTTCATACAAATTCTATATACATCTAGTTTAACCTAACAAGATTGTTCGCAAAACTCGATCCTTCAAGTGACGTAAAGAAATAAGGGAGATGTATTTATAAACCGCCTGATTAAGCTTGAACTATCTAATTGACTTCCCTGAGCATCTATTTTCACTTGTATTTGTCCTCATTTTTATCTTACTCTATATCTTAATATCTTTTTTTGTGGGAAATCATCAAATAACCCCTCCCACTGAGGATGCAGCTGGAGAGAGTGTCAGAATCTTACTGACTAAAACCCACTATGTTCCTTCTGGAGATCTTTGTGTCTCAGGCCTCGCTGCTGACTTCTCTTCGAGGGAATATCTCTAAGACAACAGTAACTGCATTAACATAAATATTAAAATAGATAAAATTCTTAAATTCAGGCCATAAGTAAAACAGGTCGTCGGAACATGGTGCTGGTGGTGACTACCATTTGCGGAGTGAGTGGTATCCTGGTGAACCTGGTGCCTAACGCGATCGGCAGCGCCTTTCTATTCGTCGTGCTGTCGACGGGCATCATCGTGATTGGTTTCTACACTACCATCGTCGTTGCTTTGTTCCCTACGCATCTTAGGTAAGGCTGAATAATAGGTCTTTAAAGGCTGGCGAATGTAATACTTTTCAAATCACATCAAGCTACCCGAAACTGAAATTTTCGCAACCAACTTTGAACCATACACTTCAGCAATAAAGTTGAAAATGTATTAAGGATATTTATTTATTTGCACGGTCAGCTTATAGGTGCCTTATAGGCATAGGTACCTACTAGTTTTGTATAACTTGATGAGTAGCTGTGTGCACAAGTAAAATTCATTTTAATATTGTATTTTTTACTATTTTGTACATATCTATTTTTTAAATATCAATATAAGAACATATAAAAATATTATTGTGATTTCAAGGGCTTTGGCGATCGCACTGCCTATGACCTTTGGGCGTCTTGGGACCTTCGCGTCGATACAGATTCTCAACCTACTGTTGGCAAATAACTGTGATGCTGGTTTCTACCTCTTCGCCTCTATTTTCGCATGTATGTATCTATTTACCCGCTTTTACTATTTTAATATCTTCTTAAAGTTTTACTAAAAAAACAGTAGTTTTTGTAGGAACAGAAACTAACATGAGCTATCTTTCTATTTTATAGCATCGGCGATTATTGCGTCTTTCTTGCCAGACGACCGCCGCCTAATAAAAGCAGCGCCAGCTCCAGAAACTAAAGAAGACAATATTGACAATACAAATGAGAACTGAAAAATAATAGCAATACTCGATTCTTATCGAATAAGTTATGGAACTGTAAATAACTGTGAATAGATAATATAATCATTTTGTTTTAAGCTTATTTATTAATATACAACATGTTAAAAAATAATAAAAATCTAATGTTATCAAGTTTCAATTACTTTCAGCCTGAATAAAACAAAAAAACAAATACCTTTTACGAAGATACCTTCGTTAACCAAATGGCAATGACAGAATAGCCGACATACTGTAAAGTAAACCTGTCTTCATAAACGAACCAGTATGGTTGTCAGTTTCAGTTATCAAAAAGTCGTGATAGAGATTTCTATCAGTTGAAAGTGAAATACCTCTAAATTAAAAACATCGATCGCGGGCGGCGGCTGTACCCCGCAGAGCAACGTCCAAGGACACTGGGCTGCTTATAAAGGTGACAATTACTTGTAAATGTGTGTTAGACTCGTCCTTGGAATGTCGACGCGATGGGGTACTCTATCGCATTGATTTTTCTATAAACTGAGCTAGTAAATATTGGTTAGCGCTCGTTAATCAGTATAAGATGTCTTAGAGGTTAACGGTGTCGGCCGTATAAACATTCATTCCTCGCCGCCGACGAACATAAAAGTGTTTAGTTTATTTCCTTCATTCTGTTTGGAGCAACTAAAGGTGTCACACGTACGTACTATATTATACACAATTTTGGTGTAAATTGCTATAATTGAAGGTGAGAAGATGATTAAACTAATCACAGATTAAAGATAAAGATCATTCAGAGAAAATTATGTGTTGATTTAGTATTTAAGCATTTTTATTGGAGCACTTTAGTTCTTATCAGTGTTCAGATTCATAGTGGTCTGATCTTATTGATAAAAAAGATAAGGATCTGACCAACTTTTGTAAATTTTATATATTGTGCACAGTCAGTGTGTTACAAGTGATTTGTGTGTAGAATATAAAATAATATAAATTACACAGAAAATGTAATTTCCTATCTTCTTAATTCAAAAATGTATTTCTAAAAACCAATCTTTAAAAAAAGTAAAACACATGCCATTTTTAATTTTAATCAGCAGTATATGAATTTAAACAGTGTAAATGAAGGCAAGTAAACTGTTCCTAATTTAAAATATATTAAATAAATAAACAAACTCAACTCAAAGTTGTTTATTCAAATTAGGCTGATAAATCAGCACTTTTCGAACATCAAAACAAGAGACAGCCCCCAAAATGCCCACCCTTCACCACACACACACATGTTCTTGCTGGGACAAAAAAGTGGTGCAACAAGCTCCCCAGCAAAACATAATACAACCTGTTCATTTTTGGAACATTAATTTGAATATATGAGATATGCACAACATTTCCATATTACATTAGTGTAAGACCAATTGTTTGACTAACATGAAATCCTACAAGGGCTAAAGTTAATCAGCCATATCAAGTGTCCACTGATCCATTTTAAATTTAGGTAATCCTATTACCATAGACTCATAGAACATGCAGCATTACCTCTATGAAGTTCTGTTATGTAGATCAAATGCAACTGAACAATAGAGAAGGGCTTATTGTGTTTCACAAAATATTATACTTTTGAATATTTTATTATTTGGTGAATCTAAGGAGACATAGATAAAAATTTTTGTTCTTGCGTTTTCATTGTTCTTTAAAAAAACTGTTTCTTTTATTTCAAAATAGTTAATGGTAAGGTTGGTATTATATAGCTTTTGCTTTTGGTGACTGTTTACTAATGTTCAAATAATAATTGGAAATAACCAGATTTATAGTTAGTTTTATTGAAGTTTTATTTCTATATTTAATAAGTATACAATTTACTCAGTCTCTCAAGTGTTCAATAAATATTTAAAGACTCAATTTACTGTGATGTTTAAACCTTCTTTTTGTTCACTGTCAAGAAATAAATAGTGTAGCATATACATATACTCAGTATCCTTTCTTGCTGTGGTGAGCAACTTGTTTGGTCAGCGCCATACTTCACATTATTCATATTGTGTACTATTATGTTTCTTTTTATCTACTGCTGGTATTTATTTTCTGTAAGGTACTAAGATGCTATGGTAATTCATTTGAATACTTTCAATCTTATTTAATCTTACATACAACATAGCTACTTCAGCCACTGGCGTGTTCCATTTGTAAAAAAATAATATAATTAGTATATACATATCTTCACAGTTCTAAATAACTGCAGAAGTGAATCTTCAAAATGGCCAGCAGTACATGGGAGGAATTCTTTGCGGTCCACCTGCCCCCACCAGACTTCGAAGACAACCGGTCTCTTCTGAAAGAGTTCTGCGAGAGACATGACCAGTATGGCAACAAAATCGTTCTTGTCACAGTAAGTACTAAATAATTATAATATAAAGCCCGTAGAAAGTAAATGCTCATATTTGTAAGTACAGACGCCAGTGCAACAGGCTGACATTCCCAATCAACTTTGAACCATATGCTGCAGCGATAAAGTTGAAAATCGTTTAAGGAAATTTGACAGATTATAGTAGCTTGATGTGCTGGTGTCATAGAAATGATTTCTGTTAAATAATGAGGTAACATAATATGAAATTTCTGGCATAATACAACAAAACCTCAGTCCTTTAATATGAGAGAATTGAATACACCCACACTTGACAGAATTACTAAGTCCATGTGTGATGTGTTAAAAAAAAGGTCATATGAAAGAAACATAAAATATGTAAGTAATTCTATTAACAGTCCTTGGATGATGGCTGGGAGTAATTAACGCGATCATAATTATGTTTTCTCACTAGAAGTAGGTCAATTATATTATGGACTTTCCGCAGTCATTTTATAGAACATCTTTCTGTACTGCAGTAACTACTGACTAATAAATATGTCGGTTTAAAAATATTTAAACTTGAACCCACTTATTATAAAACGTGGTCTTAAAAAGTACCGGCTTTAGTACTATGTTTAGACCATTAACTTTGTTCGAGAAGATGGTTTAAAGCTAGTACTAAAGGCGGTACTTTTTTAACACCACGTTTTATAATAAGGGGGGAAGTGTTTAGACTCTGCCTAGGATTCAGATTGTCTGAGTTACACAAAGGGCTCCAGAAGAATCAAAGTCTGACACTCCCTTCAGCTGCACCCTCAGTGGGGTAATTTCATGATTTGATGAATGATGAAAACAAAATTATAACTTATTTCCCAAATAAAATTTTTTTTCTTAGATTTCGCTGTCTGTCTAACACCCACCAGGCCGTAATTTTGAGAGATGGCGTGTTATTATTACCGCTACAACAAAAAATACAAACATTTTGAAAAAAAATGTTGTCTATTGCAAACATGTTTTTTATAGACCTTGACTCACACTAGACCATATTTTCTACCTTATCTATTAAATTAATTAATGGCGCCGTTAATTCTTCAGTGGAATTTCGTCAAGTTTACTGACTTACATTACGACTCATGTCTTCCATTTTAATGGACGTCATTAATGCCATCAATGTTCTAATTATCTAAATATGGCTAGTGGTCAAACCTTAAACACTCATCAGAAGAGAAAAACCTCCAATAATTTTGTTGTGTCGTATAATTTTACCAAAGAAATATTGTGGGAACAAGCGCAATTAAGTAATTAGGCAAGGTGGATGAGCAAGGCCCTGACCTTCAAGCTAATGACGTTAGTCGCGAGATTCTGGCAATAAAGATCAGGCGATGCTCCGTGTAATGTTAGGAATATATGTCATGGTCAAGGTCTGGAGCTCATCTAGTTCTAGATTCTAATAGGTTCTTAGGTACCTATAGTTAAGTACAACATAAAACTGTCAGTTATTTTGGTTTGAAAAACTGTCTTCAGGAAATTCGGAGTATGATCTGATCAACAAACCTCTTAAAATCTCTGAAACAAAGTATGAATCGTATTAATAAACCTATACGCCAAAAATGTCAGGCCGCGATGATACAACATGATAAACAGACTACATATTTAACAGTCACGTTGCATGCAAAAAACATTTGACGATCATCAATTATGCAATGGAACAAACAGCCATTTTGCCGTGAACTGATATTGGCGCAACTTGTTGCGTGCTGAGCCGCAGTCAAGTGTGCCCTGGGGAGAAACGCTGGCGGGACTATCATGGCGAATAAAGTGGCGCTCATATCACTAGACAAACGGATTTATTATTTACATAGCAGTGGCATATTAGGATCTTTTTGTTGGAACTCGGGGGAGCGAAAGTGGAATTGCGGGTACATGTTTGGGCATTATTTTTGATGATAAAAATTCCAAACTCAATGAATGATGCGTTGATTTGGACGCACGAATGGTCTGCCTTGATGATACTCCGAGTTTTTCATTACTTGAGAACTTATAGACCTTAGCCTCATAGATCTTTCCGTTGATTTCACCCTCTTAAGACATCAGCCGGCGCCTACAGTTGTGAATCCGCAAAAAACTACCAGTTAATGTCAATGTCCATACTTTCCAGTCTGGTGGTACTACGGTCCCTTTAGAACACAACACGGTGCGCTTCGTGGACAACTTCAGCGCGGGCACTCGCGGGGCGTCTTCTGCCGAATATTTCTTGGAGCAGGGGTATGCGGTCATCTTCATGCATCGTCAGAAGTCACTCGAACCCTTCACAAGGCACTTCACTGGACAGAAGCTTCTGGATATGCTTGAGATTCAGGATCGAGGACCTAACACTTCTATTTCAGGTGAGTGCGTCTCTGTTAAGTCTCAGTAGTGTGTATGCATGTTCGGTTTTCAATTCCCCATTTTCGTAGTCCTCTTTCCTTTTTCCTATTTTTGTAGACCTATAGAAATAAAATCATTACCAATATTATAAATACGAATATGTAAACAAAAACATATTCACATTTCGAATGCTTTCTTGGCAATCTTTCCTTATTTTTGCGTGCCCGACAGAATCCATATTGTATATTTAACTTGCTTTTACCATCTTTGTCACTTATAATAATATTATAATTATTATTTTTTACAATTTACATATAATAATTGAGTATTAAGATTAAATTTGTCATGAAAATATGCAGGCCTGAAGTTCTTTCCTCAAGAGGATTACCCCCCAAAACACATATCGTGTCTAAATCTTTCTCATTCCTACTATCCAGTGAAGCCAGACAGCGTAGACGTACTAGCACCCGTTCTCCTCCGCTACAAAGCAGCTCACGCTGCTGGCGCGATCCTCCATGTGTCCTTCACCACGGTCTCCGAGTACTTTTGGCTGCTGCGCGCCGCCTGCGAGTGTCTCGCCAACCTAGGTGCAAGGGCCATGCTGTATCTGGCCGCTGCCGTGTCTGACTTCTATATTCCTAAGGATAGAGTGGTGAGTTTGGTTCCATATCTTATTATTTAGTTTGACTTTTTGTATTGCGTACCAGACCCTAACTTATGATCCATGTCAAAGATGGCGAGATGACCTGGATTTTTCGATATGGGGAAATATAAAGAATAGAAGGCTTTTGCCATACGAAGCAACGACTTGAGCCCATAGTACCAACTAAGTAGTTTTAACAAACCCGCTCAATCTTAACAGGGACCATGACCATAGTAGATACTACCAGTAATGAGGTACTTGTAGCAGTCTTTCACTAGGTGACGGGAGCTCTTCATGACACCAAGTACCCATTATAACCTCTTCAAATAACTCTCCTCTCCACAGCCTACCCACAAAATGCAGTCAGCATGCGGTGCGCCCATCATCCAACTGCACTTGGTACCCAAGATGTTGGCCCCTCTCGTCAACCTGTGGGTACCTGAAGCTTATGTGGTCTCCTTCAAGCTGGAGACGGATGAGAATCTGCTGATACCCAAGGCGAGGGCCGCGCTTGACAAGTATAAGCATAAGGTGAGCTGAATGTAGACTTAGAGAAAAGGTTAAGTTGTTGATGTTTGTTAAAAACATAAGAATTAATTTAGTTTTCGTAATTTAAACGAAAAATATAGAAGGTTCAGACTGTAATACCTGCTTTCCTATAAAGACTGAGGTGAATTCCCCAATTCCTGAATGTTTTCCCCCAATTCCCTTTGATATCGAAGTAAAACCTTTGACCCTGCTTCTCTTCTGAACAACGTACCTAAATTAAACTAAATTTTAATTTAGCCTATAAAACTGATATCATGTGTTTGTCAGATGGTGGTAGCGAACTTGCTGCAAACACGACACCACCGCGTGATTCTGGTCTCGCCCGACGTGTCGCAGGAGATCGTGCTCACCAGGGAAGAGGTTCACGCTGGTGAGGATATTGTAGTTATATACCTGTCCATTTTGTCAGAAGAAAAGTTTCAGTTATCACCGGCTAATAACATCCACAGCTTGTTGCGTAATGTTCAGTTAAATAAAAACAGTTTCTAGTTACTTATCCAGTAACCCTGGAATTCTTCAACAGAAGTGATGAATCATCACTGATGATAAGAAAACCCTAGTTTGGTCTGATTATTGAGCTCCAGCTGTTTGTTGGTGATTTCGGGGAGATGAAGTGGTCACGTAAAACTTTAATTTCGTTTGTTGTAACAAGCGAGTTATTGGCATGTGTCAGGTGGAATACCTGACGCTGGTATTCTGTTGGATCCCTATTATAATACGTATATCCTTATATATCCCTAATGACTTGTTTCCAGGCGTGGACATCGAATCGTCGATCGTGTGCGAGATAGTCCGCGTGCACGCGCTGCACATGCGGCTGGCGGGCGAGGCCGTGTCGCCGCCGCGCTCGCCGCGCTGATGCGACCGCGCGCGCCGCCGCCTCTACCTCACCAACCAGTAGGCGCGGCTCGCTAGCGGGGCTCACACTGGACTATGTGGGCTGTACACTCGACTATACATGGTGAACAGTGGACTATATGTGGTGAACAGTGGACTATATGTGGTGAACAGTGGACTAAGTGGTGAACAGTGGACTAAATGTGGTGAATAGTAGACTATATGTTTTGAACAGTGGACTATGTGTGGTGATTAGTGGACAACATGTTGTAAAATGTTGATAATATGTGGTTAACAGTAAATTCTATATGTATAGTGAAAAATGAGGACTATATGTGGAGAATGGTGGACCATATGTGGTGAACAGTGGACTATATGTGGTCAACAGAGGACTGCATGTGATAAAATTTGAACTATATGTTGTAAACAGTGGACTATATGTGAGAAACTTTTCCAACAACTTTTCCTTAACTACATATGTATATGTAGTGAACTGTATGTTGTGAATAGTTGACTATTATGTGGTAAACTGCTACATGTGGTGGACACTGGACTAAAAAGAAAATTGAGTCATCCAGTTCTGCTGTGACAATGTGCCTCCACATCTGCCTCTAAAAGGGACATCATAGTGAACAGTTGATAGTGAAATTTGTACTTTCTAGTGAACAGTGAACTATATATGGTGAACTAAAATATACTAACTATATGGTGAACTAAAACTTCATATGTGTCTTGTCATCGAGTCATCCATCGCTAATGTGACTATGTGCACCTCCACAACCTATTATGTATGGTGGACCTTATAGTGAACAATAAACTGAGATGTTAACAGTGGACTTTACAGTAAACAGTGAATTAAAGGTTTTATCATTGTTGTCGACTTTACCCCACCAGCCAATAGGCGTAGTGCAACTCGTGCAATGGGGACTATTGTCAACAGTGGACTAGTACGTGTGGTAAACTGAACTTTCATTTAAAAGAAGGGGGTTTACGAACAGGCTTTTATTGTATTGGAACTTTTCATCTACAAAGAACGATGAAGTGCTTGAGCAATCGCGTATTTTTGTGAACTATGGTGTGGCTTATTTTTGTGTATGACATTCATGGACAAGCTATTATGGCATGTTCGAACTATGTGTCATTTGTAGCAAACCAAAGATCATAGTAACAAAAAGTTTAAAACACAAAAAGTCGAAGAAAAAAATTACGGGCGAACTATATAACTGAAAGTTCGCGAATGTGCTGATTGGCTTGATGTTCGGACTATTCAGTGCTCGCAAGCGTAAAGTAAGACTATCATAACGCTTACAACTCTGCGTTATAAAGATACTAATGACAAAACTTTTATCTGTCATGCTGAAAAGATCGCTAACGTAAAAATTCGCGAAAAAAAAATGTGCTATGTTAAAATACGAGTGACTACTGACACATATGTTAAATGTATCATATACTACTATATATGTGTTCC